>OZ012737.1:372363800-372723800 GCA_963859935.3 Lathyrus sativus
GTTGACGCTTAGAGTCCCCCGGCAGAGTGAGTGCTCGGGATGATTCCCGAAATCTCCAACAGAGTTATGGGTTCAAGATAATTCTTGAAGTCCCCGCGGAGTATTTGTTCAAGATGACTCTTGGTTTCCTCAGTAGAGATGGTTCACCCAGAATGATTTCTGGACCCCGAAGCAGAGTAACTTGATAGTTCTCCAGAATCCCCAGCGGAGATGTGTCATCCCCAGTAGGTTTCTGAGCAGCGAAGTTGAAACTTCCCTTGAAGACTTGATGATTGAAGTTCGGCCGTATTTACGAAGCATTTCTCTCAGCTGAGGCGGAGTGCCTGATGGTAGAAGTTGGATATCCCCAATTGGTTCATGATTGACTGAGAATTCTATGCCCGACTTACTGATGAAGTCCGGCTGATGCCCGAAAATTTCTTTGAATGCCCGATGGCATGATTAACTTGATTGTTGACCTGATGAGTCCTGAGGAATCTTGATGCCTGACGGCATGATCGACCATGTATTACCGGTTACCGTGTGAACAATTCCCCAGCTAGTTGCCGTGCAACTAATATTTCAGTTTCCGAAGATTTGTCCCCATCAGAGTACCGTGTACTTGTGCAGTTGGCAAATTTCTGGGTTTGTCGGTATTCAACCGTCTCGCACCTTGATTGGTTGAGAGCTGTTCACTTCTCACCCAGTCAGGTCCAAGCCGTTTGAATAGGGGCAGCTGTTGCACCCCAAAATTTGCCCAACTTTTCTTTACCTAGCTTATGTTTCATTTCATTCACATTAGCATTATCATTTGCATTTCATTGACAGGTGTGCAGGAGATCAGGAGGTATGATTACCAATCAAGGGCTATGCAAGACTTTGAGGCTAGCCAAGAAGCTTATTCAAGTGTTCAAGGGTTGATATCCTTGTCAGAGAAGTCAAAAGATCCTCAAAGAGAGTGGTTGAAACCAAGAGTGTGTGCCTCCTAACTTGAGAGTTGTGGGAGCTTCTCAGATGATTCTGAAGCCAGGAATATGGACTTGAAGCCTTGAGAGAGCTTATGAGATGTCTTGAAAGCCATCATGAGGCCTAGACAGGTCATTGTGCAAGATTAAGAAGACTCAACCATGATTGATGCAATTAGGGTTTGACTGGGTCAACCCTAGGTCAACTGATGATTTGAGGAAGGTTGAGACCTAATCCAAGATCCATGTGATCATGGATTGATGCATTGAAATGTTATAAGGATGATTCCAAGGTTAACTCATCATGATTGAAGAGTTTGAGAAGTTTCAAGCTAGGGTTTTTAAGGCTTGACAGTGTAAAATCCCCTAGTTTGACCCCTATCTTCAAGGCAGTTTAGCTCAAGATGTGATTGTCATCTCATCTTGCCCCCAACATGAATGTTGTAGAGCATGCTCTTAGCTTTAATTGAGTAAGAGAAGTCCTTGATAGGATTTGTATAACTCAAGTTATGACTTTGACAAGTTACATGTCATCTGAGGTCTGTGGATTTGGGAGCTTGAAAGTTGCCCAAATTGCATGAACCTTTTTCCCAAGAAGGATGATTCTTAGGAACTTTTGTTCAACATGAATGTTGTTCCTTATTCTCTTAGCTTTCTAGAGAGTACTAGAAGTCCATGATTGGATTTGTAGAACTCAAGTTATGGCTTTGACAAGTCAAGGGCATTTTGGTCATTTGGAGATTACAGGTCATTTCAATCATAAGGCCATAACTCCTATTTCCAAGCTTCAAATGGAAAAGTGTTCAACATCAAACTTGTTCAAAATGATGTTTTAAGGCTAGTAAACAGGTCATGAAATGTTGGAAGTGCTTGTAGCTCAAAGTTGCAAAAATGACCTAAAATAAGGGTATAAGTTAAATAAACCAAAGTTGGAAATTTATATTTTTGATCTACACATCCAAACCAAGGCATGTAATATATCATTTTGACTCTAAAAAGCATTTTAAGAACTTTGGTTTAGCCACAGTTTTGATTTGAGGTGTAATTGGTGGACTTTCTTTGAAAAGTAGTTACTTGCATCTTAAGTAACATTTGCAAAACACATGAGAGATCAATACACAAGCTTCCAAGGCATTGTAACACATCTAATATCTCATTTGGAGAGATTTTGGGATCATAACAAGCTGCTGCAACAAGTGAAACCAGAATTGGTGTGATTATGGCATGAGATGGTATTTTGATGACATGAGAAATTCAACATCTCCTTGGATGATTCTAGAAGATTCTAGAGAGGTCCAATATCATCTATATATTGATTAGAAGGGGTTTAAGTGCAGGGTTGGTGAGAATTGAGGGAGAGAAGAGAGTTTGCAACTTCACATTGTTCATTGCAAATTGAAATCAGTTTCTGCATTCTACACCATTTTTTATCTTTCTTTTGATCTCAACAACTTCTATTGAGGATACTGAATGATTCCAGATCAATTCCATAGCCAAAGCCTTGAAGGATCGTGTTCTTGCATTTGAGTTTCAGCACCTATAAGTCACCATCGGATTTGGAGTTTCAAGCATTTGCAATCGATTCTCTTGCATACAGAAGCAAGAACTTGGTACATTGAATGATTCCAGAGCAGTAGAAGGGTTGAATTGAAGAATTGCTACATCTGTTACTCAAGAATTCACAGGTTGGTAACTTTCATCCCTCACCTTAATTTAAGAAGAATTACCTTAATTTGTTATGTTAGATTGATAGTATGCGGTTAGGAGATCGTTTCTGGAAATTTAGAGAGGAACTCGTGATGATCAATGAGATGATACAATTTCTGTTTGGATCAAGAACTTGTTGAATATTGAGAGATATTATGAGTATTATAGCAAGAAATGATCAGGGTAATGTGGTGAACATTTTAGACCAAACAATTTGAAGAATAGTGATAGTTGAGGTTTGAGCATAATTCTGATTCTTGATCGTGTTTTAGGTTAGAGGTTGATTCAATGAATTCTGAGGCTAGGGTTAGATTCAGTGTTCAGTTTAGAGTGATTTAGTGTTTTAGATCTTGAATTTTGATGGAGATTTGGTGAGATGCGAATGTGATGAAGATGAGCATGAGAGCTATGTTTCAATGGCGTTTCTCCCTCCATTTTTGGTTCAAATGAAGAAGATGATTAGAATACCGTTGGATTGGCATGAAGACTTTGACTGAGCAAGGTATTCCACGGCCAGGATTGATTTGGATTCATGAGAGAGTCTGAGTAAGTGAAATGATGCGTTTCACTTACTAGGTCGTTTTGGGATTAAGTTCAAATTGTTATCCCCACCCCCCTGATGGCCCAATTGTCATAATGAACTGATCTTCGTTACTACCTGCACCGTGGTTTTGTTATTTTATTTTGATTTTCTTTAATTTCTTCATTTTATACATGGTTCTTGATTAAATCATATAAAATTGAAAAATGATCCAATTAACCCCATTCTTTTTGCATTATATTCATGATTGAATCTAGTATATTTTAGAGAAAAAATATTTTTATTTCATGCATTTTCTGATTTTATGGGAATTTTCATATTTTAACTGATATTAAAATAGTTATGTTTGATACTTGATTTTGTGGAATTTTGTGTGATTAATTGGTGATGATTCTTGAGCTAATTTTTGTGTGTGCTTGGTTTAGACGTATATGCTCCCATAGCATTTTTCTCACATTTTTGTGATGAAAGTAGGTGTGTTTTCTAGATTGAGCTTTAGGTGCTTCCTTTTAGGGTTTAGGTTTAGTACCTTGTAGTGTAGAATTTATTTCTAGGTCTTATTTGATGATTTGATCTCTGGAATTAATATGGTAGAGTCATGATTGACCTAGGTTCCCATAGTTATTTTTGTGGGATTTTACAATTGGTTTTAGTATTTTAGTTAGGATTAACTTTAGTACTAGGTTTTAAGTGATCCTAACTTACTAACTCAAATAGATTAACTTCTTTAGTTCCCTTAGATTAGGGTTTGCTTTGTTTGCCTTTGGTTGAGATTGAAGACAAGTTGAAGAAAAGGTGAGGATGCTTGAAGTTGCTTGGAGCTTGGAGTTGCTTGTGCCTGAAGGTGTCTGATGAAGATTTAGGAGGTAGGAGACATAGGGAGAGCCTTATAATTAGAATGACTTCTTTCACAAATATGGAAAGCATCTTGTGCTTCCATTCCTCCCAATGACTAAAAGTCCTTCTAAGATATTCACATCCCTCCTTTGGAGGGATGAGTGGCTTTATCTGGGAAGTAGAACTTTGAGGGAACCAGTCTCTCATAATGATGAACCCTTACAGGCTTCCTTTGGTTGTCAATAAGCTGTTTATCATTTCCACTCATTCTGTTAAATCAATTGTCTTCTGGTTTGAGTATCTTGAAAGATGTTGGACTTGAGTTTGAAGATGAGGACTTCATTGAAGAGTGTGGAAGAGGATGATTCCTTGAGCATTGCCATTGCAGCTGAAGCTTGAAGAGCAAGAAGAACAAGTTGATACTTGAAGATCCAATGGAGATTGAGTGAAGACCTGAGGCTTGAGGAATAAAGGATAAGTTGACACTCACATTGATGCATTGAGAGCCTGAAGGAATCAAGTTGACACTTGTAGTTAGGAGTGAAGCCTGAGGGTGGAATTGACTGAAGGGCTGAAGCTTGAAGAAGAGAGAACAAGTTGATACTTATGTTTGATGGATTGAAACCTTGGAGAAGCAAGTTGATACTTGTCATGGAGGATGATAGCCTTGAAGGGTGGTTGAAGTCTGAAGACTGGATTGCTGTCAGAAGAGCTGAAGCTTGAAATTGAAAGAGGGAGTTGTTGATCTGCTTTCTTTTGTTGTCTGTTTTCTTTTCTGTGCTGATGTGCCTTGTTTGACTTGCTTGATGCATTAGAATAAGTTCATATCTAGACTGATGTAAGCTAGGAGCATGATTGCACTTGAGGTTGAGTTGCTCCCTCTGCTTGTATTTTTACTGTATGGCTTTGCTTGCGGGTATTCGGTAGAGCCCAGCTCCCTTGCCTATGTGGTTTGTTATTTTGCTTGATAGCATTTTATTTCTTCTGTATGATTGAAGTTTACTCTATTTTGCTTGATAGCATGTCATTTCCTCTGTACGATTACTGTTATTCATATCTGGCTTGAGGTTGAGATGAGCTTGTGGAGGCTGCTGCCCCACACACATTTCCTCCTTCACTTGCATTGCATGCATTTTACTGTATATCTGTTTACTGTTTAAGCTGATGCTTTAGCTGTTTCTGTTTATCATTGACATGATCCCTTAGGAATCTCGTTTCCTTTGATAAGGAAGTGATGATTAGAACTTTAGGTTGAAACCTATGCATGATAACTTCTAGGAGTTCCCTGTTTCAAACTCAATCATAGGATGAATCCTTGGCATGACAACAGTAGGACTTAATAGTCTCCCCTTAGTTGAGCCCCTTCTCTTCTCATCTCAAAACAGCTTAAGATACAGTAACCATGAATGATTTCTCTTGTACGTTACAAGCCTTAAGCTATCTGAGAAAGGATTGTTGGAGAGCTTCTTTTCAACAGTCTAGATGTTTAGTATGGCACCCTTTGGGTGACATGCGACGCATTCACTCTCAGGTCATAGACTTTAGTGCGATTGAAATTGCAAACATCAATAAAAAAAGTTCTTTCTTAAAAGACAGAATACAAACTTCAACCCTGTTGCCCCGTGGGCCCATAATTCAAAGGAAAGCTTTTCTGAAGAAAAGAGTGTCGTTAAACTTCAGCGCCACCGCAAACAGGCTTTGTCCCTAACTGCTGGAACTGCTGTTTAACCCTACTCGATAAAACAGATGAATCTGAACCCCCGTAATCCGTATTAGCCCGAACTACGTAAGCTCTGATCTCTCATACCTGTTGAGAGTACGTAGGCACAATACTGATGTATTGGCGAGCCACCTTCCCCGTAACCCATAGTTAGTCGAACTACGTTGACTCTGATTTCTCATTCTCTGATGAGAATACGTAGGCATAAAGTGCGACGCTTTGCCGAGTCATTTTCTTTTCTTTTTTAAGCCAGCCTTGATAGGTAGATAGATAAAACCAACTCGTCTAGTAAACACAACAAGCGTGGATCCCATCAAGTACGATGGATGTGAGGGGTGCTAATACCTTCCCCTTGCGTAACCGACTCCCGAACCTAGACAATGGTTGCGATGACCTTGTCTTATACCATATTCGTCAGGTTTTTCCGATCGTTTCCTTTCCCGTTCCGAGGGATAAATAACGAAAGGTGGCGACTCTTCTGTTTTGCCGGCACCTTATTTTCGCGGAAGCGACAACTGGCGACTCTGCTGGGGACTTGATAGTTTCCTGGGATCCAACGTCCCTTATGCGAGTCAGTTTGGGGATCCAACGTCCCCTGCGAGAGTCAATCCTAGTGCTTGTATGATTACTTGTTGGGTTGTGTTTATTTATCGCATCTTTATTTCCCGCACTTTATTTTCAGCATGATATGATTATCTGTGCTGTTGTGGTAGGGGCATTCTGATGAGTGAGAAGCCAGACCCAGGATTGAGTGTCTCATGAAATCCACGCTCAGACGAGGTTCTCCCGGTTGACTTCTTTTTCAAACCTTTGGGTTGAGGGGGTTGTTGGTTTGGAGGATTGTCGACTCTGGGGACCGATCATTTGGGATTCAGCCGAGTGAGGCCGCTTCATGAGCTGGTGATGCCACACCTTCTGGGTATCGTATCACCCCTCTTGAATGTCTGTGACGCTGATGACCGCATAGGATGCCGAACTTGAGTCAGTTTAGGTCCATACCTGTGAGCAGGGTCGGGTTTGTTGCAGGAAACTTTGACCTTCAGACTACCTGGTTTTCTTGATAGTGGATCAGTTTTGTTGGTACCAGAGGTTCTCATCATCAGATATATGATTGTTCTTGACAGAGCAGAGTTATGGTCCTGTATCAGAGGACCTTATCTTCAGAGATGTGTAGTTGTTCTTGACAGAGCAGGGTCTTGTTGGGATCAGAGGATCTCATCAGCAGATGTATGTTTGTTCTTGACAGAGCAGAGTTTTGGTCCTGTGTCAGAGGTCCTTATTATCAGATGTTTGTTCTTGACAGAGCAGAGTTATGGTCCTGTATCAGAGGTCCTTATTTCCAGAGATATGTGTTCTTGACAGAGCAGAGTTTTGGTCCTGTGTCAGAGGTCCTTATTATCAGATGTTTGTTCTTGACAGAGCAGAGTTATGGTCCTATATCAGAGGTCCTTATTTCCAGAGATATGTGTTCTTGATAGAGCAGAGTTACGGTCCTGTATCAGAGGTCCTTATTTCCAGAGATATGTGTTCTTGACAGAGCAGAGCTGGTCCTGTATCAGAGGTCCTTATTATCAGATGGGTGTTCTTGACAGAGCAGATTTGTAGTCCGATACCCGGGTTTTCTTCTTATCAGATATAGTGGTTGTTCTTGATAGAGCAGGATTATGGTTTTGTTGATACAGAATCTCCACAGCGCATTTGTCTTGATCTCCTACTGCATGATTGCATTTTACATTGTTTTGCATACTCATTTGCATTTCATTAACGTGTGTCTGTGTTGCAGGTACCATTTTCCCCGATCCAGGTTTTCTTGCCTCCTATTGTATTGTTATGGGTTCTCTGAGGAAGACCGTGGCTTACAAGCTTCCTGCTCCTGATTTTGTTCAGCTGACTGGTTTGATTGCTTTAGCAGATGATTCTGTAAGAGATGAATTCAGAAAGTCTTACGGTAAACTGCTCAGTTTGGTTCGTAAACCCTCTGTATTTGAGTTGAATGGGTTGCACACCTTGCTGCAGTTCTACGATCCTCCGTTGAGATGCTTTACTTTCCAGGACTTTGTTCTCGCACCCACGCTAGAGGAGTATGTTGATTTGTTAGGTGTGCCTATCAAGAGTCAGATGCCCTTTGTTCATATGGATGCTGAGCCTAATCTGACTAGCCTAGCTCCGTGACTTCACCTAGATGCCTCCGAGTTGGTCTTGTCTAGTTGGAACAAGGTTCCCGGTTTCTCCTTGCAAATCTTGGTGGGAAAAGCTCAGCAGTGCACCAAAGACGGATGTTGGGTCGTGTTCAACGCCATTCTCGCTCTGTGCATATATGGCATCATTCTGTTCCCCAATATGCCCGACTTTGTAGACTTCGACGCATTTCACATCTTTGCTTCAGGGAATCCAGTCCCTACCTTGATAGGAGATGTCTACCATTCCTTCCACTACAAAAACGAGAACAGAAGGGGTAAGAATGTCTCGTGCTGCGTGCCCCTGCTTTATAGATGGCTTGATAGTCATCTACCCAAGAGGGGTCCCTTTGCTTCGTCTGCAGCCACAGCTGAGTGGTCTGAGCGCTTGATGAGTCTATCAGCGGAGGATATTGACTGGTTTGACAAAGACAGGTTGGGTACCGAGATTATCTTCAGCTGCAGTGGGTTTCCCAGTGTGCCTTTGATAGGCAGGAAGGGCTATATAAACTATAATCCGTCTTTGCTGGTCCGACAATTTGCTTACGCTTTGAGAATTCCGTCGAAGGATGGAGAGGTGCAGGAATCTCTGTACCTCACTGGTCTTCTAGAGGGGGATATGTTATCTAAGCTTCAGCGCGCTTGGAACGGTATCAGTAAGAGGGGAAAACCATTGCTGGGGAAAAGTAATAGTCAAGCCTACGCTCCGTACGTGACGTGGATCAGAGCCAGAGCAGATGCTATAGGGATGTCGTTCCCACCTGCCAAGCCGGAAAGCCCTCCGGTGATCGAAGAGCCTACCACTGTGCCTATTCAGCAGCATAATCGGGTGTTAGCTGAGAGAGATGAATTGAAGAGGGCAAATGAAGAATTGGAGGAAGAATTGGCTCAGCTCAGAAGCGAGAGAAGCGAAGCTGTTCATTCCTTCAAGAGGCAGACAGAGCTGGTGAACCAGCTGGGGACAGACTTGACTAAGCAGATAGCTAAGCGCGAGCGCATGGGTCGAGACTTCAAAGCTGTCAACGATGTACTGGCCATGAAGAAGCAACACTTGGATGAAGCGTATCGGAGGATATCCAAGTTTAACCAGCATTGGAAGGCCACCCTGGCCAACAGGAAAGAGCGGGAGGATAAGCTGATGCAACAGATCTTCAAGCTGAAAGCCCAGGTGAAGGCTAGTGAGAATAGATTTGATGAAGAAACCGCTCGCAGATATGCCGCTGAAGGCCAGCTCAACATGGCTCTTGCTAACCTGAAGGAGCGCAAACTGACGTTTGAGTCCAAGAAGCGGAAGTTAGAAGATTCTTTCGGCGAAGGAGCATGTGAAGATTCAGTCGAAGGTCTTCAATACACCATTATGTAGAGGGAGTTACTCGTCGAAGGGTTGCTCACTCGGCCTGATCATCCAGAAACGAAGGGGTTGTTAGAAGAGTTTCGCGCTCGTGGCCGTGCTTGACTATTTGTATTCCTTTTGTTTGATCATTGTTGTATGCTGACCATTACCAGGCTTGTTGGCTGAGGTCACGCTATTGATTCATCTTGTACTCACTGACGTTGTGTACTGCCTTGATGGGCTTTCTTCGTATATATGAGATGTTATTTCCATGACTGGACTCAGACTTCTTATTATCAGCACTGGCACTCAGGCACTAGGATCGGGGGAAATCTCCCTAACGCACAGACACACGTTTGCATTTGCATGAAGCATTTTCATGGCGAACACTTTGTCGTTTTTCCTAACCCTTTTGTGTTTTTAGGTTGTTTCAGGTTGTTCCAGGATTGATCAGAGACCTATCCACCGCTATCCGACCAAAGCAAATCAAACCAGAATCATGGAGCAAGTGCAAATTGATGTTCAAGAACTCCGCGAAAGAATGGATCGCTTCATAGAGCTCATGCAAGCGTTCGCCAATGGTCAGGATCAGCTCAGAACCTTGGTTCAGCCTCTGATTTCAAGGGTTGATAGCAATGGCGTACTCCATGGTGGGACCGTGCCTACCCCTCCACCTGTTGAAACTCCTCAGAATGGCCTCCCCGTGACCGGGGGGAATGGCAGTGCCAACGACAATGTGATAGCTAACATGGGACTCAATGGCAATACGACGTGCGTCGGTAATGGGAATTTTGAAGCCAACGTCAATGTTGGGTTGGACAACGGCAATGCAGGTGTTGTTAATCTGTTCGGGCCTTAGTCGTGGCTAGAAGACCGTCAAGATGATAGGTTCTCTCAAAGAGGTGCTGAAGGGGAGTTGACTGCTGAAGCACGTCTAAGGTTCAAGGCACTCGAGGACAAGATGAGGAGTATCGAGAACCAGAACACCCTGGGCGTTGATATGTCCAAGTTGGGACTGATTGCTGATTTCAAGGTGCCTCCCAAGTTCAAGGTACCTGACTTTGAAAAGTACAAGGGCACCACTTTCCCTCGCATCCACCTGAGATCATATTACAGGAAAATGTCTGCTCACTCTGAGGACGAGAAGTTGCTGATGCACTTCTTTCAGGACAGTCTGTCCGGACCCTCCCTCGAATGGTACATGAGTCTGGAGCCTACCAGTGTGCGCACGTGGAAGGACCTTGCTGAAGCATTTGTGCACCACTACCAATATAACAGTGACTTGGCTCCGAACGGAGTCCAACTGCAGAATCTGTCGCAAAGGAACAACGAAGGGTTCAAGGAATACGCCCAGCGATGGCGTGAGTTGGCAGCCAGGGTTCAGCCGCCGATGGTTGAACGTGAGCTTGTGCAAATGTTCGTGGCCACCCTCCCAGGGGTTTATTATGAGAAATTGGTCAGCGGTATGTCTGGAACCTTCTGAGATCTCATTATCACGGGTGAGCACATTGAAAATGGGATCAAACTGGGGAAAATTCAAGGTGATTCATCCTCGGCTGGAGGAGGCAAGAAACCTTATGGTGGCAAAAGACGGGAAGGAGAAACAAGCGATGTGTCCAACGCTCGAAGGAAGGGTAAAGGCCCTCACCAGCAGGTGGCCAGCATAACTATCCCGGCAGTTCAACAGCAGCAGCAGCAACCGAATCAACAAGGGTACAGAAAGTATCAGAATCGGACACCTCTGTCGAGCCGTCACCTCGAGACTCCACCCATGTCCTACGCTCAACTATTACAGACTCTGCTCCAGTTACAGTTGATCCAAAAGAGAACCTTGGCTCCCTTGACTGGGGCGCCTCCGCCAGGTTATGACGTGAATGCAACTTGTGAGTTTCACTCAGGGGCACCAGGCCACACCATAAAAAATTGTGAAGCCTTCAAGTACAAGGTGCAGGACATGGTGGACGCCAAGATCATCAATTTCTCAGATAATGTGCCAAACGTCACGAAGGACCCTATGCCGAATCATAGGGGAGGTGGAGTAAACGCCATTATTAGAGACGAGAGTTTGGATTTGTTGACTGACTCAGAGATCTGAAGACACCACTTAGCTTCGTTAAAGCTAAGCTGATGAAAAGAGGTTTCTTTCCAGGTTGTGGAGAGCTATGCATGGGCTGTGCGACAGGTCCTGATGGATGTGAACAGTTGATAGAGGGGATTCAAAGTCTGATGACTGAGGGAATCCTGCAGTTCAGGCGGAGGGCCGAAATCGGATCGGGAGAGGTAATGCTGAAGCAAGATGATGAGGTTGCCACCATCACCATCCCTCGCCAGACGATAACTATTTCTGCATCCAGGCCACCCACGATTACCATCACCAAAGCTGGGCCAATACCGTTCGAAAGCACTAATGTTGTCCCATGGCATTACGGGGCAGAGGTCTACTGCAACGGACAGAAGTTGGAGCTAGAACCGTTCGGGTCGTCTGTGGAGAACCTAGTGGGCGTTAGTGGAATCACTCGTAGCGGAAGAGTGTTTGCACCACCTGAGGTCATGGCGGACAAGGCGAATAGAGTTGATGCAACTGATAAAGGTAAAAGTAAAGTCGTTGAAGAGATCCCTCGTGGGGTAGAAAAAGACTTACTTGTTAAAGATGCCGAGGAATTTATGAGGTTGATTAAAAAGAGTCACTACAAGATTGTGGATCATCTCCATCAAACACCCTCGAAGATTTCCATCCTAAACCTGTTGCTGTGTTCTGAGGCACATCGCAACGCACTGCTGAAGGTGTTGAACGCCGCATATGTACCGCAGGAAATGTCGGTAAACCAGTTGGAAGAGGTCGTAGCCCACGTAAATGCTGGGAATGGGTTAGGTTTCACTGACCTAGAGCTGACGCCGAAGGGGAGGAACCACAATAGTGCCCTGCACATCTCGATAGAGTGTAGGGGAACGATTATGTCTCATGTGTTAGTGGACACAGGGTCATCGCTCAATGTCCTTCCGAAGAAGGCATTAATGAAGTTAGATACTCGCGAAGTGATTTGCACACCCAGTGATCTGGTGGTGAAAGCGTTCGATGGAACCAAACGCCATGTTTTCGGGGAGGTGACGTTGCCAATCCATGTCGGGCCGGAAACATTCGACGTGGTCTTTTACATTATGGACATCATGCCTGCCTACAACTGTCTCTTGGGCCGGCCATGGATCCATTCGGCGGGTGCCGTGACCTCCACGTTGCACCAGAAGCTCAAGTACGCCGTCGGAGGTAGCATCGTGACTGTATGTGGCGAGGAAGATATAATGGTGAGCCATTTGTCGTCCTTCAAGTATGTTGAGATGGATGGGGAAATCCACGAAAACCTGTGCCAAGCGTTCGAAGCTGTTAAAGTCAAGAACGTAGCTCCTGTGGTCACTGAGAAGCCAGAGATGACTCTCTCTTCCTTCAAGGAAGCCCGGGCCGTTGTCCAAGCCGGATCTACCCCAGGCTGGGGGAGAATTTTGGAGATACCTAACAAGCAAGACAGGTTTGGGTTGGGATATTCTCCTGCGGCTAAAGCCTCCTCTTCTAGCAGTGCGTCGCGAGGTAAAGGGCCGATCCAGTTTACCAGCGGCGGGGTGATATTTGAAAGC
This sequence comes from Lathyrus sativus, assembly GCA_963859935.3. Taxonomy (NCBI): domain Eukaryota; kingdom Viridiplantae; phylum Streptophyta; class Magnoliopsida; order Fabales; family Fabaceae; genus Lathyrus; species Lathyrus sativus. Next base: position 372,376,690 of record OZ012737.1, read on the forward strand.
GTCAACGCAGTGTCTGAAGACAGCGGAGATAGTGACTGCGACCTAGACTCTTGGATCCAGCCAAGCAAGCCAGGCGAGAGCCTTAACAACTGGTCTGTCAAGGATATCATCCAGATGACAAGCAAAGAGTAATGATTTACTTTTTCCAATCATTGTACAACCCTATGTCCTACCCGGGGCATAGTGGTTTTATTGTCAGGGCCTTGTTTGATTATGTACATGCATTTTATCAATAAATCAAAAGGCGTTTCTCTTCGTATTCAAATATTGTGATCTCTGTTATTCCTGTTTTATATTTGTTTTGAAAAACAATAAAATAGCAATGAGGTTTGTGCTAACCTGCATATCCTTGTTTTAAGCTTAGCCCTTGTTATTGCAGGAACCACATAGCAGATGACATCGAATCTGGACCTTCTACGACTCACTTCGACTTTGATTGCCCGATCTATCAAGCCGAAGAAGAGATTGATGAAGACGAAGACCTTCCCGAAGAGTTGGTGCGCTTGTTGAAACAAGAAGAGAAAGTTATTCTGCCTCACGAAGAAGAAATCGAGATTGTGAATCTGGGTTCTGAAGAACTGGTCAGGAATGTCAGGATAGGGGCTACACTGCAGAGTGATGTCAAGCAGAGACTGGTCGAGATGCTGAGAGAGTATAGTGACATCTTTGCTTGGTCATACGAAGTTATGCCCGGACTTGACACTGACATCGTGGTCCATCACTTGCCGCTGCGAGAAGATTGTCCTCCCGTTAAGCAGAAGTTTAGGAGGACATGACCAAATATGGCCGTTAAGATCAAAGAAGAAGTGCAGAAACAGCTTGATGCTGGCTTCTTAGCGGTCACTACTTACCCTCTGTGGGTCGCCAACATAGTGCCTGTACCGAAGAAGGACGGTAAGGTACGAATGTGCGTCGATTATCGGGATTTGAATAGGGCAAGCCCTAAAGATGATTTCCCGCTCCCTCATATTGATGTGTTGGTCGACAATACAGCTCAGTTCTCCATGTTTTCGTTCATGGATGGCTTCTCCGGTTACAATCAGATCAAGATGGCGCCGGAGGACATGGAGAAAACTACGTTTATTACACCTTGGGGAACATTTTGCTACAAGGTAATGCCTTTCGGTCTAAAGAACGCAAGGGCCACTTACCAACGAGCTATGGTTACTTTGTTTCATGATATGATTCATCATGAGATTGAAGTCTATGTTGATGACATGATTGCGAAGTCCCAAACGGAGGAAGGACATCTGGTCAATTTGCTGAAGCTTTTTGAGAGGCTTAGGAAGTTCAAGTTGAGGCTAAATCCTAACAAGTGTACTTTCGGAGTACGGTCCGGAAAGCTACTGGGGTTTATCGTGAGTGAAAGAGGCATTGAGGTTGATCCTGAGAAGATTAAAGCGATACAAGAAATGCCAGTGCCAAAAACTGAAAAAGAAGTTCGTGGTTTCTTGGGCAGAATAAAATACATTGAAGGGTTTATCTCTCAGCTCACGGCCACGTGTGAACCGATGTTCAAACTGCTAAAGAAAGATCAGGCGATAATCTGGAACGAGGATTGCCAGAAGGCATTTGATAAAATAAAACAGTATCTGCAGGAACCTCCAATCTTGATACCCCTAGTGGCCGGACGACCCTTAATCATGTACTTGACAGTTCTTGAGAATAGTATGGGGTGTGTTCTCGGTCAGCACGACGAGACGGGCAGAAAGGAGCATGCCATTTACTACTTGAGTAAAAAGTTCACAGAATGTGAATCTCGTTACTCGATGCTGGAGAAACGTGTTGTGCACTAGCCTGGGCCGCCAAACGTTTACGACAGTACATGCTCAACCACACCACCATGCTAATTTCGAAGATGGATCCGATCAAGTACGTCTTCGAGAAGCAAGCGCTTTCGGGCAGGATTGCCAGATGGCAAATGGTGTTGACGGAATATGACATTCAGTACGTTTCCCAGAAGGCCATCAAGGGAAGCGTATTGTCTGAATACCTGGCCGAACAGCCGATCGAGGATTATCAGCCGATGAAATTTGAATTCTCTGATGAGGATATCATGTTTCTCAAAGCGAAGGATTGCGATGAGCCGTTGCCCGATGAGGGCCCAGATAGGAAATCCCAATGGAAATTGATATTTGACGGGGCAGTTAATTCTTATGGAAGTGGTATCGGGGCGATCATCACGACTCCCCACGGATCCCGTATCCCGTTCACTGCGAGACTGACGTTTCCGGTCACCAATAACGAAGCGGAGTACGAAGCATGCATCATGGGTCTAGAAGAAGCAATTGATTTGAGAATCAAGAACCTAGACGTATATGGTGACTTGACACTTGTGATTAACCAGATTAAAGGGGAGTGGGAGACTCGTCAATCGAATTTGGTGCCGTACATGAATTATGCCAGAAGGCTACTTCCGTTCTTTGATCGAGTGGAACTCCATCATGTGCCCAAGGTAGAAAATCAGATGGCTGATGCCTTAGCCACGTTGGCTTCAATGTATAAAGTCAATTTTTGGAATGAAGCTCCAAGGATTGTCCTTTCCCGTCTTGATAGACCTGCATTCGTCTTTGCGATCGAGGAAGCCTCCGACGGCAAGCCATGGTTCCATGACATCCAGACTTTCCTTATGACTAAGGAGTATCCGACGGGAGCGTCAACCCAGGATAAGAAGACTCTGAGGAGGCTGTCTGGAAATTTTTATCTCAATCCTGATGGAGTTTTGTATAAAAGAAACCATGATCTCGTGCTACTCAGATGTGTAGATGAGAAAGAAGCGAGTATGCTCATGGAAGAAGTCCATGAAGGCACATTTGGTACGCGCGCCGGCGGGCATGCCATGACGAGAAAGATCCTGAGAGCAGGGTACTACTGGCTGATGATGGAATCAGATTGCTTTAAATTCGCGAAGAGATGTCATAAATGCCAGATTTATGCTGATAAGATTCACGTGCCGCCGTGCCCGTTGAATGTCATGTCCTCCCCGTGGCCGTTTTCCATGTGGGGCATCGACATGATAGGCAAGATCGAGCCCACTGCATCTAACGGTCATCGCTTCATTCTAGTAGCTATCGACTACTTCACCAAGTGGGTGGAGGCAGCCTCGTACGCTAATGTGATGAAGCAGGTGGTGGCTAAATTCATAAAGAGGGACATCATCTGTCGTTACGGAATTCCCGAGCGGATCATTACTGATAATGGTTCGAATCTGAATAACAAGATGATGAAGGAGCTGTGCCAGAGTTTCAAGATTGAACACCACAACTCATCTCCTTATCGGCCGAAGATGAATGGCGCCGTTGAAGTGGCCAATAAGAACATTAAGAAGATTGTTCGGAAGATGGTTGTGACCTATAAAGATTGGCACGAGATGCTGCCATTTGCACTGCACGGTTATCGTACAACGGTACGTACATCAACCAGGGCAACTCCTTTCTCCTTAGTGTACGGTATAGAAGCAGTCCTACCATTAGAAGTGGAGATCCCTTCTTTACGAGTTTTGGTTGACGTGAAACTCAATGAGGCAGAATGGATTAAGAACCGACTAAATCAACTCAGCCTGATGGACGAGAAGAGATTAGCATCGATTGCATATGGTCGTTTATACCAAAGCCGAATGAAGAAAGCTTATGATAAGAAGGTGCGTCCTAGGAGCTTTCAGACGGGTGATCTCGTCCTGAAGAAGATTCTTCCTCCACACTCCGACCACCGGGGCAAGTGGACTCCTAATTACGAAGACCCGTACGTCGTTAGCAAGGTCTTCTCAGGAGGAGCTTTGCTGTTATCCATGATGGATGGCAAAGATTTTGCATCCCCGATGAACGCGGACGCAGTTAAAAAATACTTTGCTTAAAGAATGACCCGCTGAAAAGAAAAAAAATATCCAGGCAGAAATGGGGCATCCCGACGAACCATAAAAAAGGAAAAAGGTTCGGGCAAAAATTAGGGATATAAAGAAAAGAATGTACACCCGCAAAGTCGAAAACCCAGATGGGCGACTTTGGCAAAAAAGGGTATCCCGGTGAATCGAAAACCCGGAAGGGCGATTCAGGCAAAAGTTAGGGATTTGAAAAAGCAAATGGCTGCGTTCCGCGTGTGGACTTTCATTGTTTAGTGGTTTGGAGGACCTGAGGGCCGTTTATCTGAATCAATCTCTTCTGAAGCTGAAGCGTCGGAGAGGTATCGAAGTCGAGTGGGTCATAGAGGGATCAACTCATGGTGTTCGTCTACGCCTCGTTGCCGACATGTGTATATACTGATGTATATTTATGTTTTTATGTTTGCGCGGCTTCCTCATCCCAGGAGCTTGCCTCTGTTGTAAAACATTTTTACCCATTCAGGGGTTCGTTATCAATAAAATGTATACTATTCAGCCATTATGTTTGTCTGTTTAGCACTTATCTGTTTTGTTTGCGAAAAAGAACGCCGATGTTTTTGATAAAATGCGCATACATAAACTTACTGGCCTAGGCCGCTGATTGTTGAAACAATGAATTGCTTAAACATTGTCACAAGATGATAACCTTGATAGGTCCCTTTGAGAAGGGTGTCTTGTCTGTTTGTGTGTGTTGTTGCAGGTGTATCATATACCAGGCAGTACGCCTTGCGCATCCCCAAGCAGGATGATTCCTTCTTCTCCAGCAAAGTTCAGCAGCCTCTCCCCGCAGAGTCCGAACGTGAGATCGTAAGCATTGATATGTTTTCCACAGGCAGAGAAGATTCTCTCCCCAATCGGATGTATCCTGAAGGAACGTCCTATCCCCAGCTGATTCTGAAGCGTGCAGCAATTGGTAGTTCCAGACTGAAGTCTCCAGGAGAATTGAAATTCCCCACAGAGTCGTACTCTCCCTAGCATGCAGGACGATTCCTTCTTCCCCAGCCGAGTTTGCAAACCCCCAAGAAAGTCGAGTCCTTGGAAGGCGTTCGGGCCATGATTGGTTGTCCCCAGTAGAGTGTTGAATAGCTGATGCTGTATTTCCCCACCGGAGTCGTTACCCCCAGGAAAGCTCTGGCTGCGAATGCCGTGTAGTTTATTTCTGCGATTGACGTCGCTTTCCTCAGCAGGTCTGGGTTCTCGTAGAGCTTCGTCCCCCTGCAGCAGTTGACTGAAGTTTGCTTCCCCATGCGGAGTCCGATTGAGATTGGTGTGACTTCTTCTCCTTGGCAGGATGAATCCTTCCTCCACCAGAGCGGTCCTTTCTCCTTGACAGGAAGATTCTCCCTTCAGCATTTATTTTGCTGACGGGGTCGCACCATTTTGCATGATTGCATAGCATTTATCATAAACGCGTAGGACTTCCGCCGTGTGGAGCATTGTGTCATTGTCAAAGCATATGCATACTAAACATGGGCTAGGTCGTTATTGTTCTTGTTTTGCAGGTGTTCCTCCGCAGAACGGTTTGATCAAGATGATTCTTGAATTCTCCCCAGCAAAGTCGTTTGCTCAAGATGATTCTTAAAATCCCCAGTGAAGTCGCTAAAGTTGGTTGCTCAAGTTGACGCTTAGAGTCCCCTGGCAGAGTGAGTGCTCGGGATGATTCCCGAAATCTCCAGCAGAGTTATGGGTTCAGGATAATTCTTGAAGTCCCCACGGAGTATTTGTTCAAGATGACTCTTGGTTTCCTCAGCAGAGATGGTTCACCCAGAATGATTTCTGGACCCCGCAGCAGAGTAACTTGATAGTTCTCCAGAATCCCCAGCGGAGATGTGTCATCCCCAGCAGGTTTCTGAGCAGCGAAGTTGAAACTTCCCTTGAAGACTTGATGATTGAAGTCCGACCGTATTGACGAAGAAGTTCTATCAGCTGAGGCGGAGTGCCTGATGGTAGAAGTTGGATATCCCCAATTGGTTCATAATTGACTGAGAATTCTATGCCCGACTTACTAATGAAGTCTGGCTGATGCCCGAAAATTTCTTTGAATGCCCGATGGCATGATTAACTTGATTGTTGACCTGATGAGTCCCGAGGAATCTTGATGCCTGACGGCATGATCGACCATGTATTACCGGTTACCGTGTGACCAATTCCCCAGCTAGTTGCCGTGCAGCTAATATTTCAGTTTCCGAAGATTTGTCCCCATCAGAGTACCGTGTACTTGTGAAGTTGGCAAATTTCCGGGTTTGTCGGTATTCAACCGTCTCGCACCTTGATTGGTTGAGAGCCGTTCACTTCTCACCCAGTCAGGTCCAAGCCGTTTGAATAGGGGCAGCTGTTGCACCCCAAAATTTGCCCAACTTTTCTTTACCTAACTTATGTTTCATTTCATTCACATTAGCATTATCATTTGCATTTCATTGATAGGTGTGCAGGAGATCAGGAGGTATGATTACCAATCAAGGGCTATGCAAGACTTTGAGGCTAGCCAAGAAGCTTATTCAAGTGTTCAAGGGTTGATATCCTTGTCAGAGAAGTCAAAAGATCCTCAGAGAGAGTGGTTGAAACCAAGAGTGTGTGCCTCCTAACTTGAGAGTTGTGGGAGCTCCTCAGATGATTTTGAAGCCAGGAATGTGGACTTGAAGCCTTGAGAGAGCTTATGAGATGTCTTGAAAGCCATCATGAGGCCTAGACAGGTCATTGTGCAAGATTAAGAAGACTCAGCCATGATTGATGCAATTAGGGTTTGACTGGGTCAACCCTAGGTCAACTGATGATTTGAGGAAGGTTGAGACCTAATCCAAGAGCCATGTGATCATGGATTGATGCATTGAAATGTTATAAGGATGATTCCAACGTTAACTCATCATGATTGAAGAGTTTGAGAAGTTTCAAGCTAGGGTTTCTAAGGCTTGACAGTGTAAAATCTCCTAGTTTGACCCCTATCTTCAAGACAGTTTAGCTCAAGATGTGATTGTCATCTCATCTTGCCCCCAACATACATTTTGTAGAGCATGCTCTTAGCTTTAATTTGAGTACTAGAAGTCCTTGATAGGATTTGTAGAACTCAAGTTATGACTTTGACAAGTTACAGTTCATCTGAGGTCTGTGGATTTGGGAGCTTGAAAGTTGCCCAATTTGCATGAAACTTTTTCCCATGAAGGATGATTCCTAGGAACATTTGGTCAACATGAATGTTGTTCCTTATTCTCTTAGCTTTCTAGAGAGTACTAGAAGTCCATGATTGGATTTGTAGAACTCAAGTTATGGCTTTGACAAGTCAAGGGCATTTTGGTCATTTGGAGATTACAGGTCATTTCAATCATAAGACCATAACTCCTATTTCCAAGCTTCAAATGGAAAAGTGTTCAACATCAAACTTGTTCAAAATGATGTTTTAAGGCTAGTAAAGAGGTCATGAAATGTTGAAAGTGCTTGTAGCTCAAAGTTGCAAAAATGACCTAAAATAAGGGTATAAGTTAAATAAACCAAAGTTGGAAATTGATATTTTTGATCTACACATCCAAACCAAGGCATGTAATATATCATTTTGACTCTAAAAAGCATTTTAAGAACTTTGGTTTAGCCAAATTTTTGAGTTGAGGTGTAATTGGTGGACTTGCTTTGAAAAGTAGTTACTTGCATCTTAAGTAACATTTGCAAAACACATGAGAGATCAATACACAAGCTTCCAAGGCATTGTAACACATCTAATATCTCATTTGGAGAGATTTGGGGATCAAAACAAGCTGCTGCAACAAGTGAAACCAGAATTGGTGTGATTATGGCGTGAGATGGTATTTTGATGACATGAGAAATTCAACATCTCCTTGGATGATTCCAGAAGATTCTAGAGAGGTCCAACATCATCTATATATTGATTAGAAGGGGTTCAAGTGCAGGGTTGGTGAGAATTGAGGGAGAGAAGAGAGTTTGCAACTTCACATTGTTCATTGCAAATTGAAATCAGTTTCTGCATTCTACACCATTTTTTATCTTTCTTTTGATCTCAACAACTTATATTGAGGATACTGAATGATTCCAGATCAATTCCATAGCCAAAGCCTTGAAGGATCGTGTTCTTGCATTTGAGTTTCAGCACCTGCAAATCACCATCGGATTTGGAGTTCCAAGCATTTGCAATCGATTCTCTTGCATACAGAAGCAAGAACTTGGTAAATTGAATGATTCCAGAGCAGTAGAAGGGTTGAATTGAAGAATTGCTACATCTGTTACTCAAGAACTCACAGGTTGGTAACTTTCATCCCTCACCTTAATTTAAGAAGAATTACCTTAATTTGTTATGTTAGATTGATAGTATGCGGTTAGGAAATCGTTTCTGGAAATTTAGAGAGGATCTCGTGATGATCAATGAGATGACACAATTTCTGTTTGGATCAAGAACTTGTTGAATATTGAGAGATATTATGAGTATTATAGCAAGAAGTGATCAGGGTAATGTGGTGAACATTTTAGACCAAACAATTTGAAGAATAGTGATAGTTGAGGTTTGAGCATAATTCTGATTCTTGATCGTGTTTTAGGTTAGAGGTTGATTCAATGAATTCTGAGGCTAGGGTTAGATTCAGTGTTCAATTTAGAGTGATTTAGTGTTTTAGATCTTGAATTTTGATGGAGATTTGGTGAGATGCGAATGTGATGAAGATGAGCATGAGAGCTCTGTTTCAATGGCGTTTCTGCCTCCATTTTTGGTTCAAATGAAGAAGATGATTAGAATACCGTTGGATTGGCATGAAGACTTTGACTGAGCAAGGTATTCCACGGCCAGGATTGATTTGGATTCATGAGAGAGTCTGAGTAAGTGAAACAATGCGTTTCACTTACTAGGTCGTTTTGGGCTTAAGTTCAAATTGTTATCCCCACCCCCCTGATGGCCCAATTGTCATAATGAACTGATCTTCGTTACTACCTGCACCGTGGTTTTGTTATTTTATTTTGATTTTCTTTAATTTCTTCATTTTATACATGGTTCTTGATTAAATCATATAAAATTGAAAAATGATCCAATCAACCCCATTCTTTTTGCATTATATTCATGATTGAATGTAGTATTTTTTAGAGAAAAAATATTTTTATTTCATGCATTTTATGATTTTATGGGAATTTTCATATTTTAACTGATATTAAAATAGTTATGTTTGATACATGATTTTGTGGAATTTTGTGTGATTAATTGGTGATGATTCTTGAGCTAATTTTTTGTGTGTGATTAGTTTAGACATGTATGCTCCCATAGCATTTTTCTCACATTTTTGTGATGAAAGTAGGTGTGTTTTCTAGATTGAGCTTTAGGTGCTTCCTTTTAGGGTTTAGGTTTAGTACCTTGTAGTGTAGAATTTATTTCTAGGTCTTATTTGATGATTTGATCTCTGGAATTAATATGGTAGAGTCATGATTGACCTAGGTTCCCATAGTTATTTTTGTAGGATTTTACAATTGGTTTTAGTATTTTAGTTAGGATTAACTTTAGTACTAGGTTTTAGGTGATCCTAACTTACTAACTCAAATAGATTAACTTCTTTAGTTCCCTTAGATTAGGGTTTGCTTTGTTTGCCTTTGGTTGAGATTGAAGACAAGTTGAAGAAAAGGTGAGGATGCTTGAAGTTGCTTGGAGCTTGGAGTTGCTTGTGCCTGAAGGTGTCTGATGAAGATTTAGGAGGTAGGAGACATAGGGAGAGCCTTATAATTAGAATGACTTCTTTCACAAATATGGAAAGCATCTTGTGCTTCCATTCCTCCCAATGACTAAAAGTCCTTCTAAGATATTCACATCCCTCCTTTGGAGGGATGAGTGGCTTTATCTGGGAAGTAGAACTTTGAGGGAACCAGTCTCTCATAATGATGAACCCTTACAGGCTTCCTTTGGTTGTCAATAAGCTGTTTATCATTTCCACACATTCTGTTAAATCAATTGTCTTCTGGTTTGAGTATCTTGAAAGATGTTGGACTTGAGTTTGAAGATGAGGACTTCATTGAAGAGTGTGGAAGAGGATGATTCCTTGAGCATTGCCATTGCAGCTGAAGCTTGAAGAGCAAGAAGAACAAGTTGATACTTGAAGATCCAATGGAGATTGAGTGAAGAGCTGAGACTTGAGGAATAAAGGATAAGTTGACACTCACATTGATGCATTGAGAGCCTGAAGGAATCAAGTTGACACTTGTAGTTAGGAGTGAAGCCTGAGGGTGGAATTGACTGAAGGGCTGAAGCTTGAAGAAGAGAGAACAAGTTGATACTTATGTTTGATGGATTGAAACCTTGGAGAAGCAAGTTGATACTTGTCATGGAGGATGAGAGCCTTGAAGGGTGGTTGAAGTCTGAAGACTGGATTGTTGTCATAAGAGCTGAAGCTTGAAATTGAAAGAGGGAGTTGTTGATCTGCTTTCTTTTCTTGTCTGTTTTCTTTTCTGTGTTGATGTGTCTTGTTTGACTTGCTTGATGCATTAGAATAAGTTCATATCTAGACTGATGTAAGCTAGGAGCATGATTGCACTAGAGGTTGAGTTGCTCCCTCTGCTTGTATTTTTACTGTATGGCTTTGCTTGTGGGTATTCGGTAGAGCCCATCTCCCTTGCCTATGTGGTTTGTTATTTTGCTTGATAGCATTTTATTTCTTCTATATGATTGCAGTTTACTCTATTTTGCTTGATAGCATGTCATTTCCTCTGTATGATTACTGTTATTCATATCTGGCTTGAGGTTGAGATGAGCTTGTGGAGGCTGCTGCCCCACACACATTTCCTCCCTCACTTGCATTGCATGCATTTTATTGTATATCTGTTTACTGTTTAAGCTGATGCTTTAGCTGTTTCTGTTTATCATTGACATGATCCTTTAGGAATCTTGTTTCCTTTGATAAGGAAGTGATGATTAGAACTTTAGGTTGAAACCTATGCATGATAACTTCTAGGAGTTCCCTGTTTCAAACTCAACCATAGGATGAATCCTTGGCATGACAACAGTAGGACTTGATAGTCTCCCCTTAGTTGAGCCCCTTCTCTTCTCATCTCAAAACAGCTTAAGATACAGTAATCATGAATGATTTCTCTCGTACGTTACAAGCCTTAAGCTATCTGAGAAAGGATTGTTGGAGAGCTTCTTTTCAACAGTCTGGATGTTTAGTATGGTACCCTTTGGGTGACATGCGACGCATTCACTCTCAGGTCATAGTCTTTAGTGCGATTGAAATTGCAAACATCAATAAAAAACAGTTCTTTCGTAAAAGACAGAAAACAAACTTCAACCCTTTTGCCCCGTGGGCCCATAATTCAAAGGAAAGCTTTTCTGATGAAAAGAGTGTCGTTAAACTTCAGCGCCACCGCAAACAGGCTTTGTCCCTAACTGCTGGAACTGCTGTTTAACCTTACTCGATAAAACAGATGAATCTGAACCCCCGTAATCCGTATTAGCCCGAACTACGTAAGCTCTGATCTCTCATACCTGTTGAGAGTACGTAGGCACAATACTGATGTATTGGCGAGCCACCTTCCCCGTAACCCATAGTTAGTCGAACTACGTTGACTCTGATTTCTCATTCTCTGATGAGAATACGTAGGCATAAAGTGTGACGCTTTGCCGAGTCATTTTCTTTTCGTTTTTAAGCCAGCCTTGATAGGTAGATAGATAAAACCAACTCGTCCAGTAAACACAACAAGCATGGATCCCATCGAGTACGATGGACGTGAGGGGTGCTAATACCTTCCCCTTGCGTAACCGACTCCCGAACCCAAACAATGGTTGCGATGACCTTGTCTTATACCCTATTCGTCAGGTTTTTCCGATTGTTTCCTTTCCCGTTCCGAGGGATAAATAATGAAAGGTGGCGACTCTTCTGTTTTGTCGGCACCTTATTTTCGCGGAAGCGACAGTAAGAATGACAATCAAGCTTATAATTATTATCGGCTCTGGATCCATGAGAGAGTTAGGACTTCTTTGATGCCATATCCTGCTGCAGAGCCTTCGTATCCTCCAATCGTTGAGGAACCTACTTCAGTAGAGATTGAGAAGTATAACAAGCTGTTGGCTGAGAAGGAAGTGTTGCAACGAGCGAATGAAGAGCTAGAGAAAGAGATTTTCCAGCTTCGGCATGAGAAGAATGAAGCAGCCTTCACTTTGAAGAAGCAGACTGAGATGATTAATAGGTTGGTTCAGATTTGACCGAAGAGACCAGCAAGAGAGAGAAAGTAAGAGTAGCCATGAATGGTGTTAGTAGTGTACTTGCTACTAAGAAAGAACTTCTGAACAAGGCTTATTCTCGACTTTCCAAATGGGAATCTTTGTGGCATACAACGCTTACCAAACGGAAGGAGCGTGAAGATGAGTTGAAGCTTCAAATTTCCCAGTTAGAGGTATCTCTTAGACGTGACGCTGAGTCTAGAGTGAGCAGCATGGTCAAAGAGACTAGGGGTGGTGAATTGAAGGCTGGCTCCAAGAGATGCAGGGTTGATGAGTGTTCTGGCAGAGGAACTTGTGAAGAGGACGCCAAAAAGCTGAGATCCACTATTGAGCGGCATGCATTACTGATACAGGAGCTAATCTCCAGACTAGGTCATTCGGAGACGTTGAGGATATTGGAAGATGTCAGAGCACGCCATTTGGCCTGATTTATCTTTGCTTTACTCTTGTTATTTGCACTTGTATTTTGACCATCGCCAGGCTTATTGGCCGAGGTTTTTTCCAGTTGTATTCAGTTGTATCTTTGTACTTTGCCTCTTGGCATTTGTTTATGTATGAGGTTTCTGATTATGCGCTTGCTTACTTGGGACCTCATTGTCATTATGGCTTCTTCTCCGGAACTAGAATCGGGGGGGAAATTAACCTGTTGCATATTTACACGTGTGCATTTGCATATTCATATTGCATGGCAGGTACCTTTTTGAGCTCGAATCTTATCTCCTGCATCTTACAGGTTGTTTCAGAATTGACGAACGGAGAATTCACCGGTACGCTACAAGAAGCAAGAGTAAGAAGATCATGGATCAAGTACAGTCTGAGATGCAGGAGATCCGGGATAGGTTGGCCCAATTCATGCAGACCATGGAAGCTGTGGCTAAAGGCCAGGAACATCTTCAAACTCTGGTGCAACCGCTGCTGGCGCGAGCTGGTGGTAATACTGAATACAACTCTGTGCATGTTGAGACTCCTCGCAGGGAGGAAGTGATACCAAATACTGGTGAGACTGGTACTGGCAACGACAACGGCAACGCTGGTAAGAGAAATGCTGATAATGTTAATGGGAACGTGGAAATCAACAAGAATGTTGGTATCAATGCTGGTTTCGGTGATAACAATCAGGGTCTTGGCTTTGGCAATCGGGATGGCAATGACGGTTTCAACAATCAGGGCTTCGGCAACGGAGGGTTTTGTGATAACAATCAAGGTTATGGTAATAATGGCTACGACAATGCTGGGTTTGGCAATGTGAATACCAATGGTGCTGGGATGGGTCCTTTCAATACTGGTTTTGGGAGAGTGGTTGCTAATCAAGAGCTTGGCAATCTGAGGTATGATCCTAGGTTCTTCCAAAGTGGTCATGGTCATGGTCGTAATGCTGCTTATGACGGATATGGTACTAAGGGTCCATACTGGAATAGAGATCGTCAGGAAGATGCCTTTTCTGGGCAAGGCATGGGTTTTGAGGGTCCCACTGATAGTGATTGGAGGATTAAAATGCTGGAGGAACAGATGAGAGGTATAGCCAATCAAAATTCTGCAGGATTGGACATGGCTACCATGGGGCTAGTTCCTGGGCTGAGAGTGCCATTGAAGTTCAAAGCTCCCACTTTCGATAAATATAAAGGGGATACATGCCCACGGGTTCATGTGCGTTCATACTACCGGAGGATGTCTGCGTACTCTGATGATGAGAAGATGCTTATGCATTTTTTCCAAGATAGTTTGTCAGGACCATCGCGGGAATGGTACATGGGACTAGAGCCTGCACAGGTCGGAAGTTGGAAAGAATTGGTTGATGCTTTCGTCAAACATTACCAATACAATAGTGACCTTGCACCAAATAGGGTCCAACTTCAAAGTCTTTCATAGAAGAACGGGGAAAGTTTCAAGGAGTATCTCAGCGTTGGTGGGATCTGGCGGCAAGAGTCCAACCACCTATGGTTGAAAGGGAATTGATTGATATTTTTGTTGGAACATTCTCTGGGATGTATTATGATAAATTGCCCAATTGCTCAATGGGTATTTTCTATGACATGATACTCATGGGAGAACGAATTGAAAATGGCATTAAAATTGGTAAGATTCAAGCTGGTGAATCGACCTCAGCTGGAGGTGCAAAAAAGGTCTTTCGTGGTAAAAGACAAGGAGACGCCAGTGTAGTGTATGGTGGTCGAGGACGAGGTAGAGGTCGGAATCAGTATACTCAACAATAGGTTACTAGTGTGACGATCCCTATACCACAACAACGACAACAACCACAACAACAGCAGCAGCAACAACAAAGGTATAATCCTGCTCAGAGAAGGATCTAGAATGGGAAGCCGAAGAGGGTATTTGATACACCTCCGTCAACGTATGCAGAACTGCTTCAGACGCTGTTAAGTTTGAATCTAGTTGAGAAGAGAACGTTGGACCCACCCACAGGAGCGCTTCCTTATGGGTATGATACTAGTAAGCAGTGTGAATTTCATTCCGGGGCACTCGGACATGACATCGAGAGTTGTCATGCTTTTAAACACAAAGTCCAAGATTTGATTGATAGTAAAGTCATCAACTTCAGTAATGATGGTCCCAATATTATTCAGAAACCAATGCCGAATCATGGAGCGAATGCTATTTTGACAGAGGAGGATCTGGATTTGGTTATGGACGTATATGATTTGAAGACACCTTTAAGCTATGTTAAAAGCAGATTGTTGAAAGGAGGGGTCTTCCCCGGATGTGATGAGTATTGTCTGGATTGTTGGACCCGACCAGAGGGCTGTATTGATTTGAATAAAGGTATTCAGGCCATGATTGATGAGGGAACTTTGCAGTTTGACCGCACTGCTGTTGAGAAACCTGATGAGGTAACATGTAAAAAGCAGGGTGAGGTCGCAACAATTACAATTCCTCGAAAGACTATTACGATATCAGCGTCCGCCAAGCGGCCAACTATCACGATAACGAAAACAGGACCCGTTCCTTATGAGAGTACGAAAGCCATTCCATGGAATTACGGGTTGGAAGCTTTTTGCAACGGGGAATAGATTAATATGGATAGCCAGCTAGAAGGGGCAGTGGGCAGTCTTGTTGAAGCGGGAGGTATGACCCGAAGTGGTAGAATCTTCACTTCACCTGAAATCGAGGCTGAGAGGATTGCTAGAGGCAAAGCCAAAGTGAATGAAGGAGGACCTTCCCAGTCGAAAGAGAAAGAAACATCGGTCAAGGATGTAGAAGAGTTTATGAGGTTGATTCGCAAAAGTGACTATAAGATTGTGGAGCACTTGAAGCAGACGCCCTCCAAAATTTCAATACTATCATTGTTTCTTTGTTCCGAGGCCCATCAGAATGCCTTGTTGAAAATATTGGACACGTCTTTTATACCTCAGGAAGTAATTGTCAATCAGCTTGAGGGGGTACTGGCGCATGTGAATGCTGGCCACAGCCTGGGATTTACTGACTTTGATTTGACGCCTAGGGGTCGGGATCATAACATGGCATTGCACATTTCAGTGGAGTGTCGGGGCACTGTTATGTCGCACGTTCTTGTAGACACTGGATCATCTTTGAATGTGTTGCCGAAGAAGGCTATGATGAAGCTAGATGTTCGGGGAATCATATGCACGCCAAGCGATTTGGTCGTGAGGGCTTTTGATGGGACCAGAAGGTCGGTGTTTGGTTCCATAACATTGCCACTCCAGGTCGGGCCGGAAGTGTTTGACACAGTGTTCTACATCATGGATACACATCCCGCTTACAGCTGTTTACTTGGGCGACCATGGATACATTCTGCAGGGGCTGTGACGTCCACGCTGCATCAGAAGCTTAAGTACATGGTTGGGGACAGTGTTGTTACTATTTGCGGAGAGGAGGACATTCTGGTTAGTCATCTTTCGTCATTCAAGTACGTCGAAGTGGATGGGGAGATCCATGAGACGCCATGCCAAGCCTTCGAGGGGTTGCAGATCAAGGACAAGTCTCATGTTCCCGTCAAAGGGCATGAGGTGGCCATGTCTTCGTACAAAGATGCTCAGGAAGTGGTTCAGGATGGAGCAACCAAAGGATGGGGCCAAGTCTTGGAAATTCCTGTCAAGATGGACAAGTTTGGGTTGGGGTATCACCCGACATCGTCACCTTCCGCATCAGGTGTGCCAAAGTTCAAATGACCAGTGGTGATCAATCCAGGTGGGGTCTGTTATGAAACGATCAATGCTGTTTCCGATGCTGAAGACGGAGATAGTGACTGCGATATGGACTCTTGGATCAAGCACGGCGTGCCAGGACAGAATCTGTGCAACTGGTCTATCCAGGAACTTGTCCAATGACTACAAAACAATAATGATTTGTTTTCTCAATTATTGTATAATCTTGTGTCCTACCCGGGGCATAGTGATTTTGTTTTTTAGGGCTACCTGCTTATGTGTGTACTTTGTTTAATCATTAATAAAGGCGTTTTTCGCATACAAATTTTGTGATCCTTGTTTTTCCTGTTTTTGTTTAACAATAAAATGGCAACGTGGTTATGTGCTTTGTTTGCATTATTTGAAACATTTAACCATTTTCATTGCAGGATTCATATTTCAGATGACACCGATCACGACACCGATCACGAACTTCCTATGACTCGCTTCGACTTCGAGCACCCGATATTTCAAGCAGAAGAAGAGATTGTTGAGGATAGTGACTTATCAGAAGAGCTGACTCGACTTTGGAAACAGGAAGAGAGAAACATTCTGCCTCATCAGGAGGAAATTGAAATTATCGACGTGGGGTCTGAAGAGGTTGTCAGGAATATCCGGATAGGGGCTGCACTGTAAAGTGATATCAAGCAAAGGCTTATTGAGATGTTGCGGGAATACAATGATATCTTTGCTTGGTCTTACGAAGACATGCCTGGGTTGGATACTGATATGGTGGTTCACCGTCTGCCATTGCGCGAGGAATGTCCGCCGGTTAAGCAAAAACTCAGAAGAACTCGACCAGATATGGCTGTGAAAATTAAAGAGGAAGTTCAAAAACAATGGGATGCTGGTTTCCTGGCTGTTACAACTTATCCCTCATGGGTCGCTAATATAGTACCTATACCAAAGAAGGATGGTAAGGTGCGGATGTGCGTGGACTATCGAGATTTGAATAAGGCGAGCCCAAAAGACGACTTTCCACTTCCTCATATTGATGTGCTGGTCGACAACACCGCTCAATTCTCCGTGTTTTCCTTCATGGATGGCTTTTCAGGCTATAACCAGATAAAGATGGTGCCAAATGATATGGAGAAAACAACTTTTATTACCCCGTGGGGAACGTTCTGCTACAAAGTGATGCCCTTTGGTTTGAAGAACGCCGAGGCAAGATATCAACGAGCTATGACAACACTCTTTCATGATATGATGCATAAAGAGATCAAAGTTTATGTTGATGATATGATTGCCAAATCCCAGACGGAGGAAGAGCATCTGGTCAATCTTCTAAAATTGTTCAAGCGGCTTAGGAAATTCAGGCTGAGACTGAATCCTAACAAGTGCACCTTCGAGGTGAGATCTGGTAAGCTATTGGGGTTTATTATGAGCGAAAAAGGAATTGAGGTTGATCCTGCTAAGATAAAAGCAATACAAGAAATGCCAACGCCGAAAACAGAAAAAAAAGTTTGTGGATTTTTAGGGAGATTGAACTACATTGGCCGGTTCATATCTCATCTAACGGCCACGTGCGAGCCGTTATTCAAGTTGTTGAAAAAAGATCAGGCTGTGACCTGGAATGAAGATTGTCAAAGGGCGTTTGAAAAAATAAAAGAATATTTGCAGGAACCTCCAATATTGATACCCCCAGTAGCCGGGAGACCATTGATTATGTATTTGACGGTTCTTGAGAAAAGTATGGGTTGTGTTCTCGGTCAACATGACGAGACTGGACGTAAAGAGCATGCGATTTACTACTTGAGTAAAAAGTTCACAGACTGTGAGTCCCATTACTCAATGCTCAAAAAAACATGTTGTGCGCTAGCCTGGGCTGCCAAACGTTTGAGGAAATACATGCTAAATCATACAACCATGCTAATTTCAAAGATGGATCTGATCAAATACGTGTTTGAAAAGCAAGCACTTTCCGGAAGGATTTCCTGATGGCAGATGATATTGACAGAATACGATATTCAGTACATTTCTCAAAAGGCTATTAAAGGTAGTGTTCTGTCAGAATACCTAGCTAAGCAGCCAATTGATGATTACCAGTCGATGAGTTTTAATTTTCCTGACGAGGATATCATGTACTTAAAAATGAAAGACTGCGAGGAGCCGTTGCCGGATGAAGGTCCAGAGTTGGGTTCCAAATGGCAATTGATATTTGACGGTGCCGTAAATTCGTACGGAAGTGGAATAGGGGCAATCATTACTACTCCCCATGGGTCACACATCCCATTCACTGCTAGATTGACCTTTCCAGTTACCAACAATGAGGCCGAATATGAAGCGTGCATTATGGGGCTTGAAGAAGCTATCGATCTGAGAATTAAAAATCTTGATGTGTATGGATATTCTTCTCTAGTTGTGAACCAGATCAAGGGAGAGTGAGAGACTCGTCAGCCCAATCTGATACCCTATATGAATTATACAAGAAGGTTGTTACCTTTCTTTGACAAGGTGGAATTGCACCATGTACCACGAGCAGAAAATCAGATGGCAGACGCTCTCGCGACGTTGTCTTCAATGTATAAGGTTAACTTCTGGAATGAGGCTCCCGGGATAGTTATTTCCCGCCTTGATAGGCCTGCCTTCATATTCGCCATTGAGGAAGCTTCTGATGGCAAACCGTGGTATTTCGATATCCAGAATTTCCTGAAGAACCAAGAGTATCCGGCTGGGGTATCCAGTCGTGATCAGAAGACTCTTAGGAGATTGGCTGGAAATTTCTATTTGAATCTAGATGGGGTTTTGTACAAAAGAAATCATGACTTGGTGTTGTTGCGGTGTGTGGACGAGAAAGAGGCTAAGTTGCTAATGGAAGAAATCCACGAGGGTACATTTGGCACGCATGCCGGCGGACATGCGATGGCGAGAAAGCTATTAAGAGCAGGGTATTACTGGCTAACAATGGAAACAAATTGTTTCAAATTTGCAAAGAAGTGTCATAAATGCCAGATTTATGCGGACAAAATCCATGTGCCTCCGAGCCCTCTGAATGTTATGTTGTCGCCTTGGCCTTTTTCCATGTGGGGAATTGATGTGATTGGAAAGATTGAACCCACGGCATCCAAAGGACATCGTTTTATCTTGGTAGCTATTGATTACTTCACCAAATGGGTTGAAGCAGCGTCATATGCTAATGTTACCAAGCAGGTGGTAGCCAGATTTATCAAGAAAGATATTATTTGCAGATATGGAATCCCGGAGCGGATTATCACTGACAACGGTTCGAATTTGAATAACAAGATGATGAAGGAATTGTGCCAGAATTTCAAAATTGAACATCACAACTCTTCTCCTTATCGGCCCAAGATGAATGGCGCTGTTGAAGCGGCCAATAAAAACATAAAGAAGATCGTTCAGAAGATGGTTGTGACCTATAAGGACTGGCATGAGATGTTGCCTTTTGCTTTGCACGGTTATCGTACGACGGTACGCATATCAACCGGGGCAACTCCTTTTTCACTTGTGTATGGTATGGAGGTTGTCCTACCATTGGAGGTTGAGATTCCTTCTCTGAGGGTTTTGCGTGATGTCCAACTTGATGAGGCAGAATAGGTGAAAGATAGATTGAATCAGCTCAGCTTAATGGATGAGAAGAAACTGGCTTCTCTAGCATATGGTCGGCTGTATCAGAGTCGGATGAAGAAAGCTTATGATAAGAAGGTGTGTCCTCGAAGCTTTCAAACAGGCGATCTTGTGCTGAAAAAGATTCTCCCACCACAATCAGATCACAGGGGCAAATGGACTCCCAACTATGAAGGTTCATATGTTGTTAGAAAGGTTTTCTTTGGAGGAGCCTTGTTGTTGTCCACCATGGATTGTGAGGATTTCACATCCCCTGTGAACTCGGACGAAGTTAAAAAATACTTTGCTTAAAGAGACCCGCTGGACAAAAAAAGAAAGTCCAGGCAAAAATGGTTTGGGAGTACTTGAGGGTCGTATATCCGAAACAATCTCTTCCGAAGATCGAGTATCGGGAAAGCGTCAGAGTCAGGCGAGTCATAGGAGGATCAGCTCATGGTGTTCGTCTGTACCACGTTGCCGACATGTATACAAATTTTCTTTGTATTCCTGTATATTTGTATTTTGTTTGTGCGTGACTTCCTCTTTTCAGGAGTTGCATCCCGTGTACAAAAGTTTGCCTATTTACAGGCCCGTTATCAATAAAGCATGTTATTCAGTACTTGCTGCTTGTTCTTTACTGTTTTGTTTGTGAAAAACGCTGATGTTTTTGATAAACTTGCATGTGCATAAACTTGCTGGCCCTTGCCAATAATTGCTAAAACTTCGAATTGACTGAACGAACGTCACGAATACTAACCGAAATAGATCTTGTTGTATAGATTTGTTTTGTCTCGTTATGTTTTGCAGGGTTCTCACCTTTGAAGCAAACAGTCAAGGAATTTATGTTTCCCCAGCCGGAGTCCTGTGACAAAGTGATTGTATCACTCCTCAGCAGATGGAAGTCATATTTTATCTCAGAAGATTTGAGATAGCACTTATCCATATTGGATGTGGGTGGTCTTCCCCGGAAGAGTATTCCCCAGGAAAGCTGTTGTCGCTACCGCGAAAATAAGGTGCCAGTAAAACAGAAGAGTCGCCACCTTTCGTTATTTATCCCTCAGAACGGGAAAGGAAACGATCGGAAAAACCTGACGAAAAGGTATAAGACAAGGTCGTCGCAACCATTGTCTGGGTTCGGGAGTCGGTTACGCAAGGGGAACGTATTAGCACCCCTCACGTCCGTCGTACTCGACGGGATCCACGCTTGTTGGTTTGCCTACGGGTGAAAAACAATCTATCTACGGCTGCTAAAGCTAAACGGAAAGAAACTAACTCGATAGAGCGTCACACTCTATGCCTACGTATTCTCATTAGAGAATGAGAAATCAGAGTTTACGTAGTTCGGGAAACTACGGGGAAGATTTGCTCGGCAAGACGTCGCGTCTCGTGCCTACGTATTCTCGTTAGAGAAATCAGAGCATAACGTAGTTCAGGCTAACTACAACTAGTCAGGGGTGTTCTCGGTCACATAGGGGTGAGAGATTAAGTTGACGATACTAGCGTACGCATTCTAGCAGTTAGGTGTATGCTGCTCGACCATTGGAGACTTAGGCGTTACCTGTTTGCGGTAGAACGGACGTAGTATGTTGGGTTAAAAGGTATGGGAACCTACGGGAACTAAAACTACGGTCTGGTCTCAAATGCGCGCGGGTAAGAGAAAAGGATAACATCAGTCATCAGCGGGAAAGTCTCGATCGCACGGCGGCGAGAGAGAAAAAGGGTTAGTTGTTAGTGTGCTCACTAGGATATCGCATCCTATGCCTACATATTCTCTTCAGAGAAAATCAGAGCAGCTGTAGTTCAGCCTACTACAGCTAAAACGGGGAAACGGGAAAAAGGGAAAAGGGAGCTCGCTAGGATGTCGCATCCTATGCCTACGTACTCTCGTCTGGCACGAGAGATCAGAGCAAACGTAGTTCGGGACTACGGGCTACGGGAGAGGTGGCTCGCAAATACGTCAGTATTGTGCCTACGTACTCTCAACGGATATGAGAGATCAGAGCTAACGTAGTTCGGGCGGAAAATGAGTCTCGATTGCATGGGGGCAAGAGAAGGGGTCTCGATCGCCTGAACGCGAGAGAAAAAGGGTTTCGATCGCACGGGGGCGAGAACAAAGAGGAAGCAGGCCTACGCCTAAACGAGAAGGAACTCGGACACACACGCAAGAACCTAATACATAGGAGCGAATGCGTCGCATGTCACCCAAAGGGTACCATACTAGACATCCTAGACGATTGAGAAGAACTCCTCAACTGTCATTTCCTACATATCTAACGATACAACTCACAATACTCGACGGTTGCCTGAAGACTTGAAGAAGAAAGACGATGATGATGTTGAACGAAGCAGCTCCTGGGCTCCTGACGTGCGCGCAAGCTCCATTCCAATCTTCTGCTCTCTGGATCCTTGATGATGACGCTCGAATCAAGAATAGTGTAACGCTTAGACCGTCATGGTTCGACTTATACGAGAAATCGAACTTTGAGAGGTAGTGTATTTGTATCCGTGTCAAAGACAAGATAGAGAAATGATATCGAAAATCATTCTCCAATTGAATCGTGTCACACGGCCAGCCAAAAATAAAATCGAAGATAAAATCGGATGGAAACGAAAATAGGAGAGAAAATAGGAGACAAATCCACTAACAAATGGAAATAAAAGTCTACTCCTAAAATGCGAAAATTAATTTCTAATAGAAAATATTCTAAAGAAAAATAAAGGAAATGCGTATAGAAAAATAAAATGGAAATTCTATATAAAATCCTATACTATTCTATAAGAAAAAATCTATGATAATATCTATATATTCTATATTAAAAAATTTATAGTAAGAAAATGCATAATATTCTAAAACTATAAACTATAATCCCTAAGAAAAAATAGAAAAATAAAATCTACAATTATTCATCCAATACAAGGGAGAAATTAAAATAAAAGGGGAGGGGGTACAAACTGCAGAACCAGGGTGAATGCAGAAAAAAATACAGGGCCCAGCCCACAAAGCAATGGTCAGAAAATAGAAACAAATACACTAAAGGGGGGGGGGGGGGGGTGCGCGCAGGGACATAGGTGTGAGGTTGGAAAACCTTGTTACTGGGCCTATCCCATTCGTAACAGGAAAACATGAGGCAAGGGGTGTAAACGAAAAAAAGGTGCGGATCCAAAATGAATTGGGCCAAACCGGGCCCAAGAAGGCCCTTCCCCTCCCCTTCTCCCAAAATCAAACTCTGAAACCCTAGTCTCTTTCCCTCAGGTGCGCCGCCGCTGCTCACCCTCTCCGTTTCCGCCTCAACGCAGACCTCCACCAATTAAACCCCTCCCCTTCTCGGCTCAAACACATCCCCTTCACACATCACCTTGTATGATTCTTGATGATGTTGCATGAAGATGTTAATGGATGAAGATTGGAGTTGGTCTGAAGGTCTATGGTGTTCGGAAGTTGAAGGTTCTTGCAGATTATTGAAGTTTGAGGGAGATCTTGGAGGAGATTCGTTGAATGCTTGATGAACTCCTTAACGTTTGATCTGGAAACTGACGGATGATAGCTTGAACACGATGCATGGTGCGATGAAGATCTTGAAGGGTTTTGATGAACGGTTGATGAACGTGTACGAATTTAATGAATTCTGGAAAAGGAATGAGTTGAACACGTTGAAGGTTGGCGAGATCTTGAGCGGATCTACGAAGATCTGGTGAAAATATGGAAATAGTGTTGTGTACGTGATGAGGAAGATGAAGATCCTGTGGAGAAAATCTGGAAAAAGCCTTGGATGCGATGAACACATTGAAGGATCTTCTGATGAATGATGATGAAGATCTATTAAGATATTTGAGTGTTTCTGGGATCTCTGAAGCTTTGATGGGACGAGTGAACATCAGATCGATGAAGGTGGTTACGAACATACGAACTAATCTGGAAAGGCTTCAAGATTCTTGAAGAACGGACGGTGGTTGTGTGAAGGTTCCGGCGCTGGGATGAGTTTTTCGGTGAAGTTCGGAAAACGGTTACGGTGTGATGATGAAGATCTCCGACAATGTTGATGAACACATGATGAGGATCATGTAGATTTCTGGGAAATTTTCATAATCATGAAGAACACGATGAACTTTCCGGCGGGTGGAGGGACTTTTCCGGTGAGTGTGACCGAGTTTGATTTCTCCGTTGCGCTCTCCGGCGGTTTGCATGCGTGTTGTGTGGTGTTGCCACCTGGAGGGACGCGTGTCACTGCATGGGGGAGAGGGAGAGGCAGGTGGAGAGAGGGAAGAGAGAGGGAGTGCCAAGTGTGGGGTGAGGTGTCACTTTGAGAGAGTGAATGCAGTGATGAAGTGGACTCTGAGTCTGAAACGTGGAAACGAAGTGGGGGAAAAAAGAAAAGCACGCGTGGAAGAGCTTTATATCGCCACCTGGCGCAGACTGGACCTGGGCCCTAGAAAACGGACATCTGGCCCACGAATTAACAGCTAATTAACATGATTAAACCCTAATTACATTCAATTAATACTAAATGAAACTGAAAACTGCAATTAAAGCCTAAATGACAATTAAGACTATCCTGAACCTAATTAAAGCTAATAAACCCAATTAAAATGAACTAAGACCCTAATTAACATCTAAAAAATGTGATTAAGATCTAATTAATGTCTATTTAATCCTAAACCCAAATTAAATCTAAAAAGAGAATTAACTATTAAAATTCTATTAATTTCTAAACAAATAAAAAATAGGAAAAACTCTATTAATCCTATTTAAAAAAATCCTAGTAAGGGAATTATCCTATTAAAAATCATTAAAAAATCTACTTAGTATCTTATTAAAGCCATTATCTAAAAATGATTAGAGTAATTCCTAAAAAAAGAAATTAAAACTAAAAACTATTTAAAAACATTTAATATCTATTAAAGCTATTAAAAAATCTATCTAATATCTAGAAAAATCAATTAAATCCATTAAAAAATTCTAGAAAATAAGGGAAAAATCTAAAAATACAGTACAACCAATTAAATCGATTAGAAAAAAAGATGCGCGAATACAGCGAAATAAACGGTAAAAACCGGACACCGAGATGTCCTTATAAACAACAGCGAGAGCTGAAAACACAGGGAACGAGCACCGATTCTCAAAATACGTCCTCGTACTGGCCCAAAATGCCTGAAGCGCGATCAGAGGGCTGTAATCCCAATAAAGTCAATCTGACTGGAAAAAATGCAATGTACGTGGTATGCAAATGCAAAATGAAATGAGTCGAAACATGAGCCAAATTGCGATAAGTAGTTGGTCAAATTTTGGGGTGCAACAGCTGCCCCTATTCAAACGGCTTGGACCTTAAGGGTTGAAGAGCGAACATCTTTCAAGCATTCAAAGGTAGAAGACGGTTGAATACAAAAGAGAACCCATAAATTTGCCAACTGCACAAGTTCCCGGTACTATGATGGGAACAAATCTTCGGAAACTGAAATGATAGCTGCACGACAACTAGCTGGTGAAATAATGACCTGAACCTCCGTCAGGATGATTCTTTGATTTATCTGACATCATTGCATCCTAAAATCATCGAGGGATCACCGGTTACTCGGCAACGGGCGATCGACCAACCGCACAGGTAAACGATACCCTAATTGGTGGGCACATCTTCAAAACTGAGCATGGCAGTTGCACGACAACTCTACTGGGGAATTGGTCACACGGTAACCGGTGAAAAGTCTGATTTTAAGTCTCCGTCAGGATGATCATCTGATTTTGCTATAGATCTTCGTCCTCAAGTCATCAAGGGATCACCGGTTACGCGGTAACTGGTAATGAATGGTTGATTATCGCCGTCAGGCATTCTGCGACACTGCGGCAGAAGGATTCTTCGGGACTCATCAGGTCATTAGGAACCTTTTAACAATCAAGTTAATCATGCCATCGGGCATTCAAAGAAATTTTCAGGCGTCAGTCGAACTTCGTCAGTAAGTCGGGAATAGAATCCTCGGTCAGTCATGAACCAAATAGGGATATCCAAACTTCTGCCATCAGGCACTCCGCATCAGCTGAGAGAACTGCTTTGACATTATAGTTGGACTTTGTCAGTAAGTCTCAAAATGGAATCCTTAATCCATCATGGACCAATAAGGACATACATTCTTTTGCTGTCAGGCACCCTGCGTCAGCTAGGTAAACTGCTTCGACATCGCAGCTGGACTTCATCAGTAAGTCTGGGGTTTCGGCACCGCTGCCAGACTTCAATCATCAAGTCTTCCAAGGAAAGTTTCGACTTCACTGTTCAGAAACCTGCTGGGGATGACGCATCTCCGCTGGGGACTCTGGGGAACTAGCAAGTGACTCTGCTTCAGGGATCCAGAAATCATTCTGACTGAATCATCTCTGCTGAGGAAATCAAGAATCATCTTGAACAAATAACTCCGTCGAAGACTTCAAGAACCATCATGAACCAATAACTATGCTGGAGATTTCAGGAATCATCCTGAGCAAACACTCTGTCGGGGATTTCAAGCATCAACCTGAGCGACCCTCTCTGGCGACTTCACAGGGGATTTTAAGAATCATCTTAAGCAAACAACTTCGCTGGGGAATTCAAGAATCATCTTGAGAAAACGACCTTGCTGGGGAATTCAAGAATCATCTTGAGCAAACGACCTTGCTGGGGAATTCAAGAATCATCTTGGGCAAAACACTCTGCGGAGGAACACCTGCAAAACAAGAACGGTAACGACCTAGCTCATGCTTCATATGCATATGCTTTGACAATGGCGCAATGCTCCACACGGTGGAAATGCTACGCGTTTAGGATAAATGCTATGCAATCATGCAAAATGCTATGACCCCATCGGCAAAATAAATGCCGAAGGGAAAACCCTCCTATCAAGGAGAAAGAACCACTCTGGTGAATGAAGGAATCATCCTGCCGAGGAGAAAAAGTCACGCCAATCTCAATTGGACTCCGCCTGGGGAAACGAACTTCAGTCGACTGCTGCAGGGGAACGAAGCTCTACCAGAACCTGGACCTGCTCAACCGGTTATTCAAACCACAAACTGTCGAGGAAACGATATCAATCGCAGAAATAAACTGCAAAGCCTTCGCGGCAAAACTTTCTGGGAGATAACGACTCTGATGGGGAAATACAGCATCAGCTATTCAACACTCTAGTGGGGAAAACCAATCATGGCCCGAACGACTTCCAAGGACTCGGCTCTCTTGGGGATCTGCAAACTCGGCTGGGGAAGAAGGAATCATCTTGCTTACAGGGGAGAGTACGACTCTGTGGGGAATTCCAATTCTCCTGGAGACTTCAGTCTGGAACTATCTACTACTACACACTTCAGTGTATGACTCAGCTGGGGAGATGACGTTCCTTCAGGATACATCTGATTGGGGAGAGAATCTTCTCTGCCTGGGGAAACACATATCAATGCTCACGATCTCACGTTCAGACTCTGTGGGGAATTTCAATTCCGCTGGAGACTTCAGTCTGAACTATCAAAAGCTGAACACTTGTGAATACTCTCCTACGAGAAACTGCACACTGACCCAGTGCTGGAGAAATAAACCCAAACTGTCGGTCAGGGAAAGCTTCAGTCTCAACCCACTTGAAAATAGCACATCAGGCTAATCAACGTTCAATGCTTGGGATGGCCATACTCTGCCGGGAATATTAACCTGCCGAGGATAATCTTGATCCTACTCTGCTAAGGGATAAATGCCATCTCAACCTGCTGCAATCTCAAACTGCTCAGGGGAAACAATCTCAAACTGTACATCTCTGCTGAGAAAATAATCCCGATTCAACAACATCAACACAGAGAATACAAAATACCAATCATGGAGCTGGGATCACTCGAGCTTTGTGTCGGGGAATGTGACAACATACGAGTCACTAGGAATCATCGTGTCGGATATACTTAGGCTTTTTCTGGTTTAGGGATAGGTTTATGGTGATAGGGATTTATTTCTGGTTACCAACAAAAGTGGATTTGAAAGGGACATACTAGACGAGAACTAGCATTCGAGGGTAGACTACCAGACGAGAACTGGTGGCAAAAGGGTTTAAGTTGTCAGACGAGAACTGACTTCTAGGTTTTTGATATCAGACGGGAGCTGATTTCTGGTTTGCTAGACAAGAACTGGGCTTTAAAACTGTGTTAGCCAGACGATAACTGGTTAAACAGTGGGTCAAGGAAAAGGTGACCAGACAAGGCTGGTTTCTGGTTTGGATTTCAGACGAGAACTGATCTCTGGTTTGCTAGACGAGAACTGGACTTTAAAACGATTTGGTTACAAGGTTCTGCCAAGTAACAGGTTAGGCTATAGGATAACAATCCAATGACAGCAAGGCTTCTTCAGAAGGTTCAGGTTTTGGGTAGGGTAATGACACGATTCCCCGACACTCAACTCTTGTTGGGGTGAACAAACTCGCTTGAACAAATTTCCCCAGTACAACAACTCAACTTGCCCCAATCCGACTCTTGGGAAAATTCACTCTGAACAGAAAGCAGCTGGCAACAAGACGATCTTCAGATGGCTTGCCCCAACATCTGTACAATGGAAGGATTCATCCTCAGCTAACCAACTCAAACCATGGTTGGTTTCAATATCTCTGAAGTAGCTTGCCCCTGAACGAGCGTTGATCGACTTAACATGCCCTGATTGAACACTGGAGGGATCTGCCCTCAAATCACAAGAGTTCTGGATAACTGCCCCTGATTGGGTCTCGAGAAGATTCACTGCTGATCAACTGCTTCTCGAACAAGTTGTCCCGTAATCAATCGATCCTTCGGGACTTGTCCTCAGACTAACTGATTCCAAACTCACTGGGAGTCAATGCCCCAGTTTCACAAGGTTTTCGCAGCATACCGTTCTGCTCCAGCCTGCAAACGATCCAGTCCTGATTGACTATTCCCTGTTGGAATTCCTTCATATCAATCACTGACCTGCAATTAAAATTGTCTATTCACGAATGGTAATTTTAATGCAGTGTTCATGCAGATTTTGAAAAAATGTTGTCACTCATTTACGTGTCATGATAGTGAGTGACGAATGAACCAGCAGTTCAAATGTAGTGTTGATTTGATCAGTGAAAAATACAACAAGGATATGATTAGCAAATCATGTAGGAGTCAAGTTACTCAACCTTATCGTAATGCGCTTTCAGAATAAACCCTGCCTCAATTAGGTCTTTTAAGGGTTGTATTGTGGTCGGGTTCACGGTTCGTGAAACAAAGGATATTTGGCTCAAATTATGATTTATACCCACCCCTTCTGCGTGATGATCTCCGATCCTAAAGTTCAGTTAACTTGGTTCGAGCGCTCGCCTCTTCGAGGGGTATGTTGAATATTGGGAACAACTGGTTAAAGAATTCACAAGGTGTTTCGGAGTGACAGTTACTCCTTTTTCATTCTCGGTGTCTGCATCCACACGAATTTGTCCTTGTTCGAGGATTTTTCTATTGAGATCCATTCATTTTATTCTTTTGTTCCCTAATTTTTTCCTGGACTGACTCTTTTGAGTTCTCTTCGATTTTTCTTTTGAAGTCCAGCGGGATGCCCTAATTTTTGCCTAAGTATTTGCTTTCCAGCTTTTCTTTTCTTTTTACTTAGCGGGCTTTCTTTTTTCTCTTATTTTTTCGAAACAAGTCGTGCAACACTGGCTGTCTGGATTCATCCGAGAGGTTTATAACTGTCTCACTCCTGATTGGTGAGGTTTAACCATTATGGTGGACGAGGTACGACCTCTGGGGAGGAATACGATGTGATTGGTCCTCGAAAGACAACACTCCTCCATAAGACTTGAACGCTCGGTCAAGCCAACTGACAACTACCCTGCCCTGGGTTAAGATGTGAGGGTTTAAAATTCCGAAAGAAACTCCTACTTCTCGGCTCGAAGTGGTTAACAAGAGACTAACTCCTTATATCTCCAGTGTTTAGGGGATTTGAAACAATGCTTGTACATCATAGGCAGGGTTTTATCCGAAAGCATACGATCATTAGTTATGAGTATTCAGTTTCGTCATCCTCCCTCCAATCTTTACTAATCATAGTGATAAAGTGGAGTAAAAATGCAAGTGTCAGTGCAATGCAGTAAATAAGTGACAGCGACATGATTAATTCAGAAAAATGCATAGTCACTTTATCAATATTACCATTCGAAACAAACAATGATTAACAACAAGTAGTAACTAACAGAAAGGAAACTACAAATGATAAAAAGTCTGAGGACTGCCAATGCTGAAGACGTCTTCCTGTCTGGACCACTGGCCTCTGGAAATAAACCCTCTGAATCTGCGAGCTCAGATAGCTGAGAGGTTGTCATGCACAACCAAAACTCCTTCTGGAAAGGAAATGCACCCTTTGTCGACCAACTGTTGCACTTTTGCCTGAAAAGATTTGCAATCTTCAGTTGAATGCCCCGGGGATCCACCATGGTATCCACACTGAGCATGGAGATTGTACCCAGGCGGGTAAGGCTCTGGCACGGGCTTAAGAGCTTTGGGTTCCACCAAAGAATTCTGAATCAACTGTGGCAGAATCTGGCTATACGGCACATGCACTGGATGGGAAGGAGCATTCCTTCGTTCCAAGTTGTTACGAGGTCGGTTCTGATTCTGACGCTGATTCTGATAACCTCGGCCACAGGCTCGTGGATTTGCAAGAGGAGCAACATAAAGTTCCTGATATGGTGCCCTAGGCACAATTGTCTGTCCAGAATAACGAGACACAGAGGATACTGACCGCTGAGGAGATGAGGAACCAACAGATTTCACCGATTCATCTCGAAGATAACCAACATCATTCATGATTGCATTAACCACAACTCCTTCTTCAGTTTGACAACTATAGAGAGATTCAGTTTCACTAGCCTGACCGCCCGAAACATTCTGGATTCATCCAATCTTTACACCATACTCGATGCGCTCTCCTGCCCTCACCAATTCAGAGAAATTTGGTGCAACTCCAAGCATTCTTTCGAAGTACGGGCTCTGCAAGGAGTTTACGAACATGCCTTTTAACTCTCGGTCTAGAAGCGGTGGTTGCACCCTAGCAGCAAATTCTCTCCATTTCTGAACACACTTCCTGAAAGGTTCATTGTTCCCTTGAGACTATTCTTGCAGCTGCATGCGACTAGGAGCTACATCAAGATTGTAATCATACTGCTTCAGAAAAGCATTGGCTAAATCCACCCATGATCGGATCTGACTACCCTCTAACTGCATATACCAACTCAGAGATGCCCCAATCAGACTATCCTGAAAGCAGTGAATCATCAACTTGTCATTATGCACAAACGAAGTCATTCTTCGGCAGAACATCACCAAATGTTGCTTCGGGCAACTATCTCCTTTGTACTTTTCAAACCTCGGCGCTCTGAACTTCGGAGGTAACACTAGGCCAAAAACCAGACACATGTCTGCAGCATTAGGGTTAACAGTGTCTTTACCTTTCAAGGCTTTGAATCTTTCATCCAATGCACGAAACCTTTTAGCATACATGAGAGCTAATGGGTCTTCAGTCTTTGCTATCGGGACCTCTCTTCGGGAATTTGGCACAGGGAAAACAACACCCTGATAGTCTGAGGTATCAATAGAAGGAGAACGCTCACTTCGGACAATAAACTGCTCATGTAGATCCTGGTCCTCAACAGAAGGTTGTACAAGTCGAGTTGCAGTAAGGTTGTTCACTTGCGGGAAATCTTCATCAGGCACAGAACCATACAAAGGATTGGACGTCACAGTGAAACCTGACAAGGTATCAACAAACTGGAAGTTGCTCTCTGACATAGCTACCAACAACTTTCAACTGACTTCACTGCTTGATTCTGATCAATTCTGCTTCAACCCCTTGGTCGTCTTCTAACAATCAACACGTGCTCAGACCAACACCTGAGAATCACCCTCTGAAGCAAAACAAAGGTTGGATAAGAGCTCTGGCTAGATGGAGAATGATATGCGATACGATGCATAGATGATTATGCAAATGCAATGCAAGATGCAGCAAACACGGGATCACAGCCCCCACAAAGCTCTGATTACTGCTGCGCTGCTGACGGGATAAGTCTGCTCTGACGAGAAAAAACCAAAATATCGGGTAGGCTGGAAGTCAAGTTTCCTGCAAAAACCCTCCCACTCACGGGTATGGACCTAAACTGACACAAGTTCGGCATCCTATGCGGTCGTTGGCGTCACAGACTTTCAAGACTGATGATACGATACCCATAAGGTGTGGCATCATCATGTCCTGAAGAGGCCTCACTTAGCCAACTTCCAAATGATCGGTCCCCAGAGTCGACAATCCTCCAAACCAGCAACCCCCTCAACCCCAAGGGTTGAAAAAGAAGTCAACCGGGAGAACCTCGTCTAAGCGTGGATTTCATGAGACACTAGTGCCTGCCAAGCAAACACGCGCCCACTAATTTCCACAACTAATTCTAAGGTGCACTCAAGCCTAGGTCTGGCTTCTCACTCATCAGAGCTCCCATCCCACAACAGCACAATAGCAACAGATAATAATATAGTGCGGGAAATGTAAATACATCAGTAATATACAACACAATAATAAACACCCACAGACACGCAAACAAGCGCTAGGATTGACTCTCGCACAGGGACGTTGGATCCCCCAAGAAACTATCGCTGCTCCCCAACAGAGTCGCCAGCTGCTGGGGATGACCCAGACAACTAGGAAGAAAATCCAAGGCGAGACTCGAATAGGGAACCATCGCAGTCCCCAGCAGAGTCGCCAGCTGTCGCTACCGCGAAAATAAGGTGTCGGCAAAACAGAAGAGTCGCCACCTTTCGTTATTTATCCCTCAGAACGGGAAAGGAAACAATCAGAAAAACCTGACGAAAAGGTATAAGACAAGGTCGTCGCAACCATTGTCTGGGTTCGGGAGTCGATTACGCAAGGGGAAGGTATTAGCACCCCTCACGTTCGTCGTACTCGACGGGATCCACGCTTGTTGGTTTGCCTACGGGTGAAAAACAATCTATCTACGGCTGCTAAAGCTAAACGGAAAGAAACTAACTCGATAGAGCGTCGAACTCTATGCCTACGTATTCTCATCAGAGAATGAGAAATCAGATTCTACGTAGTTCGGAAAACTACGGGGAAGATTTTCTCGGCAAGATGTCGCGTCTCGTGCCTACGTATTCTCGTCAGAGAAATCAGAGCATGACGTAGTTCAGGCTAACTACGGCTAGTCAGGGGTGTTCTCGGTCACACAGGGGTGAGAGATTAAGTTGACGATACTAGCGTACGCATTCTAGCAGTTAGGTGTATGCTGCTCGACCATTGGAGACTTAGGCGTTACCTGTTTGCGGTAGAACGGACGTAGTATGTCGGGTTAAAAGGTATGGGAACCTACGGGAACTAGAACTACGGTCTGGTCTCAAATGCGGGCGGGTAAGAGAAAAGGATAACATCAGTCGTCAGCGGGAAAGTCTCGATCGCACGGCGGCGAGAGAGCAAAAGGGTTAGTTGTTAGTGTGCTCGCTAGGATATCGCATCCTATGCCTACATATTCTCTTCAGAGAAAATCAGAGCAACTGTAGTTCAGCCTACTACATATAAAACGGAGAAACGGGAAAAAGGGAAAAGGGAGCTCGCTAGGATGTCGCATCCTATGCCTACGTACTCTCGTCTGGCACGAGAGATCAGAGCAAACGTAGTTCGGGACTACAGGCTATGGGAGAGGTGGCTCGCCAATACGTCAGTATTGTGCCTACGTACTCTCAACGGATATGAGAGATCAGAGCTAACGTAGTTCGGGCGGAAAACGAGTCTCGATTGCACGGGGGCAAGAGAAGGGGTCTCGATCGCCTAAACGCGAGAGAAAAAGGGTTTCGATCGCACGGGGGCGAGAACAAAGAGGAAGCAGGCCTACGCCTAAACGGGAAGGAACTCGGGACACACACGCAAGAACCTAATACATAGGAGCGAATGCATCGCATATCACCCAAAGGGTACCATACTAGACATCCTAGACGATTGAGAAGAACTCCTCAACTGTCATTTCCTACATATCTAACGATACAACTCACAATACTCGACGGTTGCCTGAAGACTTGAAGAAGAAAGACGATGATGATGTTGAACGAAGCAGCTCCTGGGCTCCTGACGTGCGCGCAAGCTCCATTCCAATCTTCTCCTCTCTGGATCCTTGATGATGACGCTCGAATCAAGAACAGTGTAACGCTTAGACCGTCATGGTTCGACTTATACGAGAAATCAAACTCTGAGAGGTAGCGTATTGATATCCATGTCAAAGACAAGATAGAGAAATGATATCGAAAATCATTCTCCGATTGAATCGTGTCACACGGCCAGCCAAAAATAAAATCGAAGATCAAATCGGATGGAAACGAAAATAGGAGAGAAAATAGGAGACAAATACACTAACAAATGGAAATAAAAGTCTACTCCTAAAATGCGGCAATTAATTTCTAATAGAAAATATTCTAAAGAAAAATAAAGGAAATGCGTATAGAAAAATAAAATGGAAATTCTATATAAAATCCTATATTATTCTATAAGAAAAAATCTATGATAATATCTATATATTCTATATTAAAAAATTTATAGTAAGAAAATGCATAATATTCTAAAACTATAAACTATAATCCCTAAGAAAAAATAGAAAAATAAAATCTACAATTATTCATCCAATACAAGGGAGAAATTAAAATAAAAGGGGAGGGGGTACAAACTGCAGAACCAGGGTGAATGCAGAAAAAAATACAGGGCCTAGCCCACAAAGCAATGGTCAGAAAATAGAAACAAATACACTAAAGGGGGGGGGGGGGTGCGCGCAGGGACATAGGTGTGAGGTTGGAAAACCTTGTTACTGGGCCCAGCCCATTCGTAACAGGAAAACATGAGGCAAGGGGTGTAAACGAAAAAAAGGTGCGGATCCAAAATGAATTGGGCCAAACCGGGTCCAAGAAGGCCCTTCCCCTCCCCTTCTCCCAAAATCAAACTCTGAAACCCTAGTCTCTTTCCCTCAGGTGCGCCGCCGCTGCTCACCCTCTCCGTTTCCGCCTCAACGCAGACCTCCACCAATTAAACCCCTCCCTTTCTCGGCTCAAACACATCCCCTTCACACATCACCTTGTATGATTCTTGATGACGTTGCATGAAGATGTTAATGGATGAAGATTGGAGTTGGTCTAAAGGTCTATGGTGTTCGGAAGTTGAAGGTTCTTGCAGATTATTGAAGTTTGAGGGAGATCTTGGAGGAGATTCGTTGAATGCTTGATGAACTCCTTAACGTTTGATCTGGAAACTGACGGATGATAGCTTGAACACGATGCATGGTGCGATGAAGATCTTGAAGGGTTTTGATGAATGGTTGATGAACGTTTACGAATTTGATGAATTCTGGAAAAGGAACGAGTTGAACACGTTGAAGGTTGGCGAGATCTTGAGCGGATCTATGAAGATCTGGTGAAAATATGGAAATAGTGTTGTGTACGTGATGAGGAAGATGAAGATCCTGTGGAGAAAATCTGGAAAAAGCCTTGGATGCGATGAACACATTGAAGGATCTTCTGATGAATGATGATGTAGATCTATTAAGATCTTTGAGTGTTTCTGGGATCTCTGAAGCTTTGATGGGACGAGTGAACATCAGATCGATGAAGGTGGTTACGAACATACGAACTAATCTGGAAAGGCTTCAAGATTCTTGAAGAATGGACGGTGGTTGTGTGAAGGTTTCGGCGCTGGGATGAGTTTTCTAGTGAAGTTCGGAAAACGGTTACGGTGTGATAATGAAGATCTCCGACGATGTTGATGAACACATGATGAGGATCATGTAGATTTCTGGGAAATTTTCATAATCATGAAGAACACGATGAACTTTTCGGCGGGTGGAGGGACTTTTCCGGTGAGTGTGACCGAGTTTGATTTCTCCGTTGCGCTCTCCGGCGGTTTGCATGCGTGTTGTGTGGTGTCGCCACCTGGAGGGACGCGTGTCACTGCATGGGGGAGAGGGAGAGGCAGGTGGAAAGAGGGAAGAGAGAGGGAGTGTCAAGTGTGGGGTGAGGTGTCACTCTGAGAGAGTGAATGCAGTGATGAAGTGGACTCTGAGTGTGAAACGTGGAAACGAAGTGGGGGAAAAAAGAAAAGCACGCGTGGAAGAGCTTTATATCGCCACCTGGCGCGGACTGGACCTGGGCCCCAGAAAACGGACATCTGGCCCACGAATTAACAACTAATTAACATGATTAAACCCTAATTACATCCAATTAATACTAAACGAAACTGAAAACTGCAATTAAAGCCTAAATGACAATTAAGACTATCCTGAACCTAATTAAAGCTAATAAACCCAATTAAAATGAACTAAGACCCTAATTAACATCTAAAAAAAGTGATTAAGATCTAATTAATGTCTATTTAATCCTAAGCCCAAATTAAATCTAAAGAGAGAATTAACTATTAAAATTCTATTAATTTCTAAACAAATAAAAAATTGGAAAAACTCTATTAATCCTATTTAAAAAAAATCCTAGTAAGGGAATTATCCTATTAAAAATCATTAAAAAATCTACTTAGTATCTTATTAAAACCATTATCTAAAAATGATTAGAGTAATTCCTAAAAAAAGAAATTAAAGTTAAAAACTATTTAAAAACATTTAATATCTATTAAAGCTATTAAAAAATCTATCTAATATCTAGAAAAATCAATTAAATCCATTAAAAAATTCTAGAAAATAAGGGAAAAAATCTAAAAATACAGTACAGCCAATTAAATCGATTAGAAAAAAAAGATGCGCGAATACAGCGAAATAAACGGTAAAAACCAGACACCGAGATGTCCTTAAAAACAACAGCGAGAGATGAAAACACAGGGAACGAGCACCGATTCTCAAAATATGTCCTCATACTGGCCCGAAATTCCTGAAGCGCGATCAGAGGGCTGTAATCCCGATAAAGTCAATCTGACTGGAAAAAATGCAATGTACGTGGTATGCAAATGCAAAATGAAATGAGTCGAAACATGAGCCAAATTGCGATAAGTAGTTGGTCAAATTTTGGGGTGCAACAACTGCCAAGAGAGTATCCTCAGTGGATTTGATGTCCCCAACAGAGGTGTATTCCCAGCAGTGAGTATGTACACAATCAATCCCCAACATGGGTAACTCCCGCAGAGTATAACCAAGTCGTCTTTGGTTCATAAGGATTATCCCCGCGCAGGATTGTTTTTCCTTCTCCCCAGCAGGTTGTTTTTCCTCCAACAGGATGAACATCCTCATCAGAGTTTGTAATTTCAAGCTTGTGAGCCATTCCCCGACAGGATGGTTATCCTGAGCGGAGTTAGTTGCACCGTTCCAGCATTTATTTTGTTGGAATGCTTTGTGATATTTGGTTATCCCCAGCGGATTGGGTCTTGTCTTCAGCATTAATTTTGCTGAAGCACCTCTTGGCATCTTTGCATTTTGCATATATCATCATATTTGCATCTACCTAAACGCGTAGCATTTCCATGTTGTATGGAGCATTATGCCCTTATCAAACATATGCATTTTGAAACATAAGCCAGATTAGTTACCTCTTTGGTTTCAGGTGTTATCCCTTACAGAGGAGAGGGATTCTTGCTCAGAGGGATTTCTAGATATTCAAATTCTCGGCGTGAGATAGGTGATGATAATGTTCGTCCCCTAACAGAGTTGCTTGGTTAAGTTTCTCTTTGTCCCTGGTGGGATTATTGTCAGGTTGTTGTTACGTCAGCAGTAAAAGATTTCATGCTTTAAACTTCCGGAGGTGTTATTAGTGATTTCCCCACAGAGTGGTGTGATTAAGTTTCTCGTATTTCCCAACAAAGTATTCTTCAAATGTACCTGTGTTGATAGTGATTATTACCTGTGATGGACAGAGATCGTACCTGTGTTGACAGAGTTTGGTATTCGTGTTGATGGAATTGTACCCGTGCTGACGGTGATTGTTCTCCGTGTTGACGGAATTGTACCTGTGGTGATAGTGTTTGCTACCTGCGCTGACGGAGATTGTTCTCCGCGTTGACGGAATTGTACCTGTGTTGACAGTGATGTTTACCCGTGCTAACGGTGATTGTTTTCCGTATTAACGGGATTGTACCCGTGTTGACAGTGATGTTTCCTCGTGCTGATGGTGATTTTTGTCCGTGTTGACGGATGGTACCTGTGATGGACAGAGATTGCGCCTGTGTTGACAGAGATTGTACCTGTGCTGACGGTGATTGTTATCCGTATTGACGGAATTGCTCCCCTGTGTTGACAGTGTTTGTTACCTGTGAGTGACAGCGATTGTTACCTGTAATGGACAGAGATCGCGCCTGTGTTGACAGAGATTGTTACCTGTGATGGACAGAGTTTGTTCTCCATATTAACAGAATTGTACTTGTGTTGACAGTGATGTTTACCCGTGCTGACGGTGATTGTTCTCTGTGTTGACGGAAGTGTACCTGTGTTGACAGTGATTGTTGTCCGTGTTGACAGAATTCTTCCCTGTGATGGACAGAGATTGTTACTTGTAATGGACAGAGATTGCGCCTGTGTTGACAGAGATGTTTACTTGTGGCTGACAGAGATCGTTCCTGTGTTGACAGTGATTGTTACCCGTATGGACGGAGTCGTTACCCGTGATTGACGGAGTTGTCCCAGTGAAATCGCCGGAAATTGTTGTCCGTATTGACGGAAGTGTTCCATGTGTTGACAGTGATTGTTACCCGTGTGGACAGAGTTATTATCCGTAATCGATGGATTGTCCCCAGTGGAGTTGTTACCTGTGACTGACATAGATCGTTATTCCAATTATAGACAGAATTGTACCCATATTGATGGAGTCCTTCCTCGTGTTGACGAAGTTTAGTCCCGTTGTGGACGGAGTTGTTTCTCGTAAAGTTAATTCGATGCCTGTGGCGTCACACAGGGAGTTAATGTTGAAATCAAAAGTTTTATTAGAAGATTGATCAGTTGTTGCCGTAACAACTGGGTTCAGCACAACGGATGTTGTTCCCCAAGCAGTTTTTGTTGGGTATTTCTGTGGTTGGCAAATTTCCGGGTTTCTTGGTATTCAACCGCCTTCTAACTAGATTGTTTCAAGGCTGTTCGCTCTTCACCCAGTCGGGTCCACGCCGTTTGAATAGGGGCAGCTGTTGCACCCCAAAATTTGCTCAACCTTTTCTTACCTGGTTTATGTTTCATTGCATTATCATTTGCATAGCTATATCATTTGCATATTATGGTATCATTCATATACTAGGGGATCAAGTGTGATTCTTCTCAAGAGAAGCCTAGCAAGAGGTCTCATTCAAGATTGAGGAGTGGTCGAAGTCATCAGAAGTTGGTTTGAATGCATAAGGGCTTAGATGTTTGAGTGTGAATCTTCTCCTAACTTGAGGATCAACTGAAGACCATCAGAGGGTTGTGAAGTGTTGAATGTGAGAAGAGGATGTGTATGGTGCTCATAGAATGCCTAGAGGGCCATTAGAGAGCTCAATCAAGTCATTGTGTCAAATGCAAGAGCCACAGTTGAGGTGCAAGCAATTAGGGTTTCATCTGGATCAGTTCTAGGTCAACTGGACAATTGAAGAGTATCAAAGCCTAATTTTAGGTCATAGAGTTCATGAAATTATGTGATAAGACATTTGTGGTGTTGTGCCAAGATCAAATCAAGAAGAATCAAGAGTGTGGGAAGTGGCTAAGTTAGGGTTTCAGTGTAAAAACCCCTGTTTAGTGCCTAACTTCAAGACCACATAAGTCAAAATAAAAGTTTCAAATGGATCTTTGGCCAACATGAAAATTGTAGATCATCTTAATACCTTTAATTTTAGTACTAGAAGTCCTCCATTGGATTTAGAGAACTCAAGTTATGGTCCAGACAAGTTACAAGTCCTCATATGCCACTGAAATTTGTCTGTAAAAATCATCTGACTTCAAGGCTATTTTTAACCTAGAAGGAAGTTTCAGTTGAACTTTTGGCCAACATGAAAGTTGTTCCTCATGATCTTAGATTTCTAAATTGTATTAGAAGTCTTTCATCTGTTTGTAGAACTCAAGTTATGAGGTTTACAAGTCAGGGGTATTTTGGGAAAGTGAGATTATAGGTCATTTTCAATCATTGGTCAAAATCTCCAACTTGCACTTGTCAAATGGATTTTTGTTCAACATGAAAGTTTCTTAAAATGGAATTTTAATTGCAACCAAGTGATCATGTAGGATTGGTTTGGCTTATAGCAAAAAGTCACTTAAAATGGCCTAAAAAAGGGAATTTTTCAAATGGATTAAGGAGGGAAAATTGACTTTTTGAGTTAGAGGACCAAAATATGTCATGTGAGTACATTTTTTGAATGTAAATCACATTCTAAGAATATTGGAATTGGCAGAATTTTGAGCATAGACCAAGTTTTGGGAGTTGTCATTTAGATTACTTCACCATGAAGTTACATAATCAAAAATAGCCATTGGATCAAATACAAGGATCAAATCCCAGCCATTCACACTCCACATGTTGTTATTAGTTGAATTGAATCATCTTGGAGCCAAAACATTGCCATTTTCGTGTATCTTCAAGAGCAAAAAGTGGTGAAATTTTGAAAATTCATTTTGGGCCTAGAGGCAAGGATTGGGCTTTCTTTGGATCCATATCCATTGTATATAACATTTCTAACCTTCACAAATCATGAGTTTTGGAAATTGGAGCAGAATTGATCAAGAACAAGCTTGAAAAAGTGAAGAACACTCAAAAAGTGAATTCCAAGATCTAGATCGTTTCAGGCCAAATTGTGAATTTAGAAAGCTTTATTGAAGATCATTGAACGATTCTGGAGAGTTTCGCGAAGCTTCATCAAGGATTAAAGGCTCAGTGGAAGTTCTCCACTAGGTACTTGAATTTTAACATATCTCTCTTAATACTTGATGATTCTTTGCCATTTTCGTTTCTTTGCACTCCTTGAAGCATGTAGATCGTTTCTGGATTATAATTGTTGATGTTTATGACGTTCGAAATTTGGAGCTCCAAACTTGTGAGATTTTATATGGACTGTTTTGGCATGATTTGGCTTAGTTTTGGCTTGATCTATAACCTCCATGACATAAGGATGAGTTTAGAATTAATTTGGAGAAGTTTTGATGAACTTGAGGTTTTGGTGTCAAACTTTGTTTGATTCGTTTCTCTTTGATCTTGCATTATTAATGATTTTTGATGAGATATTTGGAATCCTCGCGAGAAGTAGATGAATTTTGACGTAAATTTCATGCGAAACGGTTGAGTTTTGTGGAAGTTATGGTTGATTGTGGATTTCCGGCGAGCATGGTGGAGGAGAGGCCGACCGGAACTGTTCCGGCGAGTCCAAGGAAGGAGACGAAGAACTACCGTCAGATCTGGTTGACCGAGTCCGCGCATCCAAGGCGCACGATCTCGCCACCTCACCATAACGCCTAAACGGCATCGTTTTTGGTCTAGTAGGGGACCAGGCGCGCGCCTGTTCGAGTCTCACCCTACGCGTTTTTCTTTTTTATGCTTTGAATTTCCACTAATTCACCATTTCCTTTTTCCATTTAATTTTTTATTTTCATTTTATTTTTCTGTTTTGTTAGCTGTTTGCTTTAATTACATAAAAAATAGTAAAAATCATCAAAAAATTATGAAATTTTTTTCTGTAGTTCCTGAGTGTCTTACGAAATTTTAGGCATTAATTTTACATTTTTAGGATTTTATTTGAATTAGTTATGATTTTTATTTTGTGCTAATGTCCTTTGTTTTGCATATTTGACCATCTGTTTTGTTGAATTTTGTTCTTCTAATCGGTGATGAGTTTGGCTTTGATTTTTTAGTATGTTTTAGGGTAGATATTCATGTTCCTTTAGGATTTGTTTTAGAATTTTAAAACAATTTTAGGTTCTGTTTTAGGTGTTGAGATTAGAGTCTTCCCAAACTTGTGGATTACCTTGATACATTTCAATCTAGAATTTATTTAGGTGACTTAGAAGTTGAATTAGGCTTTAATATTTTAACCCTGGGCTTTTCAAACATGTATGTTCCCCCAGGAATTTAATTAAAATTTTACAACTTTGTGTCCTATTTTTGTTGAATTTTGCAAATTGCTTGTGTTTGTGTTGTTCTCTCTTGAGTACCTTTGCTTGTTTGGTTTTGTTGGTGACTTTGGAGCTTGCTTGGCTTGGAATACTTTTTGGGAGGTCTTCTGGACTTGATATAGATTCTATGGCTTGAATATTGGAGCTTGGAGTTGGAGTTTCCTTTTCTTTTAGGAGTTGTTTTAGGAGCTTAGGAAATTAGGGTTTTAGGAAGAGTCATTAGAGCTAGTTTTGATTTCTTCATCAAACATAGAATGCATTGTGTGCTTCTGGGAAAAGGTTGGTGGAGGGTCTCTCTCCAGTAATCTGGATGTTAGTGTGGTACCCTTTGGGTGACATACGAAGTGTTCACTCCTGGGTCATAGTCTCTAGTGCGACTGAGATTGCAAACATCCTAAAAAACAGTTCTTTCGTAAAAAACTCAAACAAACATTCAAACTCTGTTTTTGTCCTCTTGGACCTTTAATCAGGAAAACCCTTTTCAGAAGGAGATAAAAAACTGTTAGACAAACTTGTGTCTTCGTAGCCCGAACTACGTTTGCTCTGATCTTTCATGCCGCATGAAAGTACGTAGGCACGAGATGCGATATCTCGGCGAGCAACCTTCCCCCTTAACCCGTAGTTAGGCGAACTACGTTGACTCTGATTTCTCGTTCCAGACGGGAATACGTAGGCATAAAGTGCGATACTTTGCCGAGTCATTTTATTTCTTTTTAACCCAGACCTGTAGAATAGATAGAATAACACACCCTTAGATAGAAAACAAGCGTGGATCCCGTTGAGTACGACGGACGTGAGGGGTGTTAATACCTTCCCCTTGCGTAACCGACTCCCGAATCCAGGATTTGGTTGCAACGACCATTCCTTTCCCTCTTTGCGTTAGGTTTACTCTGAGTGTTTCCTTTCCCTCTTGTGGGATAAATAACGCACGGTGGCGACTCTTCTGTCATAGGCGGCGCCGATTTTCGCAGTAGCGACACAAGGCACAAGGGCCTGCTGTCCAGGATTTTAGTAAAAGGGGGCAAACATGGATGAAACTCAATTTGATCACCACAGAACCAATACAATCATGGAATCTCAACCAAAATGCAATGAGAAACAAAAAGAAAACAATCACAATTCCAAGATCAAACACAAAGCACAACTGTCATGTGTTACCAAGTGTCGCTTGCGCGAAAGTAAGGTACCGGCATGACAGAAGAGTCGCCACCTTTCGTTATTTATCCCTCAGAGCGGGAAAGGAAACGATCGGAAAAACCTGACGAAAAAGGGTAAGACAAGGTCATCGCAACCATTGTCTGGGTTCGGGAGTCGGTTACACAAGGGGAAGGTATTAGCACCCCTCACGTCCGTCGTACTCGATGGGATCCTCGCTTGTTTGTTTACTTGGACGAGTTGGTTTTATTCTATCTACCTATCAAGGCTGGCTGAAAAAGAAAAGAAAAATGACTCGACAAAGCGTCGCGCTTTATGCCTACGTATTCTCATCAGAGAATGAGAAATCAGAGTCAACGTAGTTCGGCCTACGAAGGATTATGGGGGAAGGTAGCTCGCCAAGACTTCGCCATCTTGTGCCTACGTACTCTCAACAGGCATGAGAGATCAGAGCTTACGTAGTTCGGGAAACTACGGCTTATTTCCTGAAAGAAGTGTTTTTTATTGTATTTGCAATTTCAACCGCACTAGAGACTATGACCTGAGAGTGAATGCATCGCATGTCACCCAAAGGGTACCATACTAAACATCCAGGCTATGGAAAAGAAACTCTCCCACAATCCTTTCTCATATAGCTTAAGGCTCGTAACGTACAAAAGAAATCATTCATGATTACTGTATCTTAAACTGTTTTGAGATGAGAAGAGAACAGGCCCAACTAGGAGGGAGACTATCAAGTCCTACTGTTATCATGCCATGGATTCATCCTATGGTTGAGGTTTGAACAGGGAACTCCTAGATGTTGTCATGCATAGGTTTCAACCTAAGATTCTATCATCAAATCCTTATCAAAGGAAATGAGAGTCCTAAGGGATCATGTCAATGATACACCGAAACAGACAAAGCATCAGCTTAACAGTAAAATACATGCAATGCAAGTGAGGGAGGAAATGAGTGTGGGGCTTCAGCCTCCACAAGCTCATCTCAACCTCAAGCCAGTCATGAAATAACAGTAATCATACTGAAAAATAAACAACATGCTATCAAGCAATAAACAGTAAACTGCAATCATACAGATAAAAATGAAAATGCCATCAGGCAAACAAACCACATGGGCAAGGGAGCTGGGCTCTACCGAATACCCGCAAGCAAAGCCACGCAATAACAATACAAGCAGAGGGAGCAACTCAACCTCTAGTGCAATCATGCTCCTATATTCTACTTATTCTAGATGGA
Source organism: Lathyrus sativus (assembly GCA_963859935.3). Lineage (NCBI taxonomy): Eukaryota > Viridiplantae > Streptophyta > Magnoliopsida > Fabales > Fabaceae > Lathyrus > Lathyrus sativus. The sequence goes on from OZ012737.1 coordinate 372,420,947, forward strand.
CTTAATCCAATGCAACAGACAAATCAAACAAAACACATAATACAGAAAAGAAAACAGAAGAAAGCTTCAGCTCCTTCAGCAGCTACTCAGTCTTCAGACTTCAAATATCAAATGCTTTCCAGGTATCAACCCTACAACATGAGTATCAACTCATCCTCTCCCTTAAGCTTCAGCTTCTTTGATCAGCTCCACCTTCAGGCTTCACTATCTTCAGGGATCTTCAAGTATCAACTTGATCTTCACAAAGTCTTCAGACTTCAACAATCTCCAAGGAATCATCCTCTTCAAAGCTTCAGCTTCTATCTTCAATGGCTTTTAGATCTTCAATCAAATCTTCAATGCTCTTCATTGTTATCTTCAACAACCCAGATGCTTCAGCAAACAAGATTTAATCCACAAGATGAGGTGAGGATGTTAAAGTGCTCCCTGACTTCCAAAGGATGCCATTGAGGACCTAACATCAAAGGGAAAGGCTCTCTCAAAGTTCTACCTCAGAGGGCAAGGTCACTAATCCCTCCAAAGGAAAGAGGTGAACACCCTTAAGGGACTTCAGGTCATAGAGAAGGAAGGAGGTGAACAAGACACTCCTTGTTTATTGAATGAAATTATGCTATCTAAAGCTCTACCTATGTACCTATAAACCTATAAACAGAACAAACAAAAGCTAAAACTAAGCTCCTCTACAAGGTCCTCAAAGCTTCAATGATGATCCACAAGGTCTTCAACTCAATCTTCAAAGCTCACACACTCAAAGGAGAAGAAAATAAAGCAAAACAATACAAACTATACCCTTAAGCAACACACATACTAACCATACATTCAAAAATCAATTAAAAATACTAAAACACCATATAATATTCTAGCAAAATTCTAGGGGATTCTATACATACTTACCCTTAACCCATATATTCCCCATACACTAATTTGGCATATAAACCCCAAAACGAAATTGTTAAATCTACTTATACAACCTAAAACCCTAATTTGAGCACCTAAAGGTCAAACAAGCAAACTATATCAAAATTTAATCTACAAATTGTGAATTAAATCCTATATGAACTATGATTTAATACCTAACTATGCCAAAAAGAATGGCTCAAGAATCCTAAGGGAATGTCCTAAAAGAAATCCTACAAAATCAAGTATCAACTAAAATCAATTAAAAATCTATTTACATGAATAATATGCCAAAAATACTACAAGAAAATAAAATGAGATTTTTATTCATTTACATTTTTCTAGACATGATTAGGAATATGTGAAAAAAACAAGCATTAAAAAATATTAAGTTTTCTATTTTATATGGATTTTTTAATATGCAAGAAAATTAAAAGAAATTAAAATAAGAAATTATAAGGAAAATGGGATGGGGGGTGGAAAAAGAAAAGGCGCCCAGTTCAATATCCTGATGGGCCAAGAACCTGGGGGTGCGAATATCAAGCCCACGTGCTTCAGAAAATTAAAAGAAAATCACCAGAAAATTGGAAAGGATACGGTGTAAATAGCAATCATTTTCAGTTCATTTCTGGATTGGGCTTCTGGGTGGGGTGCGAATATCATTGGATGGCTGAGCCCAATGTCTACCACTTAAGTAAACGCTGCGTTTTACTCGTAATATTTCCCTCCGTTTCTGAAATTGAATCTTGGCCGTGCGATCAGATGAAGAAGTCAAATATCCAGGCTAATCCAACGGTGACAAGCTCGTCTTCTCCAAAACACCATCTAGGGTTTCAGAAACCCTAACTCCATGTCAGAGTTTTAATCCACTCGTTCTCTCTGATCCCTCAATGAAATCCAAAACTTCCAAGAGCAAACTTGTGCTAATGATCACCATGAACACGACTATACCAATAGTTTTCCCTGAAACCCCTCATATCACTCTAACAGAACACACGAACGTTTGGGTTCCACCATGATTCTCTGAGATCAAACATGATAGAGCTTCAATCTAATGATGTAAACTTGTTCTCCATGTTACCCTAGCCATTCTAAACTATACCATATCCATTAAAACTCCATGAACAACCTATTGTCAATCTTGCAAGAATTGGCACCCTGCCACGAAACTCCATGGATCCCTCTCAAACTTTCAGAAAATCTTCCTGTAACCTAGCATGCTATCTTTCCACCTAAAATTCTAACAGAATGCACCTAAATAAGGACTTATGGATCAAGTTACCAACCTGCTAAAGATCAATGGTGAGTGGTGCTAGAGCTTGATTCAAGGCTTGAAATCTTCTCCAAATGCTCCTCCAATGGTGGATACCTTTCTGTTTGCAAGAATTGGGATAGATGAGGCTTGTAGAAGAAGAAATTGAAGCTTGCTTGATTTTGAAGGAATCTTGGAATGTCACTTTCTCTCTCACTCTCTCCAATGAACTCAGCAACTTTCACCAACCTTGCTCTCATGGTGATTCATCCTTTTTATAACAATCAAAAGAAGAGTCTAGAAACTCATGGAAAGTGCTAGAATGTTATGGAATTTCTCATGAAATGATACATTGTATATCCCTTATCTCATTCCTTAAGCTTGTCAATTTGGCTTTAAAATCTCCCCTTATGAGATATTGAAAAGGAATGAGTGAAAAACAAGCTTTGGTTTTGCTTTATGTGAAGTTTCTCAAGTTGCCTTATTATGCAAGAATGAAAATTACAAAGCAACCTCCATTTTGAGACCTCAAATCAAAATTCTACTTGAACCATTGTTTTTAAAATAGTGTTTGGAGTCAAAATGACATATTGGATGACCCATTTTGGATTTGTACATCTCCTAAACCAAAATTCCATTTCAACTTTTTTAACTTATAAGCCATTTTTAGGTCATTTTTACCCAATCATGAAAATCCTTGCTACAAGCTCTTTCAATAACTCATGACCACTTTTATAGGCTTAAAATCCCATTTTGAACAACTTTGATGTTTTGAGTTTTTCCATTTGAGGCTTGGAAATGGGAGATATGGCCTTTGCTTAAAATGACCTATAATCACCAAATGACCAAAATACCCCTGTCTTGTTCAAACCATAAGTTGAGTTCTACAAATCCTATCAAGGACTTCTAGTACTCTATAGAAAGCTAAGAAGATTATATTCAACATTCATGTTGACCAAGAGGTCATAGGAATCATCCTACTAGGGCAAAAGCTGTCTGCAAGTTGGGTGACTTTCAAGGACCCAGATTCACACACCTCAGCTGACCTGTAATTTGTCAAAACCATAACTTGAGCTCTGCAAATCCTATCAAGGACGTCTACCACTCAAATTAAAGCTAAGAACAAGCTCTACAACATTCATGTTGTGGGGAAGATGAGATATCAATCACATCTTGAGCTAAAACTGCCTGGAAGATAGGGATCACACTAGGTTTCTTTCACTGACAATCCTTGGAAACCCTAACTCAAAACTTCTCAAACTCCTCAATCATGATGAGTTGGTCTAGGAATCATCTTTATAACATCTCCATACATCATTCCATGATCTCATGGCCCTTGGATTAAGTCTCAACCTTCTCCAAATCTTCAGCTGATCTAGGATTGACCCAGTCAAAACCCTAATTCTACCAGTCATGGTTGAATCCTCTGAATTCTTGCATGATGACCTCTCTGGGTTTCTTGATGACTTTCAAGACATCTCATAAACTTCCTCAAAGCTTCAAGTTCACTCTCAAAGTCTCAGAATCATCTGAGAAGCTCCCACAACTCTCAAGCTATGAAGCACACAACTCTGGTTTCAACCAATCCCTCTCAGGCTCTCTTGAACTTTCTGATGAAGGCATCAACCTTCAAACACTTAATGAGTAAATAAATGTTGGTCAAATTTTGGGGTGCAACAGCTGCCCCTATTCAAACGGCTTTAACCTGACTGGGGGAAGAGCGAACGACTCTCAACCAATCAAGGTGCGAGACGATTGAATACCGGTAAACCCGAAAATTTGCCAACTGCACGAGCACACGATACTCTGCGAGGAACAAACCTTCGAATACTGCAATACTAGTTGCTCAACAACTAGGCGGAGAAATACTGATCTGACACCACCGTCAGTTATCCACGTTATCTTCTTCTGATATTGCTTTCGGACAATCACAACCCCCAACCTCGCCGCTGGAAGACTAGACCATCTGACATACCCAACATCGCCGCTGGAAAACTGAGTCTGACATCGCCGTCGGACACAAACATCGCTCTGAGAGACACCCGACATCGCCGTCGTACAAACATCATCTCTGCTATGGATTAAAGAGTCTGACCTCGCTGTCAAACAAACATAATCTGACCTCGCCGTCAAATCCAAACATCCAACCTCGCCGCTGGACACAAACATGATCTGACCTCGCCGTCAAAACAAACATTCAACCTCGCCGTCGAACAAACATGATCAAATCTGACCTGGGGTTCACCCCTGGTAAATGGAACAAAAGGTACACTTGCGCATTTGAATCTACTCCGCTGGGAATGAGAGACTCAACCAAGCACTCTCTGATCTGGGGTTCGCCCCCAGAATCATAACGAACACTGGAATACTACTGCACAATGATCCCACTGTAGCACTTCAACGTCAGAACTATATGAGACCCTAACCCCTGGCCACTTCTAGCTTCAGCTAGAAAAGATCTTCAAGTACTTCTGAAGATAAGCATCCTTGGCCTCCAAGGATGTAAACTCTGCAGGAGGTATCTTCGACTTCAGTTTGAACAAAATGGTCCTTAGCCTTCAAGGATACATGGATATGCCTTCAGGAAACTCCGCCTCTGCTATAGAGTATCCGAGACTTCAGTCAGGGATATACTTCGGCCTTCAGTCCGAAAACGAATCCTAGGTCATTCATGACCTTAGGGATAACCTTGCCTTCAGGCACCTTCGCTTCAGCTTGGGAAATCTGTGACTTCAGTCAGAGAAATGGTATCCTGAGCCATTCATGACTCTACAGGGATTCAAACACTTTGCCTTCAGGCAAACTCCGCTTCAGCTGGGGAAACATCTTCGACTTCAGTCAGAAGAAAAACTGTTCATTTGATCGCAACCAATCATCACCTCAGGATAACTAACTTGGTCTTCAGGCCAACACGGATCACCTTGCACACAAAAGCTGCATCTACAAACTTTTGAACCTTGTCTTCAGACAAACGTTGATTCATCAACAAGGAAGTCTGAATCCACAGGAACCTTCTGATATCGCCTTCAGGCATTTACGGAGTCAATCTTCAGATTAGACATCACTGCTGGAGCAAACATATCACGCTGCTAGGACTTCAAGAATCATCTTGAACAAACAACTCCGTCGGGCACCTTCAAGAATCATCCTGAACCGATAACCATTCTGGAGACTTTATCTGCTAGGGATCCCTGGAATCTTCCTGGGCAACTCTTGCCGTGGACGCTACTGGGGAGCTCAAGAATCATCCTAAGCAAACAACTCGGGAAACTGCACTGAGGTCTTAAGAATCATCTTAAGCAAACGGCCCTACTGAGGAATTCAAGAATCGTCTTGAACTAACTTCGCTGGGGATTTCAAAAATCATCTTGAGCGAGCGACTGTGGGGATTACACCGGGGTCTTAAGAGTCATCTTGAGAAAACGACCCCGTTGGGGAGAACGTCAGGAATCATCCTGAGCAACTGGTCTTTTGGTGGAGCACCTGTAAAACAAGAATGATAACAACCTAGACCATGCTTATGATGCATATGCTTCGGCGCCATGCCCCACACGGTGGTAATGCTATGCGTTTATGCTAAATGCTATGCAATCCCGTCAGCAAAATAAATGCCGAAGAGGAATTCTCCTGTCAAGGAGAAAGAACTACTCAGATAGAGGAATCATCCTGCTGAGGAGAAAACTGCACGCCAATATCAATCGGACTCTGTCTGGGGAATTGATCTTCCGCGGACTGCTGCATGGAAAACAACTTCAGTTGATTACTGCAGGGGACGAAGCTCTACAAGAACCTGGACCTGCCGACGGCAAGGCGATGTCAATCGCGGGAGTAAGCTGCGTGGCCGTCATGGCTACTCTTCCGGGGGGAATAACTCTGTGGGGAAACAACTTCAGCTGCTTCACACTCCACTGGGGAAAAACCAATCATGATCTGATCAACTTCCAAGGACTCGGCTCTCTTGGACATCTGCAAACTCGGCTGAGGAAGGAGAAGTCATTCTGCTTCGCTGGAGAGAGTGCGACTCTGGGGAAATACAGCATCAGCTGCCCCACGCTCTGCTAGGGAAAATCCACTCATGGTCCCAACTGCTTTCAAGGATTCGGCTCTTTTGGGGGTTAGCGAACTCTGCCGGGGAGGGAGAAATCATTCTACTTCACTGGAGAGTACGACTCTGATGAGGAGTTTCAATTCCACTGGGGAAGAAGGGATCATCCGACTTCGGGGGAGAATACGGTTCTGGTGGGGAATTTAGATTCCGCTGGAGACCTTAGTCTGGCACCATCAGCTACTGCCTCCTTCGGCATACGAACAGCTTCCTACAAGCCTTGCACTTGTGACCCGGTGCGGGGGGAACACCTGTTGCGGCGACTTTACTGGGGAAACACGAGCTTCGGCACCCGAACATTTCTATGAAATCCGCACTTGTGACCCGGTGCTGGGGAAAGAAGACATCGTTCTCCGGTGCTTGACTCAGTTGATGAGGTGACGTTCCTTCAGGATGCGTCTACTTGGGGAAGAGAATCATCTCTGCCTGGGGAGACATATCAATGCTCACTATATTGCGCTCAGACTCTGCGGAGGAGAGACTACCGAACTCTGCTGGAGAAGGAGGACTCGCCCTGCTTCGGGGATGCGCATGGCACACCGCCTGGAAGGTGCTACACCTGCAACAACACAAACAAACAGACAAGATACCCTCCTCAAAGGGGCCTATCAAGGTTATTATCTCGTGACAATATTCAGGTAATTAATTGTTTCAACAATCAATGGGCCTAGGCCCGTAAGTTTATGTATGCGCATTTTATCAAAAACATCGGCGTTTTCATTCGCAAACAAAACAGATAAATGCTAAACAGGCAAGCAGAATTGATGAATAGTATGTATTTTATTGATGGTGAAACCCCTGAATGGGCAAAAATGTTTTACAACAGAGGCAAGCTCCTGGAATGAGGAAGCCGCGCAAAAAGAAAATATAAATATACATCAGTATGTACAAATGTCGGCAACGAGGCGTAGACGAACACCATGAGTTGATCCCTCTAAGACCCACTCGACTTCGATACTTCTCCGACGCTTCAGCTTCGGAAGAGATTGATTCAGATAGACGGCCCTCAGGTCCTCCAAACCACTAAACAATGAAAGTCCACACGCGGAACGCAGTCATTTGCTTATTCAAATCCCTAACTTTTGCGTGAACCGCCCTTTACGGGTTTTCAGTTCACCGGGATACCCTTTTTGCCGAAGTCGCCCAGTGTAGGTTTTCGACTTCGCGGGTGTACATTTTTTCAATATATCCCTAATTTTTTGCCCGAACCTTTTATTCTGTTTTTGGTTCGCCGGGATGCCCCTTTTTTGCCTGGACTCTTTCTTTTTGTCCAGCGGGTCTCTTTCAAGCAAAGTATTTTTTAACTGCGTCCGCGTTCACCGGGGATGCAAAATCTTCACCATCCATCGTGGATAACAACAAAGCTCCTCCTGAGAAGACCTTGCTGACGACATACGGCCCTTCGTAATTCGGAGTCCACTTGCCCCGGTGATCAGAGTGTGGCGGAAGAATCTTCTTCAGGACAAGATTACCCGTCTGAAAGCTTCTAGGACGCACCTTCTTATCATAAGCTTTCTTCATTCGGCTTTGGTACAGGCGACCAAATGCAATCGATGCTAACCTCTTCTCGTCCATCAGGCTGAGTTGGTTCAAACGATTCGTAATCCATTCTGCCTCGTCGAGTTTCACATCAACCAAAACCCGCAAAGAAGGAATCTCCACTTCTAACGGCAGGACAGCTTCCATACCGTACACCAAGGAGAAAGGAGTTGCCCCGGTCGACGTACGCACCGTCGTACGATAACCGTGCAAGGCAAACGGCAGCATCTCGTGCCAATCTTTGTACGTCACAACCATCTTCTGAACAATCTTCTTGATGTTCTTGTTGGCGGCTTCGACGACGCCGTTCATCTTCGGCCGGTAAGGAGATGAGTTGTGGTGTTCAATCTTGAAGCTCTGGCACAGCTTCTTCATCATCTTGTTATTCAAATTCGAACCATTATCAGTAATGATTCGCTCGGGAATTCCATAGCGACAGATGATGTCCCTCTTTATGAATTTAGCTACCACCTGCTTGGTCACATTAGCGTACGAGGCTGCCTCCACCCATTTGGTGAAGTAGTCGATAGCCACCAGGATGAAACGATGACCATTGGATGCAGTGGGCTCGATCTTGCCTATCATGTCGATGCCCCACATGGAGAACGGCCACGGGGAGGACATGACATTTAATGGGCACGGCGGCACATGAACTTTATCAGCATAAACCTGGCATTTATGACATTTCTTCGCGAATCTGAAGCAATCTGACTCCATAGTCAGCCAGTAATACCCTGCTCTCAGGATCTTTCTCGTCATGGCATGCCCGCTGGCGTGCGTACCAAATGTGCCCTCATGGACTTCTTCCATGAGCATACTTGCCTCTTTCTCATCTACACATCTGAGTAGCACGAGATCGTGATTTCTCTTATACAGCACTCCATCAGGATTGAGATAAAAGTTTCCAGACAGCCTCCTCAGAGTCTTCTTATCCTGGGTTGACGCACCCGCAGGATACTCCTTAGTCATAAGGAAGGTCTGGATATCATGGAACCATGGTTTGCCGTCGGAGGCTTCCTCGATCGCAAAGACAAAGGCAGGTCTATCAAGACGAGAAAGGACAATTCTTGGAGCCTCATTCCAAAAATTGACCTTATACATTGAAGCCAACGTGGCTAAGGCATCAGCCATCTGATTTTCAGCCCTGGGTACATGATGAAGTTCCACTCGATCGAAGAACGGAAGCAGCCTCCTGGCATAATTCATGTACGACACCAAATTCGCTTGACGAGTTTCCCACTCCCCTTTAATCTGATTGATTACAAGAGCTGAGTCACCATATACGTCTAGATTCTTGATTCTCAAATCGATTGCCTCTTCTAGACCCATAATACATGCTTCATACTCTGCTTCATTGTTGGTAACTGGAAACGTCAGTCTCGCAGTAAACGGGATGTGCGATCCATGAGGAGTCGTGATGATAGCCCCAATACCACTTCCATAGGAATTAACCGCTCCGTCGAATATCAACTTCCACTGAGACTTCCTATCTGGCCCTTCATCGGGCAATGGCTCATCGCAATCCTTCGCTTTGAGAAACATAATATCCTCGTCAGGGAATTCAAACTTCATCGGCTGGTAGTCTTCGATTGGCTGTTCGGCAAGGTAATCCGACAATACGCTTCCCTTAATGGCCTTCTGGGAGACGTACTGAATATCATATTCCGTTAACACCATTTGCCATCTGGCAATCCTGCCCGAAAGAGCCTGCTTCTCTAAGACGTACTTTATCGAATCCATCTTCGAAATTAGCATAGTGGTGTGATTGAGCATATACTGTCGCAGACGTTTGGCAGCCCAAGCTAATGCACAACACGTCTTCTCCAGCATCGAGTATCGAGATTCACACGCAGTGAACTTTTTACTCAAATAATAAATGGCATGCTCTTTTCTGCTCGTCTCGTCGTGCTGACCGAGAACACACCCCATACTATTCTCCAGAACCGTCAGGTACATGATTAATGGCCGTCCAGCCACTGGGGGTATCAAGATTGGAGGTTCTTGAAGATACTGCTTTATTTTGTCGAATGACTTCTGGAAATCCTCATTCCAAGTAATCGCCTGATCTTTCTTTAAAAGCTTGAACATCGGTTCACAAGTGGCTGTGAGCTGAGAGATAAACCTTGCAATGTAGTTTATTCGGCCCAAGAAACCACGAACTTCTTTTTCTATTTTCGGCGCTGGCATTTCTTGAATAGCTTTTATTTTCGCAGGATCAACTTCAATACCTCGTTCACTAACGATAAACCCCAATAACTTTCCGGACCGCACTCCAAAAGTGCATTTGTTAGGATTCAGCCTCAGCCTGAACTTCCTAAGCCTCTCAAAAAGCTTCAATAAGTTGACCAGATGCTCTTCCTCCGTTTGGGACTTTGCAATCATGTCATCAACATAGACCTCGATCTCATGATGAATCATATCATGAAACAAAGTTACCATTGCTCGCTGGTAAGTGGCCCCTGCGTTCTTTAGACCGAAGCTTATAGCAAAATGTTCCCCAGGGGGTGATAAACGTCGTTTTCTCCATGTCTTCCGGTGCCATCTTAATCTGATTGTAACCGGAGAATCCATCCATGAACGAAAACACGGAAAACTGGGCTGTGTTGTCGACCAACACATCGATATGAGGCAACGGGAAATCATCCTTAGGGCTTGCCCTATTCAAATCCCGATAATCGACGCACATGTGTACCTTACCGTCCTTCTTCGGTACAGGCACTATGTTGGCGACCCACGGAGGGTAAGTGGTAACGGCTAGAAATCCTGCGTCCAACTGCTTCTGGACTTCTTCTTTGATTTTTACAGCCATGTCTGGTCTTGTCCTCCTAAGCTTCTGCTTGACTGGAGGGCAATCTTCTCGCAACGGCAAGCGATGAACCACGATGTCAGTGTCGAGTCCGGGCATATCTTCGTATGACCAAGCAAAGACGTCACTATACTCTCGAAGCATCTCGACTAATCTATGCTTGACATCATTCTGCAGCGCTGCCCCTACTCTGACATTTCTGACGAGCTCCTCAGAACCCAGATTTACTATCTCAATATCCTCCTCGTGAGGCAGAATAACCTTTTCCTCTTGTCTCAACAAGCGGGCTAACTCTTCCAGAAGGTCCTCGTCTTCATCAATCTCATCCTCGACTTGATAGATCGGGCAATCGAAGTCGTAGTGAGCCGTAGAGGGTCCAGAGTCGATGTCATCTGTTATGTGGATCCTGCAATAACAAGGGTTAAGTTTAAAGCAAGAATATGCAGGTTAGCACAAACCTCGTTGCCATTTTACTATTTTTCGAAATAAACATAAAACAGGAATAACAGAGAACACAACATTTGAGTACGAAGAAAACGCCTTTTATTTATTAACAAAATGCATGTACATAATCCAACAAGGCCCTGACAATAAAACCACTATGCCCCGGGCAGGACATAGGGTTGTACAAAGATTGTAAAAGCAAATCATTACTCTTCACTTGTCAGCTGGATAATCTCCTTGATGGTCCAATTGTTGAGGCGCTCGCCCGGCTTGCTTGGCTGAATCCAGGCGTCCAGATCACAATCGCTATCCCCGCTGTCCTCAGACGCTGCGTTGATGCTCTCGAAAATTACTCCGCCTTTGGTGAATAGGATCGGCCCCTTCCCACGAGACGAACTGCTAGAAGAAGATGAAGCTTCAGCTTCAGGAGAATATCCTAATCCAAACTTATCCTGCTTGATTGGTATATCCAAAACATGCCCCCAGCCTGGGGTGGAACCGACTTCGACAACGGCCCGAGCTTCTTTAAATGAGGAGAGATTCATCTCTTGCTTCTCTACGACGACAGGAGCTATCCTTTTCACCTTGACGGTTTCAAATGCTTGGCAGAGAGTTTCATGGATTTCGCCATCCATTTCAACATATTTAAAGGATGACAAGTGGCTCACCATAATGTCCTCCTCACCACAGACGGTCACTATGCTTCCCCCGACAACATATTTGAGCTTTTGATGCAGCGTGGATGTCACGGCACCAGCAGCATGGATCCATGGCCGACCTAAGAGGCAACGTAGGCAGGCATGATATCCATGATATAGAAAACCGTATCAAACGTCTCCGGACCAACTTGGATCGGCAGGGTCAACTCTCCGAAAACGTGGCGCTTAGTTCCGTCAAATGCTTTCACCACCAGATCATTGGGCGTGCAGAGCAATCCACGGGTATCCAATTTCATTAGTGCCTTCTTCGGAAGCACATTAAGCGACGAACCCGTATCCACCAGGACATGCGACATAATAGTGCCCCTGCACTCTATCGAGACGTGCAAGGCGCTGTTGTGATCTCTTCCTTTAGGAGTCAGCTCTAAATCTGTGAATCCCAGCCCATTGCCAGCATTAACATGGGCTACCACCTCCTCTAGCTGATTTACTGATATCTCCTGTGGCACGTAGGCAGCGTTCAATACCTTCAGTAATGCGTTGCGGTGCGCCTCAGAACACAGCAACAAGTTAAGAATAGAGATCTTTGACGGAGTCTGATGAAGATGATCTACAATCTTGTAGTCGCTCTTCTTGATTAATCGCATGAACTCTTCAGCATCTTTAACTAGCAAGTCTTTTTCTGCCCCCGAAGGGACCTCTTCGACAACTTTACCTTTACCCTTATCAGCAGCATCAACCCTGACCACTTTCTCTGCTGCAACCTCTGCTGGCGCGAACACTCTACCGCTTCGAGTAATGCCACTGACTCCGGCAAGATTCTGCACAGTCGATCCGAACGGCTCAAGCTCTATCTTCTGACCATTGCAATAAACTTCGGTGCCATAATGCCATGGGACGGCGTTAGTGCTTTCGAAGGGGATTGGCCCGGCCCTGGTGATAGTGATAGTAGGCAGTCGGGGCGCAGAAATAGTAATAGGGTGACGAGGGATGGTAATGGTAGCGACTTCATCTGCCTGCTTCAGCACGACCTCCCCTGATGCACTTTCAACGCTCCGGCTGAACTGCAAAATACCCTCAGACATCAGACTTTGGATACCCTCGATCAGCTGCTCACACCCATCAGGAAGTGTAGCACAAGCCATACATAACTCTCCGCATCCAGGAAAGAAGCCCTTCTTCAGCAACTTAGCCTTGACAAAACTAAGCGGCGTCTTCAAGTCTTTGACATCAGTCAGCAAGTCTGCATTTTCCTCAGTGATAACGGCGTTCACTCCGCCTCCCCTATGATGAGGCATAGGGTTTTTGGTAACATTGGGCACGCTATCAGAAAAGTTAATAACCTTGGCGTCGACCAAGTCCTGCACTTTGTGCTTAAAAGCTTTACAATTCTCAATCATATGGCCTGGTGCCCCAGTATGGAAATCACAAGTAGCATTGGCATCATACCCCGGTGGCGGTGCCCCTGTCAAGGGAGCCAACGTCCTCTTTTGCACTAACTGAAGCTGAAGCAACGTTTGCAGAAGCTGCGCATATGACATGGGTGGAGTTTCAAAATGACGATTTGCCAAAGGAGCCCGATTCTGATATTTCCTATACCCCTGCTGATTCTGATGCTGAGGTTGCTGCTGCTGCTGCTGCGGCGGAGCAGCTGGGATGTTTATGCTAGCAATTTGTTGCTGCGGGCCCTTGCCCTTTCTCCGAGCATTAGTGACAGAATTTGCATCTCCCTCTCGACGCTTGCCAGCGTAAGGTTTCTTACTACCTCCTCCAGCTGAGGATGATTCGCCCTGAATTTTTCCAATCTTTATACCATTCTCAACATGCTCGCCCATAGTGATGAGAGCCGAGAATGTTCCTGACATGCCACTGACCAGCTTTTCATAGTAGATTCCAGGAAGGGTAGCCACGAACAGTTGCACTAGCTCGCGCTCAACCATCGGCGGTTGAACCCGAGCAGCCAATTCACGCCACCGCTGGGCGTACTCTTTAAAGCTTTCATTGTTCCGCTGTGAAAGATTCTGAAGCTGAACTCGGTTGGGAGCCAAGTCGCTATTGTATTGATAGTGGAGGACGAACGCTTCTGCAAGATCCTTCCACGTGGGCACTGTAGCGGGCTCCAAGCCCATATACCATTCGAGAGATGGACCAGAAAGACTATCCTGGAAGAAGTGCATCAGCAACTTCTCATCGTCAGAATAGGCGGACATCTTTCTATAATAAGATCGAAGGTGGACCCGGGGGCAAGTAGTACCCTTATACTTCTCAAAGATAGGCACCTTAAACTTATGAGGTACCTTGAAATCAGTAATCAACCCGAGTTTGGACATATCAACGCCCAACGCATTCTGATTTTCAATGTCTCTCATTTTGTCTTCCAGCGCTTTGAACCTGAGTCGAGCTTCAGCATTCAACTCTGCATCTACACCTCTCTGAGAAAATATATCATCCTGGTGGTCCTCAAGCCACGGTTGAGGCACCAACAGATTTCCGACACCAGCATTTCCGTTGACCGGCCCTATGTTTACATTGGCTCCCAGACTACCATTGCCGACGCCTGCCGCGTTGAGTCCGATATTAGTCATCATATTGCCGTTAGCACTGCCGTTGCCCCCGGCAACAGGAACAACATTCTGTGGAGCATCCACTGGAGGAGGAGTAGGCACAGCCCCGCCGTGCAGTATGCCATTACTGTCAACCCTGGAGATTAGAGGTTGAACCAAAGTACGAAGCTGGTCCTGACCATTAGCGACCACCTGCATCAGTTCCATAAAACGATCCATCCGTTCCCGGAGCTCTTGAACATCTGACTGCACCTGGTCCATTATCCTTGTCTGATTAGCGCGAGTTGAGTAGCGGTGGATGAGTCTTTGATCAATCCTGGAGACCGGAGACAGCTCGGAACCTGTGTACCTGAAAAACCTGTCAACAATAAAGGTTAGGAAAAGCAATAAGATATACACCATGCAAATATGCTTCATGCAGATGCATGCGTGTGTCTGTGTGCGTGGGAGATTTTCCCCCGATCCTAGTGCCTTAGTGCCAGTGCTGATAATAATAAGAAGACGAAGAAATCCGAGCCCAATCATGGAAACATCAATCTCATATATATATGGAAAGGCCTGTCAAGGCAGTACACGGTATCAACGAGTACAAAACAAATCAACAGCATGACCTCAGCCAACAAGTCTGGTGATGGTCAGCATACATCAAAGATCAAAACAACAGGAATACAACTAGTCAAGTATGGCCACGGGCGCGATACTCTGCTAATAACTCCTTCGTCTCTGGATGATCTGGCAAAGTGAGCAACCCCTCGACGAGTAGTTCCCTCTGCCTGATGGTATGCTGAAGCCCCTGAACTGAACTCTCCTAAGCTCCTTCGCCAAAGAAATCCTCCAGTTTCCGCTTCTTAGACTCAAGCATCAGCTTATGATCCTTCAGGTTAGCAAGAGCTTTGTTGAGACGGCTTTCGGCGGCATATCTACGGGCGGTCTCTTCATCAAACCTCCGCTCACTGTCTTTGACTTCGGCTTCCAGCTTAGAGATCTGCAGCATCAACTTGTCCTCTCGCTCCTTCCTAGTGGCCATGGAGGTCTTCCAATGCT
This sequence comes from Lathyrus sativus, assembly GCA_963859935.3. Lineage (NCBI taxonomy): Eukaryota > Viridiplantae > Streptophyta > Magnoliopsida > Fabales > Fabaceae > Lathyrus > Lathyrus sativus. The sequence continues at coordinate 372,436,257 of OZ012737.1, forward strand.
GGTCGAACTTAGATATCCTCCGATATGCCTCCTCCAGATGCTGCTTCTTCGTAGCTAGTACATCATTAGCAGCCCTGAAGTCCTGACCCAAGCGTTCCCGATCAGCAATCTGCTTTGCCAAGTCTGCACCCAGTTGGTTCACCGACTCTGTTTGCTTTTTGAGAGCATGCACGGCTTCGTTCCTCTCACTTCGAAGATGAGCTAACTCCTTCTCTAGTTCTGCGTTCGCCCTCTTCAGTTCATCCCGCTCGGCTAATACCTGGTTGTGCTGATGAATAGACACAGTGGTAGGCTCTTCGACTGGTGGAGGACTCTCTGGTCTGACATGAGGAAATGGCATCCCTATAGCGTTGGCTCTGGCTCTGATCCAAGCTGAATAAGGAGGGTAGGCTTGGTTGTTGCTCTTTCCCAACAAAGGCTTTCCCTTCTTGCTGATACTGTTCCACGCACGCTGAAGCTTGGACAACAGATCCCCCTCTAGAGTACCCGTGAGGTACAGAGATTCCTGTACCTCTTCCTCCTTCGGTGGAGTCCTCAAAGCATATGCGAACTGGCGAACTAGCAATGACGGATTGTAGTTGATGCAGCCCTTCCTACCTATCAGAGGTACATTAGGAAACCCACTACAACTGAAGATCACTTCGGTGCCTAACCTGTCTTTGTCAACGAACCAATCAATATCTTCTGCCGACAAGCTCATCAGACGCTCAGGCCACTCAGCTGTGGCTGCAGACAAGACAGAAGAACCCCTCTTGGGCAAATGACTATCAAACCACCTGTACAACAAAGGTATGCAGCATGAGACATTCTTCCCTCTCTGGTTCTCATTCTTGTAATGCACTGAGTGATACACGTCTTCGATCAGAGTAGGGACTGGATTCCCTGAGGCGAAGATGTGGAATGCATCAAAGTCCACGAAATCAGGCATGTTGGGGAACAGGATAATGCCATATATGCATAAAGCAAGGATGGCATTGAATGCGTCCCAACATTTATCCTTAGCACACTGCTGAGCCTTAGCTATCAGAAACTGCAGAGAGAACCCAGGAACCTTGTTCCAACTCGTCACCACTAACTCAGAGGCGCTCAAATGGAGTGAGGAAGCTAAACCAGCCAGATCAGGCTCAGTATCCATGTGGACGAAAGGCATCTGCCCTTTGACGGGCACACCCAGCATATCAACATACTCTTCCAATGTCGGCGCGAGAACGAAATCCCGGAAAGTGAAACACCTCAGAGGAGGGTCATAGAACTGCAGAAGAGCATGTAACCCATTCAGCTCGGACGTAGAAGGTTTGCAAACCAGACTGAGTAACCTGCCATGAGACTTCCTGAACCTATCCTTCACAGAATCCCCTGCCAGAGCTATCAACCCAGTCAACTTCGACACATCAGGGGTCGGGAACTTGTATGCAACAGTCTTCCTGAGAGAGGCCATAATAGGAGGCGAGAAATCCTGGATCGGGGAAACGGTACCTGCAACACAGACACACGTTAATGGAATGCAGATGAAAATGCAATCTAATGCAAAATGCAGGCATGCAATAATATATCCGGATAGCTGCTGTGGAGATTCTGTATCAACAATCACTGATGAGAAGAAAACCCCGGTGTAAGACGATTAATCTGATCTGTTAAGAATAACCATCTGATAGGACCATACACATAGGATTAAGATTCTGCTCTGTCGAGAACAAATGTCTGATAATAAGGACCTCAGATGTATGATCAAGAAATATCTGCTGATGAAGTCTTCAGACTCCCAAATCAAAAACCTGCCCTATCAAGAACAAACATACAGCTGCTGATGAGATCTTCAGACCCCACTCAAAATCCGCTCTATCAAGAACAAACAACATCTGCTGATGAGGTCTTCAGACCCCAAAATATGCTCTATCAAGAACAAACCACTGATGACAATACTCTGATCAAACCTGCTCTATCAAGAACAGACGAGTCTGCAACTGAGAACCTTGGTACCAACATAACTGATTCACTGTCAAGAAAACCAGGTAGTCTGGAGGTCTAAGTTTCCTGCAATAAACCCAATCCCACTCACAGGTATGGACCTAAACTGACTCAAGGTACGGCATCCTATGCGTTCATCAGCGTCACAGACTTTCAAAACTGATGATACGATTCCCAGAAGGAGTGGCATCATCAACTCTTGAAGAGGCCTCACTTAGCTGAATCACAAATGATCGGTCCCCAGAGTCGACAATCCACCAAACCAGCAACTGTCTCAACCCAAAGGGTTGAAAGTGAAGCCAACCGGATGAACCTCGTCTGAGTGTGGATTTCATGAGACACTAGTGCCTGCAAAGCAAGCACGCGCCCACTAATTTCCACTCTAAGTCTATGGTGCACTCAAGCCTGGGTCTGGCTTCTCACTCATCAGAACTCCCATCCCACAACAACACAAATAGTCATATTATATTGGAAATAAAATGCGGGAAATAAAGTGCGAGAAGTAAAAAAATGCGATAAATAAACGCAACCCAACAAGCAAACACACAAGCGGTAGGATTGACTCTCTTAAGGGACGTTGGATCCCAAAACTGACTCGCTTTCAGGACGTTGGATCCCTAGGAAATTATTGCAGTCCCCAGCAGAGTCGCCAGCTGTCGCTTGCGCGAAAATAAGGTGCCGGCATGACAGAAGAGTCGCCACCTTTCGTTATTTATCCCTCAGAGCAGGAAAGGAAACGATCGAAAAAACCTGACGAAAAAGGGTAAGACAAGGTCATCGCAACCATTGTCTGGGTTCGGGAGTCGGTTACGCAAGGGGAAGGTATTAGCACCCCTCACGTCCGTCGTACTCGACGGGATCCTCGCTTGTTTGTTTACTTGGACGGGTTGGTTTTATTCTATCTACCTATCAAGGCTGGCTGAAAAAGAAAAGAAAAATGACTCGACAAAGCGTCGCGCTTTATGCCTACGTATTCTCATCAGAGAATGAGAAATCAGAGTCAACGTAGTTCGGCCTACGAAGGATTATGGGGAAAGGTAGCTCGCCAAGACTTCGCCATCTTGTGCCTACGTACTCTCAACAGGTATGAGAGATCAGAGCTTACGTAGTTCGGGAAACTACGGCTTATTTCCTGAAAGAAGTGTTTTTTATTGTATTTGCAATTTCAACTGCACTAGAGACTATGACCTGAGAGTGAATGCATCGCATGTCACCCAAAGGGTACCATACTAAACATCCAGGCTATGGAAAAGAAACTCTCCCACAATCCTTTCTCAGATAGCTTAAGGCTCGTAACGTACGAAAGAAATCATTCATGATTACTGTATCTTAAACTGTTTTGAGATGAGAAGAGAACAGGCCCAACTAGGAGGGAGACTATCAAGTCCTACTGTTATCATGCCATGGATTCATCCTATGGTTGAGGTTTGAACAGGGAACTCCTAGATGTTTTCATGCATAGGTTTCAACCTAAGATTCTATCATCAAATCCTTATCAAAGGAAATGAGAGTCCTAAGGGATCATGTCAATGATACACCGAAACAGACAAAGCATCATCTTAACAGTAAAATGCATGCAATGCAAGTGAGGGAGGAAATGAGTGTGGGGCTTCAGCCTCCACAAGCTCATCTCAACCTCAAGCCAGTCATGAAATAACAGTAATCATACTGAAAAATAAACAACATGCTATCAAGCAATAAACAGTAAACTGCAATCATACAGATAAAAATGAAAATGCCATCAGGCAAACAAACCACATGGGCAAGGGAGCTGGGCTCTACCGAATACCCGCAAGCAAAGCCACGCAATAACAATACAAGCAGAGGGAGCAACTCAACCTCTAGTGCAATCATGCTCCTATATTCTACTTATTCTAGATGGACTTAATCCAATGCAACAGACAAATCAAACAAAACACACAATACAGAAAAGAAAACAGAAGAAAGCTTCAGCTCCTTCAGCAGCTACTCAGTCTTCAGACTTCAAATATCAAATGCTTTCCAGGTATCAACCCTACAACATGAGTATCAACTCATCCTCTCCCTTAAGCTTCAGCTTCTTTGATCAGCTCCACCTTCAGGCTTCACTATCTTCAGGGATCTTCAAGTATCAACTTGATCTTCACAAAGTCTTCAGACTTCAACAATCTCCAAGGAATCATCCTCTTCAAAGCTTCAGCTTCTATCTTCAATGGCTTTTAGATCTTCAATCAAATCTTCAATGCTCTTCATTGTTATCTTCAACAACCCAGATGCTTCAGCAAACAAGATTTAATCCACAAGATGAGGTGAGGATGTTAAAGTGCTCCCTGACTTCCAAAGGATGCCATTGAGGACCTAACATCAAAGGGAAAGGCTCTCTCAAAGTTCTACCTCAGAGGGCAAGGTCACTAATCCCTCCAAAGGATAGAGGTGAACACCCTTAAGGGACTTCAGGTCATAGAGAAGGAAGGAGGTGAACAAGACACTCCTTGTTTATTGAATGAAATCATGCTATCTAAAGCTCTACCTATGTACCTATAAACCTATAAACAGAACAAACAAAAGCTAAAACTAAGCTCCTCTACAAGGTCCTCAAAGCTTCAATGATGATCCACAAGGTCTTCAACTCAATCTTCAAAGTTCACACACTCAAAGGAGAAGAAAAGAAAGCAAAACAATACAAACTATGCCCTTAAGCAACACACATACTAACCATACATTCAAAAATCAATTAAAAATACTAAAACACCATATAATATTCTAGCAAAATTCTAGGGGATTCTATACATACTTACCCTTAACCCATATATTCCCCATACACTAATTTGGCCTATAAACCCCAAAACAAAATTGTTAAATCTACTTATACAACCTAAAACCCTAATTTGAGCACCTAAATGTCAAACAAGCAAACTATATCAAATTTTAATCTACAAATTGTGAATTAAATCCTATATGAACTATGATTCAATACCTAACTATGCCAAAAAAAATGGCTCAAGAATCCTAAGGGAAAGTCCTAAAAGAAATCCTACAAAATCAAGTATCAACTAAAATCAATTAAAAAGCTATTTACATGAATAATATGCCAAAAATACTACAAGAAAATAAAATGAGAGTTTTATTCATTTAAATTTTTCTAGACGTGATTAGGAATATGTGAAAAAAACAAGCATTAAAAAATATTAAGTTTTCTATTTTATATGGATTTTTTAATATGCAAGAAAATTAAAAGAAATTAAAATAAGAAATTATAAGGAAAATGGGATGGGGGGTGGAAAAAGAAAAGGCGCCCAGTTCAATATCCTGATGGGCCAAGAACCTGGGGGTGCGAATATCAAGCCCACGTGCTTCAGAAAATTAAAAGAAAATCACCAGAAAATTGGAAAGGATACGGTGTAAATAGCAATCATTTTCAGTTCATTTCTGGATTGGGCTTCTGGGTGGGGTGCGAATATCACTGGATGGCTGAGCCCAATGTCTACCACTTAAGTAAACGCTGCGTTTTACTCGTAATATTTCCCTTCGTTTCTGAAATTGAATCTTGGCCGTGCGATCAGATGAAGAAGTCAAATATCCAGGCTAATCCAACGGTGACAAGCTCGTCTTCTCCAAAACACCATCTAGGGTTTCAGAAACCCTAACTCCATGCTAGAGTTTCAATCCACTCGTTCTCTCTGATCCCTCAATGAAATCCAAAACTTCCAAGAGCAAACTTGTGCTAATGATCACCATGAACACGACTATACCAATAGTTTTCCCTGAAACCCCTCATATCACTCTAACAGAACACACGAACGTTCGGGTTCCACCATGATTCTCTGAGATCAAACATGATAGAGCTTCAATCTAATGATGTAAACTTGTTCTCCATGTTACCCTAGCCATTCTAAACTATACCATATCCATTAAAACTCCATGAACAACCTATTGTCAATCTTGCAAGAATTGGCACCCTGCCACGAAACTCCATGGATCCCTCTCAAACTTTCAGAAAATCTTCCTGTAACCTAGCATGCTATCTTTCCACCTAAAATTCTAACAGAATGCACCTAAATAAGGACTTATGGATCAAGTTACCAACCTGATAAAGATCAATGGTGAGTGGTGCTAGAGCTTGATTCAAGGCTTGAAATCTTCTCCAAATGCTCCTCCAATGGTGGATACCTTTCTGTTTGCAAGAATTGGGATAGATGAGGCTTGTAGAAGAAGAAATTGAAGCTTGCTTGATTTTGAAGGAATCTTGGAATGTCACTTTCTCTCTCACTCTCTCCAATGAACTCAGCAACTTTCACCAACCTTGCTCTCATGGTGATTCATCCTTTTTATAACAATCAAAAGAAGAGTCTAGAAACTCATGGAAAGTGCTAGAATGTTATGGAATTTCTCATGAAATGATACATTGTATATCCCTTATCTCATGCCTTAAGCTTGTCAATTTGGCTTTAAAATCTCCCCTTATGAGATATTAAAAAGGAATGAGTGAAAAACAAGCTTTGGTTTTGCTTTATGTGAAGTTTCTCAAGTTGCCTTATTATGCAAGAATGAAAATTACAAAGCAACCTCCATTTTGAGACCTCAAATCAAAATTCTACTTGAACCATTGTTTTTAAAATAATATTTGGAGTCAAAATGACATATTGGATGACCCATTTTGGATTTGTACATCTCCTAAACCAAAATTCCATTTCAACTTTTTTAACTTATAAGCCATTTTTAGGTCATTTTTACCCAATCATGAAAATCCTTGCTACAAGCTCTTTCAATAACTCATGACCACTTTTCTAGGCTTAAAATCCCATTTTGAACAACTTTGATGTTTTGAGTTTTTCCATTTGAGGCTTGGAAATGGGAGATATGGCCTTTGCTTAAAATGACCTATAATCACCAAATGACCAAAATACCCCTGTCTTGTTCAAACCATAAGTTGAGTTCTACAAATCCTATCAAGGACTTCTAGTACTCTCTAGAAAGCTAAGAAGATGCTCTTCAACATTAATATTGACCAAGAGGTCATAGGAATCATCCTACTAGGGCAAAAGCTGTCTGCAAGTTGGGTGACTTTCAAGGACCCAGATTCACACACCTCAGCTGACCTGTAATTTGTCAAAACCATAACTTGAGCTCTGCAAATCCTATCAAGGACGTCTACCACTCAAATTAAAGCTAAGAACAAGCTCTACAACATTCATGTTGTGGGGAATATTAGATATCAATCACATCTTGAGCTAAAACTGCCTGGAAGATAGGGATCACACTAGGTTTCTTTCACTGACAATCCTTGGAAACCCTAACTCAAAACTTCTCAAACTCCTCAATCATGATGAGTTGGTCTAGGAATAATCTTTATAACATCTCCATACATCATTCCATGATCTCATGGCCCTTGGATTAAGTCTCAACCTTCTCCAAATCTTCAGCTGATCTAGGATTGACCCAGTCAAAACCCTAATTCTACCAGTCATGGTTGAATCCTCTGAATTCTTGCATGATGACCTCTCTGGGTTTCTTGATGACTTTAAAGACATCTCATAAACTTCCTCAAAGCTTCAAGTTCACTCTCAAAGTCTCAGAATCATCTGAGAAGCTCCCACAACTCTCAAGCTATGAAGCACACAACTCTGGTTTCAACCAATCCCTCTGAGGCTCTCTTGAACTTTCTGATGAAGGCATCAACCTTCAAACACTTAATGAGTAAATAAATGTTGGTCAAATTTTGGGGTGCAACACCAAGTGAAATGAAAAGAAATGCAATTTGAAATCCAAAGTCATGCAATAAGTACAATCAGTTTGAACAGGCCTATTACACAAACCATAAACATCATCTTGAGTGTTTCCACACTTTAAGACTTGCCTCAAACCCAACAAAAATGAAAGTCACACACCAGCTGCCCATTTAAACATGAAAATGCATAATTGGAGACAAAACATGATTGGAAAAGTTTAGGCAGATCAAAGCATCATCCACAAGTTTCAAATGCATCAATGAATGATTCTAACGCCTAAGATTGATTATGAAATGCACATAACACAAAATGGCTCTTAAGTTGCAATTATAACACATATGGAAGGCAGGCTGTCAAGCAGAGAAAGCATATCATTCACAAAGATGTTTGGTTCATGTACACATACAAATCCTAAACACTATCTAGAGGTACTAATGCTCATGGAATGATTCAAATCAAGACAAATAGCATGATGAAGTGTACAACCGTGGTTTCAAAACAGTTTTGGCAGCATAAGGGGGTACAAGCTGGTCTGGCTAAAAGTAAGTGCTCTCATGTCAAAAATAGCACATACACATCATAAATATGAAGGTAAATGAGTTCAAACTCAGAAATCAAACATTTTGCAATTGGAACAAGATTTGGCATAGTCATAGCATACTTTGGCTTGAAAAAGCAATTTGAAAGTGACAAGATGAAACAGGTGGACATAGGTCATATAATCAATACACACATATCATAATCATGAAAATGAATGGGATCAAACATAGAAAATCAGGCTTATGCAAACAGAAATGAATTTGGCATGTTGATGGCTATGAAAAAACTATTTTGAAACAGAACTTGGTATAGCATGGCACTTTTCAAAACAAAGAGAATCATGTCATGACAATGATACACACATACCAGAAATATGCAAAGGGATAAGCTCATGCCTCAAAATCAAATCAAATCAACATCAAACAGAATATGGCATATTGATACTCATGAAATGCAAAGAAAAACAACTCATTTAGGCAGCAGGCAAGTTTATGACAATTGGGATAATTAGGCATTACATACAAGTTTCAAACAAGTAAAACAATGATTCTAGGCACATGGATCAAGCAAAAATCAGTTGAAACAGAAAATGGCAAGTGATTGGTATTATGGAGTATGGAAAATGCAAGTAGAGAATGAAAAGTTGTTTTGAACAAGTAGGGCCAGTTTGATTATACAAGTACAACATACAACCTCAAAATAAGTTCAATGATGTTTTCACACATAGAGATCACACACAAAATGCTCACAACAAGAAATGACATGTTGGTTCAAAGCATTTAACAGCAAAGCACATAAAAACCTCCCAACTGGCCTTGAAAACCAATCTTAAGTTTCTCATCATTTCAACAAGCTCAACTAGGCAAACAAGATCATATAAACACAAACCAATAGTTTAAAACACTTGAGACACAAAATGGCAAGCATAAGCAGTTTAACACAAAACTCATGATAATAGTATAGAAAAAAGTATCAAATATCATCACAAGCCAAACTAGACTCAAACATGACCTAGGGGCATGGGGATCTCATGAAACAACTAACAAGTTATCCAAATATCATCAATGAACAAAGGTTGACAGATCTAGGGCAAGCACACCAACATTTCAATGTTTGGATCTCTAAAACTACCTTATAGAAAAAATCTTCAAAACAAGTTATACACAACATCAAAGTTCAATATTGGCAACATATCATCAACACATCATACATGAGCAACATACTTTAACAAAAGCAATATCACAACCATAAAACTCAAGCTCTTGACAAATAACCAATTATAGGACAACATGACTATACTTTCACAACAAGAATCTCAAAATGGTAAGACATGGCAATGTGTGAATAATAAAGAGGTTGAGCGTTACATACCTCTTGTAGTCTTTCTTGAACAAGCTAAAAAGCTATGAAACCCAAAGATCTTCTTCCTTGGCAAAGATTTGGAGCTTTCTTCCTCTTGAAGCAACAAACTATCTTTTAAGACAGTTTGAGTTGTGAACTTCCCAGCTGGTTTTTGAGACTTTGGACAGTTGAAATATGATATATATGAGGTGTTGGAAGTGTTGAGGTGGTAGGAAAGGCCTTAAGTAAAGACTTGGCTTCCAAAGGGCATGAAAGTCAACATATGAAGGTATGAAGTTTGACTTTTAGGAAAATGATGTTTTTGAGTGGTTTGAGTGTATGAACACCTTATACGCAATGTTTATGGATTGTGTAAATGGTTTTGAGTGGCTTAGAAGTGGTGGAAATGAGTTTGGGCAGAGTTTTGGTTGAGACAATTTTTTAGTGAAAACTTGAAGTTTTTGAAGAATGGAGTTTTTGAGAAAATGGTGGAGAGTTGAGAGCTATGATTTCTCTTGGTTTTTAAGAGTGCTCTGGTCTTTCTAACATCATAGAGAATTCCTCTATTTATAGTGAAAATGAAGGTGAGGGCAGATTTGGATTTTGCCATATTTGGAGGGAGATTGTAAAGAAATCTTGCCAAAATCTTGTGGCAGCTCTACACATCAGTTCATTGGCTCAAGGCAAGCAAAAATCAAGTGGAATGATGGACATGAGGTGACTGAATAGATCTTAGAGTGTATAGTGAGCAGCTGCCGCAGTTCTTGGAGGAAAAGTTTCTCTTTCCTCTTACACATTTTTGATTATTTTATTACAAGTTGCTTGCAACTTCCCTCTCTTCACATCTCTCATTTTTCTGCATTTTCACTCATCCACACCTCTAATTATCAAATTGAATCATGATCCAAGGGTTAAGGATAGCTCAAGTTTTGGAAATCTGAATTTTGAGAAATTTTGACATAGTGGTTCCAAGTGTGGCAGCCCCAACTTCCATGACCCATAACTTTCTGCTCACAAATGATATTGAGGAGTTCTGCCACAATTTAGAAAGCCCTTAAGTAGATCTACAACTTTCATGTGTTTGACATTTTCAAATTCTAGATGGAACTAGGTTGAAAAGCCCTTCCAAGTTGCTGAAAAAATCACTTAAAAGGCTAATTAACTTAGAATTTTTATAAGTTATTTCCCTTCTTGAAATGAATTTGGTCATATCTCCCAATCTAGGCATTTTTTGATCATGGACCACTTTGAGACTTTTGTAGGACTTGTCAAGAGCTTTCCAATAAGCTTTGAACCACTTCATTTGGATGTGTGGTTGAGGAGTTATGGTCTTGCCCCTTTTGAAACCCTAATTCTCAATTTTTGCAATTACTTCCTAACCCTTGATCCAATGGTCATGAAATTTTATGGGGAGGTGTAATAAGACATAAGGAACATTTTTTATTCACATCTTGAAGTTAAATTCCTTATTGTTGAAGAGTTGACTTTTCGGTCAACCGTACGATCAATCGATGACTACCGAGTCGGTTGTTGGGGATTCGAATATTCTGAGGACTTGAAACTCTTTGGATAGACTTTAAAAAGCCATATGAACTTAATGGAACATGATCCCACCATTGAAACAATTTTTAAATCAAAATTCAAACTACAGTTGACTTTTCCTAATCGAAAACCCTAATCGGGTATCCTGAACTGCACTGCTCTCAATTCTTGGGTGACCACCTCAAATTGAATTCATACTTGACCCAATGTAGTATTCTTGATCTTGTTTATAGTTTAATCAATCCAAAACATTGGTTGATCAAACCACCGAAGCCTCGATTTTGACGGTACGGAACCTTGATTCATCTGCATCTTGACAAAGATAAACTTGAAATGGGTTAAGGTTAGTTAATCAAATGAATATGATCCTAAAATGATGATGGGGATCTAAGGGGTCAAAATTTGGGGTGTAACACTACTTACAAATGAAAATCATCCCAATTGGCAGCTGATAAGTTGAATTTCAAGATGGAATTGGATTGGGCTTTGTTGGTGATCCAATTTTGAAGTTTGAATGAGAAACTTCCTTGTGAAGTAAGCTTCAATTTCCACGTGTTTTTTTTCTCTTCATGCACCAAACTAACTTGTGCACTTTGTTCATGAGTGCATTGTGAGTAAAGTTGGATCAAAATGAGACATGAAAAAGACCTATAATGCATCCAATTCAAATCACCTTTTAATGTTCATTTTCATTTGAATTTTCTCATCCAATATCCATAACCAAGTATAATTCACACCAACCTTGAGTTTTAGAGTGGAAATTAGGTCATTTGGGGCAGCTTTCATGTTGGTTGAAGTTTCATTTGAAGTACATAAGTGCATGTAAATGACCCATACTAAAAAATGGCCTATAATCAAAGTTTCCCAAAATACCCTTGCCTTGTAAGATCCATAACTTGAGTTCCACAACTAATATCAAGGACTTATAGGAATCTTTAGAAAGCTAAGATTATGACGAACAACTTTCATGTTCACCTCAAGTTGAGGAGAAACTTGAATTCTAGGTCAAAAGTGCCTTGGAAGTGAGTTGGCTTTTGTTGACTGAAAATATGTTCATCTGAGACCTATAACTTGATGGCATCATACCTTGAGTTCCACAAACCCAATGGATGAGTTCTATTACTCAAAATAAATCTTATAACATGCCCTACAAGTCTCACGTTTACATGAAAATGAGATTGAACTTGTATCTTGAGGTAAATGGTCCTTGAAGTTGGGCACTAAAGAAGGGGATTTTACACTGAAACCCTTTGAAACCCTAATATAGTAATTTATTGAACCCTTGATTCTTCTTGATTTGAACTTGACATGACATCCTAGATGTCTCAACATGACTTCCCATGACTCCAATGACTTAAAACTAAGTCTCAAACTCCTTCAAGTCCACATTTGACCTTGAACTAAGCAGATGAAACCCTAGGTGCACAACCTTTGACTGTGACCTCTTGCAAGTGAAATAAATGCATAGACAAATTCCACAATGGCTTTCAAAGCACTCAATAAGCTTCTCCAACACCTCTTGTTCATAACCATGAACTTGTGGACCCCTGATGATCCTCTGTTGACCCCCAAGATAGGAGATAAGCAACACACATTAATCTTCTCTCTCAAAGAACTTTGACCACTTCCTGATGATTGTAAGCACAAGATAACTTTGAATAAGCACTCTTGGTTGAGCATGATACCCTTGATAACCTTCTCTTGAGTGGCACACCTCTCTTGATCCCCTGAAAAGGAAAATGCTATGCAATGCAAATGCTAAAGAATGAAATGAAACATAAGCCAAGTAAAGAAAAAGGTTGGGCAAATTTTGGGGTATAACAGCTGCCCCTATTCAAACGACTTGGACCTGACCGGGTGAAAAGCGAACGACTTTCAAATAATCAAGGTAAAATACAGTTGAATACCAAAGAACCCGGAAATTTTCCATCCGCAGAAATAGAACTGCAACCGGGTACTGGGAACAAAAATCTCCGAAAATACCTGAATCTTATAGTTGCGACGACAACAAGCTAACGTGTAGGCAACGACACTAAGTCGGAAAGATCATCTGATTTCACCATCAAGCATATGCATAAAAAAATAGGCATCGAACCCGAAGGCCGGCTTAACATGGAGTTGATAAACTTCTGCTAACCAGCTGGCATTCGCTAAATAAAAGCGAGCATCGAACCCGAAGGCCGAATCAACACGCAGTTGATAAACTTCTGCTAACCAGCAGGCATTTGCTAAATAAATTCCAGCATCAAACCCGAAGGCCGGATCAACACGCAGTCGATAAACTTCTGCTAACCAGCAAGCATTCGCTAAATAAAAGCGAGCATCAAACCCGAAGGCCGGATCAACACGCAGTTGATAAACTTCTGTTGGGGAAAGAGAAACTTAACCAAGCAACTCTTTTGGGAAGCGCCTGATAAAAAATGAACACATCTATCAAAGGTTTCACCGTGGCCTGGATACCACATGGGCTAAAGAATCACGTCACACCTCGCCATGGTCTGGATACCATGCAGGCAAAGTATGTCATCACAAATTGCCATGGTCTGAACACCACGCAGGCAAAAGTAAATCAACCATCTGTTGGAGATACACCTGAAAACAAAGAGGTAACAACCTGGCTTATGTTTCAAATGCACATGTTTGAATATGGCATAACGCTCCATACGAAATGGAAATGCTACGCATTTGGAGAATGCTATGCACAAATGCAGATACACCGGAACCGAATCAGCAAAATAAATGCCGACAAGACAAAGTCGACTCCGTCGGGGGAGAAATGGGACATGCCAATTATGATTGGACTTACACTGGGAGAACAAACCCTGGATGGCCTCCTAGAAAGGAACTTTCCTGGGTAACATTGTTCTGACAAGAACAAGAATCTACTCTGATAGGGATCAAAATCAACACCTGCTGAGGAAAGTGCCCTGAACGGCCTTCCAGGATACAACTCTCCTGGGGAATAGATGACCCGACCAGGGAAAGACAACCAAATTCTCGAAATAAGTCTAACCTACTAGCGAGATCAACAACTCTGCAGGGGACACAAAGTCTCGCACCCGGACTCTATGGGGAAACAAAATCCTGAACTTGCTCCGCTGCTGAGAAAACAAATTCAAACCTGCCTGGTAGGGAGAAATCCAGTCTCGGCTCGTTGGGGAGTAAGTGCGTACCTACAACCTACTGGGGATACGAGCACATACCTGACCTGCGTGGGCATATCAATCTCGACTCTATGGGGATGACCTTACTTTGCTGGAGAATTCAGTCTAAATTGCTGAGGAATGAATGCGTACAGACAAACGGCTAGGGGTGAAAGTACCCATTTAACCTGCACCTCTCTTGTAGAAATAGACCTTGGCTGGGGAGAAAATGAGTCTCAACTATACGTCTTCTTTCTATGGGGATGGTGATCCTACCAGGGATACACCTCTGGAAATTTTCCCTAAGGGTAACGACCGTGCAAATGAACAAACAAAAAGATATCCTGCACAAAGGGAACTATCTTGGTCATCACCCGTGACACTGTTCCAATAAATCAAAGTTTTAATGAGTATTGGCAAAGCCTGCAAGTTTATGTATGCACAATTTTATCAAAAACATCGGGCGTTTTTCGCAAACAAAATAGTAAAGATTAAAGCAAGAACAAACAAGTTACTAAATAGTATATGCTTTATTGATAAAAGGCCTGTAAATAGGCAGATTTTACAATAGATGCAACCCATGAAAAGAGGAAGCTGCACAAAAGATTACAGAAATACACAGAAATATACAAAATGACGGTAATGTGGCACATACAAACTCCATGAGCTGATCCATTTATGACTTGCCTGACTTCGATGATTCTCCGACGCTTCGTCCTCTGAAGAGATTGATTCGGATAAACGTCCCTCAGGTCCTCCCTCAATCTACTATACTCTGAAGATCAATACGCAGACCGCAATCATTTACTTTTCAAATCCCTAACTTTTTCCTGAATCGCCCTTGCAGGTTTTCAATTCACCGGGATACCCATTTTTGCCAAAGTCGCCTTTCTAGGTTTTCAACTTTGCGGGTTTACATCATTTCCTTTTATCCCTAACTTTTGCCCGAACCCATTCTTTTTATGGTTCGTCGGGATGCCCCATTTTTTCCTGGATATTCTTTTTCTTTCCAGCGAGTCTCTTTAAGAAAAGTATTTTTTAACTGCGTTTGCATTCACAGGGGATGTGAAATCCTTACCATCCATGATTGACAACAACAAGGCTCCTCAGAAGAAAACTTTTCCTAGAACATACAAACCTTCGTAGTTAGGAGTCCATTTGCCCCTGTGATCTGTTTGTGGAGGGAGAATCGTTTTCGGCACTAGATCGCCCATCTGAAAGCTTTGAGGGCACACCTTTTTGTCAAAAGCTTTCTTCATCCGACTCTGATACAACCGACCATATACAATGGATGACAGCCTCTTCTCATCCATCAGGCTGAGCTGATTCAGTCTATTTCTTATCCATTCTGCCTCATCGAGCTTGACGTCAACCAGAACTCTCAAGGAAGGAATCTCGATTTCTAATGGTAGGACAACTTCCATACCATACACCAGCGAGAAAGGAGTTGCCCCAGTTGAAGTTCGTACCGTGGTACGATATCCGTGCAAAGCATAGGGCAACATCTCGTGCCAATCTTTATAGGTTACAATCATCTTCTGCACTATCTTCTTGATATTCTTGTTGGCCGCTTCAACAACGCATTTCATCTTCGGGCGATAGGGAGATGAGTTGTGATGCTGAATTTTGAAACTTTGGCACAGTTCCTTCATCATCTTGTTATTCAGATTTGAACCATTTTCAGTAATGATTCTTTCAGGCACTCCGTAACGACAGATGATGTCCTTCTTGATAAACCGGGCTACCACTTGTTTAGTGACATTGGCATACGAAGCTGCTTCTACCCACTTGGTAAAGTAATTTATGGCTACCAGGATAAAGCGATGTCCATTGGATGCGGTTGGCTCAATCTTGCCAATCATGTCAATGCCCCACATGGAAAAGGACCAAGGAGATACCATAATATTCAGCGGACTCGGCGGCACATGAATTTTATCAGCATAAATTTGGCATTTATGGCACTTCTTTGCATACTTGAAGAAATCCGACTCCATATTCAACTAATAATACCCTGCTCGTAATAGCTTTCGAGACATGGCATGCCTGCCGGCATGTGTACCAAAGGCACCTTCATGGATCTCTTCCATAAGCAAACTCGCTTCTTTTTCGTCCACGCATCTCAAAAGTACCAAGTCATAATTCCTCCTATAGAGTACATCATCTTGATCCTCATATTCTGAATCGCCATACACATCTAGATTCTTGATCCTCAGATTGATGGCTTCTTCCAACCTCATAATGCACACTTCGTATTCGGCTTCATTATTGGTGCACAGAAATGTTAACCTGGCAGTGAATGGGATATGAGAACCATGAGGAGTCATAATAATTTCCCCAATTCTACTACCATAGGAGTTAACAGTGCCGTCAAATATCATTTTCCATTGAGAACCCTTACCCGGACCTTCATCGGGTAATGGCTCATCGCAATCCTTCATCTTTAAGAACATGATGTCTTCATCGGGAAATTCAAACTTCATTGGCTGATAATCATCAATCGGTTATTCAGCAAGATATTCTGACAGAACACTCCCCTTAATAGCCTTCTAGGAGACATAATGAATGTCGTATTCTGTCAGGACTATCTGCCACCTGGCAATTCTCCCCGAAAGTGCCTGCTTTTCAAAGACGTACTTAATCGGATCCATCTTCGAAATCAACACGGTTGTATGATTTAGCATATACTGTCTCAGGTGTTTGGCAGGCCAAGCGAGTGCGCAACATGTGTTTTCCAACATTGAGTACCTGGACTCACAATCTGTGAACTTTTTACTCAAGTAGTATATAGCATGCTCTTTTCTTCCAGTCTCGTCATGTTGACCGAGAACACAATCCATGTTGTTCCCAAGAACCGTTAAATATATTATCAATGGTCTTCCAGCTACTGGAGGTATCAGTATTAGAGGTTCCTGCAAATATTCTTTTATTTTATGAAATGCCCTTTGGCAATTTTCGTTCCAGACGACCGCCTGATCTTTCTTCAATAATTTGAACATGGGTTCACACGTAGCTGTGAGATGAGATATGAACCTAGAAATGTAGTTCAATCTACCAAAGGAACCACAAACCTCTTTCTCCATTTTCGGCGCTGGCATATCTTGAATTGCTTTTATCTTTGCAAGATCGACTTCTATTCCTTTTTCACTGACAATGAACCCCAGTAACTTTCCCGACCGTACATCAAAAGTGCACTTGTTCGGATTCAACCTCAACCTGAACTTCCTTAGTCTTTCAAACAGCTTCAACAGGTTCACCAAATGTTCCTTCCCCGTCTGTGACTTCGCAATCATATCATCAACATAGACCTCGATCTCATGATGAATCATATCGTGAAAGAGAGTCACCATAGCCCGCTGATAGGTTGCCCCTGCATTTTTCAACCCAAAAGGCATTACCTTATAACAGAAAGTCCCCCACTGTTTGATAAACGTTATTTTCTCCATATTCTCCGGTGCCATTTTGATCTAATTATATCCGGAAAAACCGTCCATGAAGAAAAACACAGAATACTGAGCAGTATTATCAACAAGCACGTCAATGTGGGGGAGCGGGAAATCATCCTTCGAGCTCGCTTTATTCAAGTCTCGATAATTAACATACATCCTTACCTTACAATCCTTTTTTGGTACAGGTACGATGTTAGCCACCCACAGAGGGTAAGTTGTTGCAGCGAGAAATTCTGCGTCTAACTGCTTCTGGACTTCCTCTGTGATTTTCACAGCCATGTCTGGTCTAGTCCTTCTGAGCTTCTGCTTAACAGGCGGGCACTCTTCACGCAAAGGAAAACGATGAACCACAATATCTGTGTCAAGACCAGGCATATCTTTGTAAGACCAAGCAAAGATATCACTATACTCACGGAGCATTTCAACCAATCTTTTCTTGATATCACTTTGCAATGCAGCCCCTATTCTGACATCTCTTCTGACTTCCTCAGTACCCAAGCTAATGACCTTAATTTCCTCCTGATGAGGCAAAATGATTTTCTCTTCCTGTTTCAGTAGCCTGGCTAGCTCTTACGGTAAGTTTTCATCTTCACCAATCTCTTCTTCGGCTTAAAATATCAGATTATCAAAGTCAAAGCGAGTCATAGACGATTTTGGAGCGGTGTCATCTCCAATGTGAAACCTGCAATGATGATGATTTAATGCTTAAAATGATATGCAAACAAGCACAAACCACATTGCCATTTTTTTGTTACAAATAAAGCATGAAAGACAGAGATCACAATATTTGAATGCAGAAAAACACCCTTTGATTAATTGATAAAATGATTGTTCAAACATAAACAATTAGGCCTTGAAGACAAAGACCGCAATGCTTCGGGTAGAGTATAGGGCTACACAACAATCAAGAAAACAAATCATTACTCTTCTTTCGTAACTTGGATGACTTCTTTGACGATCTAGTTGTTTAGGCTCAGACCAGGAGTACACGGCCGGATCCATGTATCCATGTCGCAATCACAGTCACCTTCTTCATCAGATACAACATTAATCTGCTCAAAGATCACCCCACCGCTAGTAAATTGGACGGGTCCCTTATAGCGCGGCGCGCTCTACGAGGAGGAAGATGGGTTGTACCCCAGTCCAAATTTGTCTTGCTTGTTGAGAATGTTCAATACTTGGCCCCAACCTTGAGATGCCCCAGCCTTCACCACAGCCTGTGCTTCTTTAAAGGATGACATAGCCACCTCAGGTGCCATGGCCACAACTGGTGCTTTATCCTTGATCTGTACAGTCTCGAAAGCCTGACATAACGTCTCGTGGATCTCACCGTCAACTTCAACATATTTGAATGAAGATAAATGAATTATCATGATATTTTCTTCTCCACAGACAGTAACAACACTGCCACCCACTATATATTTCAACTTCTTGTGCAGCGTGGACGTTACGGCGCCCGCCGAATAGATCCAGGGACGTCCCAACAGAAAACTATAAGCTGGCTGAATATCCATGATATAAAACACAACATCAAACACTTCAGGACCCACCTGGATTGGCAAAGTCAACTCCCCGAACACGGACCTTCTAGTCCCGTCAAAATGACGTACCACCAAGTCACTTGGAGTACACATTATACCTCGGGTATCCAACTTCATCAGCACTTTCTTAGGAAGTACATTCAATGACGACCCAATATCCACTAACATGTGCGACATTACAGACCCCTTACATTCAATAGAGATGTGCAGCGCCAGATTATGGTTTCGTCCCTTAGGCGTCAAATCCAGATCGGTAAAGCCCAACCCATTACCAGCATTAACGTGTGCCACCACTCCCTCGAGCTGATTCACAGATATCTCATGTGGCACGTATGTTGTATTCAGGATTCTTAGGAGAGCATTTCTATGTGTCTTAGAACACAGCAGCAATGGCAGAATGGAGATCTTTGACGGTGTTTACTGTAAGTGATCTATGATCTTGTAGTCACTCTTCCGGATCAACCGCATGAACTCTTCCGCCTCCTTCACCAAGGACTCTTTCTCACCAGCCTGAGAAGTCTCTTCAACCACTGCTTTACCTTTACCCTTATCAAATTTCTCAGCGACCACTTCAGGAGATGAAAACACTCTTCAACTCCGGGTAATCCCACCAGCACCTTCTAGATTATCCACAGAATCCAATGGTGAACTTTTTAGTTCCTGCTTCTACCCATTACAGTAGACTTTGACTCTGTAATTCCAAGGAATCGCTTTAGTGCTCTCGTATGGTATGGTTCCAACATTAGTAATAATGATGGTCGGCGGCCTTGGCGGCGCAGAAATAGTGATAGTCTTGTACGAAATCGAAATTGTCGCAACTTCGTTCTCTTCTTCATTAGCTATTTTCTCCTCTTTCTTCTCCGACACTCTGTCAAATTGTAGAATACCATCATTCGTCAGATTCTAAATATGATTCTTCAACTTCTCACAGTCCACAGGATGGATCAAACACTCAGCACAAACCTTATCACACCCAGGGAATACCCCTCAGCTCAACAACTTGTCCTTCACAAAACTCAACGGCGTCTTCAACTCTTCGACATCAGCCATCAAATTCAAACTCTCATCCTCAATAAATAACTCTGGCTGCCCCATGATTAGGCATGGGATTCTGCACAACACTGGGCGCATCGTGAGAAAAGTTAATTGCTTTGCTGTCTATAAGGTCCTGAACCTTATGTTTGAACACTTTACAGTTATCGATGTTGTGACCCGGAGCACCAAATGAAATTCACACCTAGCATTGGCATCGTAACCAGAAGGTGCACACCTGTCAAAGGAGCTAGAATTCTCTTATGTATCAACTGTAATTGTAACAAGTGTTGAAGCAACTGCGAGTATGGCATCGGTGGCGCATCAAACTACCTGTTTACTGCCCTGCCTCGATCCTGAAATCTGCGAGGAGCATAATTTTGTTGATTCTGTTGTGGTTGTTGTTGTTGTGGTACTGCAGGTATGGTGATACTAGCAACCTGAGGTTGTTGTTGACGGTATTGTTGATGTTGATTTCTGTTTTTTCCCCGGGAACTAGATACTGCATTAGTTTCCCCCTCTCTCTTCTTATTGCTAAAACTTTTCCTGCCTCCTCCAGCTGAGGATCCTTCACCGGCCTGAATCTTTCCCAATTTAATTCGGTTCTCAACCCTTTCTCTTGTAATGATAACGTCTGAAAAACTTCCCGACATATTACCTATCAGTTTCTCGTAATATACTCCCGGTAGTGTAGAAACAAACATGTCTATCAACTCCCTCTCCACCATAGGAGGTTGCACTCTAGCTGCCAATTCACGCCATCTCTGGGCGTACTCTTTGAAACCTTCATTATTTTTCTGAGATAAGTTCTGCAACTGGACCGTGTTCGGTGCCAAGTCACTGCTGTATTGGTAATGCTTAACAAATGCCTCATCCAAATCCCTCCAGCTTTGGATATTGACTGGTTCTAAGCTCATGTACCATTCAAGAGAAGGACCATAAAGACTGTCCTGGAAAAAGTGCATAAGCAACTTTTCATCATCAGAATAGGCGGACATCTTGCGATAGTAGGAACGCAGATGAACCCTAGGACAAGTAGTGCCTTTTGTAGTTGTTGAAATCAGGAACTTTGAACTTCAAAGGAACTTTTAAGTCTAGGATCATCCCCAGATTAGTTATGTCTAATCCCATAGAGTTCTGATTTTCATAACTTCGCATCTTCTCTTCGATAATCTTAAACCTCTTATCTGCCTCAGACGGCAGCCCGACACCAACATCTCTCATAGAGAACACATCTTTTTGCTGATCCTCATCCCACTGAGGAACATTGTTGCCATGCACAGCACATGGCATTTCATGCAAGGGGATTCCATCTACATTACCTCTGTCCGGAGGGATAACAACTGGAGCAACAGTATTAGCACGTGGTGTAGCACCATCATTACGAGGAAGATTAGCAGCAGTTCCCCCATGAAGCACACCATTCCCATCAACTCTAGCAATTAATGGTTTCACCAAAGTCCTCAGCTACTCTTGGCCATTTGTAACACCTTGCATTAAATCCATGAACTGGGCCATCCTCTCACGGAGTTCTTGCATCTCAGCTTGCATGTGCTCCATAATCTTGCGTTGATTTCCCCGAGTAGCGTAATGATGAGTCGTCTAGTTTTCAATCCTGAAACAAACTAAACGAACCACGGAGATAAGGTTAACGGTTCCGGAGCACCTGCGATGCAAAATTCACAATGATGCAATATGAAGACATGTATATATGCGTTAGGGAGATTTCCCCCTCGATTCCAGTTCCACGAGAACAACATGGCAATGCAGAGGCAACAGATAAACATAACGAACTCCTCATAAATAAAATTAGAGCCAAGAGTCAGATACAGAGCACAGTGCTACAACAATACAACGGAATCAAAATGACCTCAGCCAACAGATCTGGTGATGGTCAATATACATCATGACAACAAGCTACAAAGAAAAGAAATACAATCAAGTACTGCGACGAGACCGGAAATCCTCTAACAACTCCTTCGTCTCTGGATGGTCTGGCCTGACAAGCAACCCCTGGATGAGCAACTCTCTCCGACTAATAGTGGTCTGCAAACCCTGAGCAAAATCCTCCCAGGCGCCTTCACCAAAAGCTTCCTCAAGCTTACACCTCTTCACATCAGCTCTAGACTTGTAATCTTCCAACGTTGCAAGCGCTTCATTTAATCTGCAATCACTATCACGTCGGAGTGAGGATTCAGCTGCAATCTTCTCATCCTTCACTTGGAGTTGGGCCTTCAACTTGGCAATCTGTTGTTTGAGCCCATCTTCCCGCTCTTTGTTATTTGTTAAGATGGCATTCCATTGTGCATTAAATTTTTAAATCTCCAGATATGCTCTATCCAGCTCTTTCTTCTTGGAACTAAGAACATCACTGACGCTCTTCAAGTCTAAACCCAAACGCTCTCGGGCGTGAATCTCTTTAGTTAACTCCGTACCTAGCTTGTTCGCCAATTCAGTTTGCTTCTTAGATGAATAACTAACTTCGTTCCTCTCGCTTCAGAGCTGAATAATCTCTTTCTCCAATCCCTCGTTTGCTTTACGCAACTCTTCCTTCTCAAACCATAGCTGATTATATCTATGAATATCAACAGTAGTCGGCTCCTTGATCATCAAAGGATATAAAGGCTCACAAGGTGGTAAAGGCATCAACAATCTCTCAGCTCTCTCCTGAATCCAAGTCATATAAGGCTCATAAGCTCTACTATTGCTCTTACCCAAAGAAGCCTTCCCTCTACGGTGAATATTGCTCCAAGCTTTCTCCACTCTGATCAGGGTCTCATTCTCAAGCAAACCGGTGAAATACAGAGATTCCTGTATTTCCTCTTCCTTCGGGGGTTCCCTTAGAGCATATCCAAACTGCCTCACTGCAAGGGATGGGTTGTAGTTAATACCTCCTTTCCTTCCAATCAACGGGACGTTAGGAAAACCACCACAACTGTAGATAATCTTTGTACCTAACTGATCTCTATCAAACCATGTGATGTTCTCAGAAGTCAAGACCATCATTTTCTCTGACCACTCTAAGTTACCTGCAGTATCAACAAAAGGATCGGACTTGGGAAGGTGACTCACAAACCATCTGTATAAAAGAGGTACACAACAAGACACATTCTTTCCCCTCCGATTCTCATTCTTATAGTGCACAGAATGATATACATCCCCCAGAAGTGTAGGCACAAGATTTCCCGAACCAAAAATGCGGAAAGCATCCAAATCCACAAAGTCTGGAATATTCGAAAACAACATTATACCATATATGCACAAAGCCAAGATGGCATTAAAGACAGCCCAACAACCATCCTTTGCAAACTGTTGAGCCTTACCAACCAAGAAAGACAATGGAAATCCAAGCATTCCATTTCTCTTAACCAACTTCCCTTTTAGCTCAGAAGCATCCAAGTGAAGGGCATTAGCAAGCTTATTCAAATCAGGCTCAGTGTCAATATGATAAAAAGGCATTTGGTCCAAGATAGGAACTCCAAGCAGCATAGAGAGCTCCTCCAAAGTAGGCAGTAGCACATAACCTGGAAAAGTGAAACACCGTAATTGTGGATCATAGAACTGAAGCAAAATGTGGAGACCTCCCAACTCATATGCTGAGGCTTTGCAAACACATCCCAAAAGCTTCCCATATAACTTCTTGAAATCTTCTATTACAGTGCGATCAGCAACAGAAATCAAACTGAGCAGAGATCCTATGTCAGGAGTAGGGAACTTATACACGACAATCTTCTTCAAACTAGGCTCCATGTCAGAAGTGGAATAAATCACTAGAATCGAGAGGAAAATATACACCTGCAACATAAATACATGTCAATGTTAATATGCAAATGAAAATGCAAATGCAACAGGGGATCAAGATTGTTGTGCTGCTGACTGAGAAGAACCAGCGCTTCGCTTTGGCAAGATAATAACACAACACTGATATAAGGACCCACTGTATTAAGATCAAAGTTCCATACTGACGAGAAAACCGGGTAGGTTGAAGGTCAAAGTTTCCTGCATAACCCTCCCCACTCACAGGTATGAACTTACCACTGATAACATCTGGCATCCTATGCGGTCATCAGCTGTTGCGGTGAGAATCGTGATACCAAGCTATTGATTAACTTGAATCTTTAATTCTTAAATTCACAACCGGACTTTAATTTATCCAAAGGAAAGGTCTAAAGAAAGAAATAACCTTTTGCGCGATGTAACAACAACGCTAAGAGATCTGGGGATCGGGGGTTGGTTATGCCTAGGGTAGGTATTTCACATCCTAAACATTTGTAGTACTCTACAGGAACCTTTTGTTTGTTTGTATGCTAAGTTTGCTAAATGTTTTCTATGGATTGGGATTGGGTAGAATGTGAAGGTTAAGACCTAAAGATAGTTTCTAAGTTTGCTCACAAAGACATCACGTCCTCTGCCTACGTATCCTAACTAGGATAGAATCAGAGCAATCATAGTTCACCTCACTAGGGTTGGATAACACTTGATTATGATCAAGGTTCAAAGGGGAACAAACATTACAATGCTTGTGCAGAGTTTAAGAAAACTCTCTAGATCTATGTTGTACACTCAAGAAAGGGGAGTAAGTAATCATTTCCATGATTCTTACATAGAGTTAACCAAACTCTACCTATCTCTATGTTGTAAGACCAATTGGTTCTATCCAGACCAAAAGGAGGAATAAGGGGGAAGGTTGCTCGTCAAGATATCACATCTTGTGCCTACGTATTCTTATTATCCAATGAGAAATAAGAGCGGTCGTAGTTCGGGCACGAACTACAGAATAAGGATCAACTGGTTCTTTCCATACCAAAAGAAGGAGAAGGTTCTATCCAGACCTATGGGTTTAAATCCTATTGGATCTATCCAGACCAAAAGGGGGAGAAGGTTCTATCCAGACCTATGAGTTTAAATCCTATTGGTTCTATCCAGACCAAAAGGGGAGAAGGTTCTATCTAGACCTATGAGTTTAGATCCTATTGGTTCTATCCAGACCAAAAGGGGGAGAAGATTCTATCCAGACCTATGAGTTTAAATCCTATTGGTTCTATCCAGACCAAAAGGGGAGAAGGTTCTATCCAGACCTATGAGTTTAGATCCTATTGGTTCTATCCAGACTAAAAGGGGGAGAAGGTTTTATCCAGACCTATGAGTTTAAATCTTATTGGTTCTATCCAGACCAAAAGGGGGAATAAGGTTCTATCCAGACCTATGAGGTTATGAGCTATCTATGACCCAAGGGTCAATAGAGAGACTTTCCTTTGGAAGGGAAAAGTGGAGGCAACTGGGATGAGAACTAAAGAGTTTCATCGCTTGGGGGAATATAATCATTCAAATATGGTGAAGATAAAAGGCATGGTTTCAACCAAGAATGAGCAAGCATATTACAATAAGCAAGGGTTTATATCAAGATGAATGGTTACAACCAAAGCAAGCATTTAAGATATTACAATATTAATGATTTCAATCAAGATAGATGGTCACAACCAAAGCAAGTATCAAGATATTACAATATTAATGATTTCAATCAAGATAGATGGTCACAACCAAAGCAAGCATTA
This sequence comes from Lathyrus sativus, assembly GCA_963859935.3. Lineage (NCBI taxonomy): Eukaryota > Viridiplantae > Streptophyta > Magnoliopsida > Fabales > Fabaceae > Lathyrus > Lathyrus sativus. The sequence continues at coordinate 372,462,073 of OZ012737.1, forward strand.
AGATACTACAATATCATGAAAGGGGGGAGTTCTTACAAGACTTAATGAAAGGTGAAAACCAAAGCATATCTTGACAAAGATAAAGGTAACAACCAATGCAAACAAGTTATAACTTCATAAATAATTCAAAATTTCATACGGATTCTAAATGTTAATCAAATGAAACAATTATGATTCTTACAAGCAAAAGTAATTACAATCACATACACAAAGGAGTTGACAATCATCAAGTTTAAGAAAGAGGAATCAAAAGCTTGAAAAGGATTAGTTGAGAGGAGGGTAAAAACCCTAAAAATGAGACATGACTTCTTTTTAATGCAAAATGTTTCTAAAATGACCATTCTAGGATTTTTAAATGCCATATGAAAATATGCAAAAATACAAGACAATTGCAAAAAGAATCAGTCAAAAATGACAAAAATTGACAAAGTTATGCTATTTTGAAATTTTAAAGAAAAAAAACAAATATTTCAAGCATTAAAAAAGAAAGGGGTGCGCTTGGTGGGTGTTGAACCCACCACCTTGTGGTTACAAGCACAAAATCCTACCAATCCAACCAAGGCGCGCGCGCCTGACATTTGAAGGAAGAAAAGAGAGATAAGTGAAAATAAGGAAAAGGGTTGATCTCCACACGGATCGAACCTAGGTCAGGTAACATGGCAAGGCTAGTGAAACTTAAGGCATAACCACTGGGGTGGCGATGCATCCGTGTATTATGCCACACCAATAAATACTAATACTAAAAAAAGCAAGCATTTCTAGGCCAAGGCAAGGCAAGCAAGAAATAAGGCATATCATGAAAACGATTTCATCACAACTCTTTCAAAACTCAACCAATTTTCACAAAATTTAGGTCTATCTTATGTGAAATTTAATAAGGAACACAATTGCATCATTAGTTTTTCAAGATGAAGTACATAAATTAAAACACGATTGCAAGTGCAAATGGAAGCTTGTGACATGCATTATGGAAGCTACAACTCAAAACAGAAGTGATTAAGATCAGATGAAGCTATGCACAAACTTCAAATACATAGCCTATGGATTCTAGATGCAAAGAACAATCAAAAACAACTCCAAATAGAAATTGGTATGTGGACTGCAACTTGGATCAAAAAGGCTTTAAATGTTGTTTTGAAAATGAGAACAGTTCATGGTGCATCAGTCCATACTTCAAAACATTAATATGCATTAGATGATTCACACATATCAAAACATGAATTCAAAACACCAATTGCAAGAAAACTCAACATAAAGATTGATAGCACATGAGGTGAAAACAAAAAACAACAGCTCGCAGCAAGTTCTTTTGGTCATTATAATACCAATCAAACACATCAATTCAACACATGCCTCACAATGAAAGTTATAACTCCATGGTGGTTAGCATAAACAGATTCTAGCAAGAAATCAAAGTTTTAGCAGCAACAGATGCAAAATGACAATTAGCACCAAACAAACATGTTCTTGCTTACAAGCAAGCAAAAACATCAAAAATGACAATGGTTGGAAGCAAAGTAGGTAGCAGCATTACATAGTGGTTCATGAATCAAACAGTTATGACAACAACATGGTGAGCTCTAACATGACAATGCTAGCATTAAACAACAATTAGCCCTAAAGCACCTAATGCACATAACAATTTGCAAGCATATGGCAGTGGTTCAAATTAGACAGTTATAGCAGCAAAAATGGTGAATCCTAATACCTCATGTGTAACACCCCACTTTCCCAAATTAAATAAAATATGAATATTAAAATAATAATCAGAGTTTTCACCAAAAAGTAGGATATCACATCTCCAAATTTTATAAAAATACTTTATTCATTCTTTTCGAAATAATACAGCGGAATTTGTTTCATAAAGTAAAATACATCAAATTCATGATACGTCACAGGAAAAGAAATAAGTTCAACATAGACACAACGAAAACACTCAAGTCCCGTGCTATGTATCAGAGCGTTCTAGACTCGACTGGCACACCACCATCCAAGCTATCTAAGTACCTGGATTGTCTGTACTTCCGGAGGAGCACAGACACAACAACAACAAAGGGGGTGAGAAATCATGATCAAAATATATTGGTAATGTAATACATGTAAACAAGGTAGTAAAACACATCAACACACCAATATTCACCCCAACAACACCATATAACGAACCTACTGTTCAAATTACAATATAACATATTATAATACAAATATGCAACTCAACACTATGCATGCGGTACCGGCTCATTGGTTCATTTAATCGAACCTGGATAGATCACTTACGCTCCTCCTGAGACGTGATCTATCCCCCACCATTCTCCACAAAGGAGTACGGATGAATCACTTACGCTCCTCCTGAGACATGATTCATCCCACCAAAACACCATGATATGCACACACCAATGCATAACTATTATATTCAGGAACACTAAGTGCACACGATCCTCCTGATCATATCATCATACATCAATGCATAAATGTATAGATATATTACATCAACACCATATACATCAATCAGATAGTAGACAAATTCATACTATAACACCAGATATAAACGCATCCCACCACTCGGGGATACACGATCCTACTGATCACTGCACCATAATCATATACATGATACACCCATTATTCATTTTAATTAAATTAGATATTAAATGAGTTCACACTCTAACACCATATATAATCACATCCCAACACTCGGGAATACACGATCCTACTGATCGTTGCACCATGCTCTGCATGATTCACACACCAACTAATCATCCTCTTAAAATATTACGGGAACCTCGTACTATCACCAAGTACCTCATACTCCAATACACCGAATGCACATGATCCTACTGATCATCTCGTTCTACACTCGTATACACCATACACCAATTAACCATTTACTTTAAATTAATCATCAGGAAAATCACTTCCTATCACCAAGTATGCACCATACATCATTCAATAATCATCCCTACACTCATCGTGATTAAGGGATCCTACAAGACTAAAGCTCCAGACAAAACACCTCAAGAGTCACATTATGCTACGTTCGCTGGCATTCGCCAGGCGAAGCATAACGAACCTTCGCTGGCATTCGCCAGGCGAACCTGCTGGCAAAGCCCTTATTCTACTATCGTGCATTCGCCAGGCGAAGAGATCGTTCGCCATGCGAACCTTCGCTGGCCACACTCGCCAGGAGAAGTTTCTACTCTTTAGGTCTGGGACTTAATTCAGAATTATTCGCTACCACTCGCCACAGCTCGCCAGGCGAACACTCGCCCCCATTCGCCAGGCGAAGCCCAGCGAATGCTTCGATTCTCCAATTTTTCTCACAGTTCTGTAGTGCTTTCTACGCCAAATCAAGCTTATCATCTCAACTCTAAATCTCAGCCTACCTCAGTACCAACCTTGTACATTACCGTAACCAAATTGGTTCCTAAATCTTATTCCCAAAATCATCGCTTAAACATTCTACCGATGCCTCAAAAGGTCACACAGAATCTCCCTAAAAACCGTAAACCCAACCTATACGCCAAATTAACCAAAAACAGCAATTCATCAACAATCAACATATGTCAGTTAAACAATCACCACATACTAACACCAATTAACAACATCAATCAACACTCAACAGCATGCCAATATAAAATTGCATATATCAACATATTCTTACGGGGTTAAGGAATCCCCTCTACCCTATACATGTATATACCATCCCAATCAAGTTTCTCCCCCCTTACCTTATCAATTGGTTTGATCGATGAATAATCTTCCAAGATTTGGTCTCTTGGCTTTCTCCTTTCTCTTCTGTCCCTCGTTCCCTTTCTTCCAGCTTTCCCAATTCTCACGATGTATCGTAATCCCTTTTCTCTCTATTCCAACTTTTCTAATATCTCCTTACTACCCCTTCATATTCCCTTTTATTTTAATCTCAATTATTAATAAAATAATATAATAATATTACTAATATTAATAATACTAATCATAATAATACTATCAATAATAATAACAATAATAATAATAATAATATTATTATCTCACCAAAATAATAATAATAACAATAATAATAATAATAATAATAATAATAATATTATTATCTCACCAAAATAATAATAATAATAAATATAATAATAATAATAATACCCCCACCAATATTATTATTATTCATTATATTATCATATTCACACCAAAACACCACCAATATTACCATTAGTTATTATATTATTATATCTACACCAATTCGCCACCAATAATCCTCTCATATCAGGGACACCCACCAATAATAATATTCATACTAATGATAATAATCATAATAATAATAATAATAATAATAATAGTAATAATAATACCACCAATGTTACGATTAACTATTATATTATTATCTCCACACCACCAATGGTCCTTACATATCAAGGGTACTCACCAATCATATACCAACACGCCCCACCTAAGGGCACACCAACATAAAATAATTAAATTAACACAAAAATGACTGAATAAATAAAATGGGTGTTAAATCATGCACATAAAAACTTACAAGTTTAATGACAATATGCATCCTATAACAATAGTGCTAGGGCTAAATGGCAGTTTGAACTTGTAACAGAAAAGGTATGACATGTTAATACAAACCTTCAATTCATTGACCAATGATGCTTACAAGAAAATTCAAGACAGAATGCAAACATGATTCATAAGACATCAAAACATACATATAGGCTTATCACAAATGAATATACAAACCAGATATGGACAAATCATGATTAGAAGCAGCGCTAAAACAGTAACTGATGCAAAAATGATAATGTTAATTATCTAACCAAAACATGATTTAATGATACTAGATTCTCATGTTAACAAACATAGATCAAACACACAACAATAGTTTAAATTATCACAGATTTCACTTAGCATAGTGATGGCAAGCAACAAATTTCAAGGCATATAACATATGATGGTTATGACCCTATGACAGCAAGCAAAGTATTGGTCATCATGACTTAAAACAGGTCTCACAATTACATGACTCATCCCAATGATTCTATATCAAAACCAACAGAACCAAACAACTTACAAGCACATTCAAAACATGTTATAGACCAAGTTCAAGCACAAGGATGATTAAAAAATTTACTATAATTGAAAATGGTATATGAGTTGGAAAAATGCATATGAGTTAAAAATGGCCAAAACAGAAATGTAGCAGAACCAAAACCAAACCAGTTTTAAATAATACGAACATCACATGAGTCAAACATATAGGGACCTCTAATTTAAAATGCCAAAAAGATTCAAGATATAAAGATGTTGCTGCAACAGAAACAAATCAACATCATTCACAAACAGAACCAGATCAAAACAGCATCAAACTTCATAAAGTTGCTAACAAACTTTGAGCCAAAATAGATAGTATCCCTTCAGCAATAGCCATGGAAAAAATCCACTCATGATTTATATCAAAACTTCAACAATACATAGCACTACACATATTGATGAGCAAAACAACCAATCTTGGCAGATTCAAACATGAACTGCATTCACGCTTAAAACACATTGTAACAACTAATGTACACTAATCATGTTCATGGCAGTTCAAAATCAAGATAGTGATCACTAACCTCTTGTAGACTTCCAAGCAAGCTTGTGCAGTAGGGAAAACCTTGAAGACTCCCCAAATAAGATCCAACCAATGCCTTGATGAAAATGCAGCTTTTCTTGCACTTGAAGTAAACAAGTGACCTTTAGGACAAAACTCAAAACAAGTGATGATGATGGTATTTTAGGTTATAGAAAGTTGGTACATCATAAACCTGAGGTGTTTGGAGGGTTAAAGTGATCAAAACAGGCCTGAGGAGAGATTTAGCAGATTTTGTGTGTAAAGTCAAACTTTGCTTGGTTGAAAGTTGACTTTTGAGAAAATGAAGTTTTTGACTGGTTTAAAGGCTTGAACACCTCCCACACATCATTTGTGGATTTTGTAGATGGTTTGTGATGATTTTGAGTGGGTGGAAATGGTTTTGGAAGGCTAAATGCTCAAGGAAGATTTTTGAGAAGTTTTGGAATGATTTCTTCACTTATAAGCAAAGCAAGGCAAGATGAGAGCTATGGTTTTCTCTTGGGTTTTATAGTGCTATGTTGTGTGTTTAAACATAGAGGAAACCTCTATTTATAGGACAAGGAAAGGTTTGGGGCAGATTTGTCTTTTGGCATTTTGGAGGGAGTTTTGTAAATGCAATCTTGTTCAAGATTTGTTGCAGCTGCAAGTCCAAGTTCTTGGCTCAAGATGATGCACAAATCAAGTGGCAAGGAAGACATGTAAGTGATTGAAGTGTGGCTAGGGAGTAGGGGAACTGCAGCTGCAAGTTACTTCATGAAAAGTTTCTCTTTCCTTGATTTCTTTGATTAAAATATTGACAACTTGCATACAACTTGGAATGTCCACCAAACCTCTTAATTTTCTGCATTTTTATTCATCATTCTCTCTAACTATAAGATAGAAACATGATCAAATGTCTTATAATAGCTCAAGTGGTTAAAGAGTGAGTTTGTGAAAAATGGAAATGGTGAACTCAAGTGTTGAAACCTCAACTTGCTGAATTCATAACTCTCAACTCATAAGGGATATGTAGAAGTTCTAGTACATTTTGGAAAGCCCTCATAAAGCTATAAAACTTTCACATTTTCATGATCTTCAGATTCCAAGTGAAACTAGGTCAAAAATCCACTCAAAGTTGGCTAAAAACATGCCTAAAAAGGCCAATAACTTAGAATTTTTCTAAGTGTTTTTCCCTCTTGTAATGACTTTGGCCATAACTCCAAATCTATGCATTTTCTGCTCATGGACCAATGTGAAACTTTTGTAGGACTTGTCAAGACCTTTCTAATGAGCTTTGAACCAACTCAATTGGATGTGTGGTTAGGGAGTTATGGTCTTGCCCATTTCAGAACCCTAATTTCCCAATTTTTCGATTACTTGTCAATCCTTGACCCAATGGCCACGAAACTTCATGGATAGGTGTAATATGTTACTAGGAACATTATTTCATCATACTTTGAGGTCAAATTCCTTATGGTTGAAGAGTTGACTTTTTGGTCAACCGAACGATCGATCGATGACTACCGAGTCGATTGTTGATGTTATGGGTCTTTTGAGGCCTTGAAACTTCTTGAGTAGACTTCACTAAGCCATATGAACTTCATGGACCATGATCCCACCATTGGAGCACCATTTAAATCAAATGTCAAACTACGGTTGACTTTTCCTAATCGAAAACCCTAATCGGGTATCCTGAACTGCACTGTTCTGGATCTTCGGGTGACAACCTCAAATTGGATTCATACTTGACCCAATGGAGTATATTTGACGATGTAGAGAATTATTTAATGAAAAATCAATCCAATACATTGACTGATTAACCCATCGAAACCTCGATTCTCGATTGTACGGAACCCTAATTCACCTGTATCTTAACAAAACAAACTAGAAATAGGTTAAGGTTAGATAATCCAATGAATATGATCCTAAAATGATTATGAAGATCTAAGGGGTCAAAATTTGGGGTACAACATCAACGTCACAGACTTTCGAGAAACGATGATACGTTCACCATTTCTGGTTTGACATCATAGTCTAATGAAGCGGCCTCACTTAGCTGACTTCCAAATGATCGGTCCCCATAGTCGACAACCCTCAAATCCAACATCCTCTCAACTATCCGAAACATACTGGAAAGGTAGTCATCAAAGAAAATCTCGTCTGAGCGCGAATTTCGTGGGAACTAGTGCATGCCAAACATACAGGTTCACCACTACTTTCCACTTCTAATGATATGGTTATACTCAAGCCTGGGTTTTGGCTTATCTCACAGTGGAAAATTCCCACCCAAAAGCACAGCAACAATGACATATAATAATGCGGGAAAGTAAAATGCAAATGCAGGTAACGTACAAAACATATATACACACCCAAAGATAAACACACAAGCGCTAGGATTGACTCGCATAGGGAACCACACATCCCCAGCAGAGTCTCCAGCTGTCGCTACTGCAAAAAAAGGCCGGCTGACTGACAGAAGAGTCACCACCGTTCTTTATTTATCCCAAAGAAAGGGAAAGGAAATGATCATAGAAAACCTAACGAAAAGGGAAAAGATAGGTCATCGCAACCAAGTCTTGGGTTCGAGAGTCGGTTACGCAAAGGGAAGGTATGAGCACCCTTCACGTTCGTCGTACTCGACGGGATCCATGCTTGTTATCTATCTAAAGGGTGTCAATCTATCTAAGCTACAGGCCACATGGACAAAAGAAAAGAAAAGAGACTCGATAGAGCATCGCCGCTCTATGCTTACGTACTCCCTTGTGCAATGGGAAAGTCAGGTCAACGTAGTTCGAAAAACTACGGGTGAAGGTGGGGAAGGTTTCTCGCCAATACATCGCCGTCTTGTGCCTACGTATCCTCGTCTGGTATGAGAAATCAGAGCAAACATAGTTCGGGCTGACACAACCACAGGTTGGCTCAAATGCTTTACCCGAGTAAGGTTAAACCTTACTTCTAGCAGTTAGGTGTATGTTGCACGACCATTGGAGACTTAGGTGTTACCTGTTTGCGGTAGAACCAAGACTTAACAAAACACTTTTTGTGAAAATGATTTTCCATTAATCCCGAAAGATATAAAGGTTTGAAGTTTTTTTTTTGAATCTTTTAAGAAGAAGAAGTGAATTGAATTGTGTTTGTAATTCATGTTGCACTAAATACTATGACTTGAGAGAAAATGCGTCGCATATTGCCCAAAGGGCATACGCTAAACACTATAGAACATTGAGAGGAGGCCCCTCAATCATCATTTTCCAAATGATTAAGGCTCATAGCGTACAACACTCATTATCCTTTATCATGTGTTTTGAAGAAGTTTTGAGATGAGAAGAGAAGACACAAGACTAAGGGGAAACTAACTCAACCCTAATGTTGTCATGCAATGTGCTCCTATGATTGAGATGAAAAGGGAATGACTATCCTAGTGTTATCATGCTTGGATTGAACACTTAATGTCTCTCCTACTCCCGAGGGACTAGGAATCCTAAGGGATCATGGCAAAAGAAACCAAGAAGGCACAAGATAAATCAATCATAAATGAGAAAGAAGAAAGAGATGCAAACATGCAATGCAAAACAATGAAAAAGAGGGAGGAACAAAGTGTGGGGCAGTAGCTACCACAAGCACATATCAACCTCTTAATCCATGCAAATAGATGCAAAACAAAATAGAAATGCAAGCAAAAAGACTTGAACAAGCCCAAGTAAAAATGAGATGAAATGGGAGAAGTTACAACTCCTACCACCATTCAAACATCAATCACCAAACCAAAAGGCAAGCAAATAAGAAGGAGAAAAAGACATGATCAAGATGAGGATGGGAGAATAGTCTTGGGCAGCAAGCAACAAAAAAGGAAATCTCAACCATAAGCATCAAAATGATCATGCAAATAAGAAAGCACAAAAAGGTTCTCAAAGTGGCATCTCATCCAAGTTAAACTCAAAGTGCAAACAAAGAGCACCAAATCAACTTGAATGAGTTCCAAAGTCCCATGGACAGAAGTGAGAACAAGGGAAGAATATGCACAAATGAAAGAAGAAGAGGAAACAAGACAAGTTGCAAAATAGGGCATGGTAGAGAACCAAAGTCCAAAATAAAACTTTCAACATTCAAGCAAATGGAAAGCCCTAAATAAAAGCAACGTGTAACAGAAACCAAACAACTTTATGACCTAAAAACTTGGAACCAACCACTTCAACATGTTAAGAATGTGAATCAAAAGGTGTTGGAAGCATATGGGATCCACAAGGGTCATCTCCCAAAAGAACTAGGTCCACTAGTTTGTATGAATCTCTATTAGGGTGAAAGTTGGCAACCAGAGGCCAAAACAACAAAACCAAAATCCAATCAAAGCATCACTAAAAGAAATAAAAATTATAGAAAATTAAATAACACTCTAAGGTGTTGGAAAATATATTTTTTTGGGATTTTATGACATTTGGAAGTATTTTAAATATCAAAAAGAAAAACAAAAATAAAAGAAATAAAATAAAAACAAACAAAATGAAAGGAGGTGTAACAAGCAAGGAAAACACGGTCAAAATCATTGGGCTGAACAAACAGGGGGTAAGGATAACAAAACAAGCCCAAATGACCCAGGCTGAAAGCTATACATGAAACGCACCGTTTCACTAAATGACGTGGGGTCAAACCAGCCACATCACGCAGTCAAGCAAACCATGAACAAACACGCGCATGGTCAATATTTCAACCCTTGCCAATTCAGATCTGACTGAGCAAAGACCAGACGCCGGAGCCCTAGCTCCGGTCGTCTTCTCCGGCGAGCTGGCCAGAGTTCAGGTCATCAAAACCTCACCAAACCTATCAAATTTTATACCAAAATGAAGCTGAGCTAAAATACATTCCAAATCCATGATCCATTGGTTTTAAACATGGCTAAATAAAGAGAATCGAACAGATCAAGTTTGGAATGCACATCTGAGATCTTCATCAAACATGACAATTAAGAACTCAAACATGGCCTACACAAGGTAGGGCTTTAGATGCGGCCAATATGGACCTAGATCAAGCTCTATAATGAGAGAAAAGTTGATTGGAAACTTACTTAACGGAGACACTTCGTTGGTGCTTCAACAACTTGCTTGAAAACGTCCAGATCCACTCCAATGTGCTCAAGGAAGAAGAATCACACCTCAATAGAAGTTGAATTGCTCTGAAATTGAAAACACGATTTGAGATTTTCTTTAGAAGTTTGAAAATGGAAGTTGCTCCTTCTGGCATCAAAATGCGCTTCTGAGCTCTACTTTCACATTGTGCACTTATATATGTTGGATTTGGAATGAAATTGGAGGCCCATGAAGCCTTGTTGTGATGAGTTTTCAAAAATGCCCAATATGGAGTTTTCTCATGCACACATGAAAGTGACTGCCTACACACATGAAAATCATCCCAATTGCCAGCTGATAAATTGAATTTCAAGATGGAATTGGATTGGGCTTTGTTGGTGATCCAATTTTGAAGTTTGAATGAGAAACTTTCTTGTGAAGTAAGCTTCAATTTCCACGTGTTTTTGCTTTTCATGCACCAAACTAATTTGTGCACTTTGTTCATGAGTGCATTGTTAATAAAGTTGGATCAAAATGAGACATGAAAAAGACCTATAATGCATCCAATTCAAATAACCTTTTAAAGCTCATTTTCATTTGAATTTTCTCACCCAATGTCCAAAACCAAGTATAATTCACACCAACCTTGAGTTTTAGAGTGTAAATTAGGTCATTTGGGGAAACTTTCATGTTGGTTGAAGTTTCATATAAAGTACTTAAGTGCATGTAAATGACCCATAATAAAAAATGACCTATAATCAAAGTTTCCCAAAATACACTTGCCTTGTAAGATCCATAACTTGAGTTCCACAACTGATATCAAGGACTTCTAGGATGTTTTAGAAAGCTAAGATCATGAGAAACAACTTTCATGTTCACTTCAAGTTGAGGCGAAACTTGATTCTAGGTCAAAAGTGTCATGGAAGTGAGTTGACTTTTGTGGACTGAAAATATGTTCATCTGAGACCTATAACTTGATGGCATCATAACTTGAGTTTCAAAAACCCAATGGATGAGTTCTAGTACTCAAAAGAAAGCTTAGAACATGCCTTACAAGTCTCAAGTTTACATGAAAATGATATTGAACTTGTATCTTGAGGTAAAGGGTCCTTGAAGTTGGGCACTAAAGAAGGGGATTTTACACTGAAACCCTTTGAAACCCTAATTTAGTAACTTCTTGAACCCTTGATTCTTCTTCATTTGAACTTGAGATGACATCCTAGATGTCTCAACATGACTTCCCAAGACTCCAATGACTTAAAACTAAGTCTCAAATTCCTTCAAGTCCACAGTTGACCTTGAACTAAGCAGATGAAACCCTATGTGCACAACCTTTAACTGTGACCTCTTGTAAGTAAAATAAATGCATAGACAAACTCCACAATGGCTTTAAAAGCACTCAATGAGATTCTCCAACACCTCTTGTTCATAACCATGAACTTGTGGACCCCTGATGATCCTCTGTTGACCCCCAAGATAGGAGATAAGCAACACACATCAATCTTCTCTCTCAAAGAACTTTGACCACTTCTTGATGATTGTAAACACTAGATAACTTTGAATAAGCACTCTTGGTTGAGCTTGATACCCTTGATAAACTTCTCTTGAGTGGCACACCTCTCTTGATCCCCTGAAAAGGACAATGCTATATAATGAAAATCCTAAAGAATGAAATGAAACATAAGCCAAGTAAACAAAAAGGTTGGGAAAATTTTGGGGTACAACACTGATCTAGTGTGATGGAAGATTTCAGAAAGGAGTATAGGAAAATCCTGAGTTTTGTCTGTAAGGCCTCTAAGTTTGAGTTATATGGCATTTATACGCTATTGCAATTTTATGATCCTCAGTTGCGCTGCTTCATGTTCCCCGGATATGTTTTATTGCCCACTTTAGAAGAGTTTGCTCAACTAATAGAAATTCCTGTGTTGGAAGAGGTGCCTTTTGTGCACTCTGAGAAGGAGCCTGAGTTATCCAAGTTGGCTGGTGCTCTTCATTTTGATGTCTCTGAGTTGGAGGGTAATTTGGTACGGAGAATTGGAACTCCTGGTTTTCCACTTCCATTCTGGATGGGTAAAGCTCAACATTTCACTAAGGAAGGATGTTGGTTGGTCTTCAACACTATCCTGTCTTTGTGCATCTATGGGATAGTCATGTTCCCTAACCTACCTGAATTTGTTGACTTGGATGCCTTCTATATATTCGCCTCTAAGAATCATGTGACAACCCTTCTAGGCGATGTTTATCATTCAATCCACTACAAGAATGAGAACAGACGAGGAAAGAACGTCTCTTGTTGCACTCCGCTACTGTACAGATGATTTGTTTCGCATCGGCCTAAGTCTGGTCCTTTTGTTGATGTTGCAGACACTGTTGATTGGCCGGAAAGAATCATGGGTTTAAGGTCGGAGAATATTGTATGATTTAACAAAGATTTCTTGGGTAGGGATATTGTCCACAACTATGGAGATTTCCCCAATGTTCCTTTGATTGGGCGCAAAGGTAGCATCAATTATAATCCTGCTCTCGCCGTCAGGCAGTTTGGCTATGCTCTAAATGGACCTCCAAGGGAAGAAGAAATACAGGAATCTCTGTATTTCATCGGTTTAGTTGACAATGAGACTTTAGTCAGATTGGAAAAGGCTTGGGGTAAGATTCACCGTAAAGGAAAATCTTCTTTGGGCAAAAGCGATTGCAGAGCCTATGATACATATGTGGAATAGATCCAGGAGAGAGTTGAGAGACTGTTGCTACCATTTCCAGTCAGGGAGCCTCTGTATCCTCTGGTAGTTAAAGAACCAACGACAGTTGATATCAAGAAGTACAATCAATTGTGGGCAGAAAAGAAGGAACTGCGCAGAGTGAACGAAGAGTTGGAGAAGGAAGTCATTCAGCTTAGGAGTGAGAAGAATCAAGTCACTCACCTATCCAAGATATAGATAGAGACTGCGAACAAAATGGGGAGGGAATTGACTGAAGAAATCCGTGTCAGAGAACGTCTTGGTCAGGATATGAGGAGCTTGGGTAATGTTCTCAAAGGGAAGAAGAAAGAGTTGGAGAAAGCGCATATGGAAATATCAAAGTTCAACGCTCAGTGGAATGCCATCTTAACCAACAACAAAGAAAAAGAAGATGGGCTTCGTCAGTAGATTGATAGGCTGAAGAATCAACTCCGAATCAAAGATGAAAAAGTTCCTAGAGAATCTTCTCTATGAAAGCGACCACAATTTACGTGAAGCTCTTGCAACGTTGGAGGAGTATAAGTTGAGAGCAGATCTGAAGAGGTCTAAACTTGAAGATGCATTTGGGGAAGGCACCTGGGAAGATTATGCTCAAGGCTTACAAGCTACCATCAGCAGGAGGGAGTTTCTTATCCAGGGATTAATTGCTAGGCCTGATCACCCTGATATGAGGGAGTTGTTGGAGGAGTTTCAAACTCGATGTCGCACTTGATGTATTTTCTCTTTTGTATTTTGTTGTTTGTACTCCGACCATCACCAGGATTGTTGGATGAGGTCATGTTGACTCAGTTGTTTTTCCTTGATGATGTGTTGTGTGTTGATACTCTGTTCCTCATTCTATTTATGAGAGAAGTCTTGTGGCTCCACCTGTTGGCTCTTCATTCTCCTATGGTTCCCGTGGAACTAGAATCAAGGGGAAGATTTCCCTGAACCATATTTACATGTCTGCATTTTGCATCATTTTTCATATCGCATTGCAGGTATTCCTGGTTCTGTTGACCTTATTTCTTTATGTGGTTTTCTCAGCACTATTTCAGGATTGAAGACCGCACCATTCACCGCTATTCAACAAGGGGAAATCAACAAAAGGCCATGGACCAAATTCAACTTGAGCTACAGGAGTTCCGTGATCGCGTGGCACAATTCATGGACCTGTTGTAAGGGGTCGCCAACGGTCAGGAACAGCTGAGAACACTCGTTCAACCTCTGATTGCTAGGGTTGACGGAAGTGGAGTTCTTCATGGTGGGACCGCTGTTGTTCCTCCAACTAACAATGGCACTCCTCATGCTAATGTCATCCAACCATTTTTTATTCCTCCGGGCGGAGGTAATCAGAATGGAGTCCATGTTCCAACACCAACATGCGTTGTACACGGAAATGCTGGTCCTCAGTGGGAGGAGGACGAACAAGACGACATTTTCTCATGGGAGATCTGGGAGAAGGTTTGCAGCCTGATGCAGACAGAAGGTTCAAATTGATATAAGAGAAGATGAGGAACCTTGAAAATCAGAACTCTCTTAGTCTGGACATGTCTAACTTGGGACTGATCCCAGGTCTGAGGATCCCTCTGAAGTTCAAAATCCCAGACTTTGACAAATACAAGGGGACGACTTGTCCCAGGGTGCATCTTCGTTCATACTATAGAAAAATGTCCGCGTACTCTGATGACGAGAAGTTGCTGATGCACTTCTTTCAAGATAGTCTGTCTAGTCCATCCTTGGAGTGGTATATGGGTTTGGAGCCGGTCAACATTAGAAGCTGGAGAGACTTGGCAGAAGATTTCGTCAGACACTATCAATATAATAGTGATCTGGCGCCTAACCGTGTTTAGTTGCAGAATTTGTCGCAACGGAGTAATGAGGGATTTAAAGAGTACGCCCAGAGGTGGCGCAAACTTGCTGCAAAGATTCAACCTCCTATGGTGGAGAGGGAACTCATTGATCTGTTTGTATCTACATTGCCTGGTGTGTACTACAAGAAATTGGTAGGCAATATGTCTGGTAGCTTCTCAAACTTAATCATTACAGGTGAACAAGTTGAAAATGGGATTAAGATGGGAAAGATCCAATCGGGAGAGGGGTCCTCATCTAGAGGAGGAAGGAAAAACTTTGGCAACAAGAAAAGGGAAGGAGAGACGAATGCGGTCTTAGGATACAAGAGTAACAACGGAAATAGAAACAGAAATCAACAATATCATCAGCAACAACCTCAGATTACGAGTATTGCTATTCCAGCAGTACAACCACAACAACAACAACATCCACAACAACAACATCAACAACAAAATTACGCTCCACGGCAATTCCAAGATTGTAGGAGGACGATGAACAGACATTTTGACGCACCACCAATGTCGTACTCCCAATTGTTACAACATTTGATGCAGATGGAGTTGGTTCAGAAGATGACGCTGACACCTCTGACTGGTGCGCCACCCTTAGGGTATGACGCAAACGCCAGATGTGACTTTCACTCAGGTGCTTCCGGCCATCATATAGACAACTGTAAAGCCTTCAAGCATAAGGTTCAGGACCTTATAGATAGCAAGGTAATCAATTTTACAAATGATGCGCCCAATTTTGTTCAAAATCCTATGCCCAACCATGGAGCAGATGGGGTGAATGCTGTTAGTGCCATGATTCTATCAATGGTTCTATGATTGGCTAAATTGTGGTAAAACATGATCATGCACTGATGATAAGCAGGATGTTATAACATCTCCATCTGTTGTGGTGACATAACTGTTGTGGGATGTTTTAATGTGAATGTCATGCTGAATATCGTGACATCCATCACAACATCCACCCGCTGTCATGACAGAACTACTGTCATGTGTGAGAAACAGCAAGAGTAGTGGTGAAGCAGGGGCTGATGACTCATGACATTACTACTGGTGCACCAGGAGCTAGCAGGAGCTGATGACAGAACTGCTATTATGGATGTCATGAATGCAGAAGGAGTTAGTAGGAGCTAATGACATAACTGCTGTCATGGATGTCATACTGAGTATCATTGCTGCTATGTGTTAACAGTAGCCACAACAGGTTGAGTTGTGATGAAGTTCCTCACAGGTGGTGAGTGAGGTGTGCTGTCATGTGTTTAAGCAGGACATAGCTGCATGACAACAGAAGGAGCTGCTAGTGTATATAACTTGACAGAAGTGCTTTGAGATAACCTCATTAGTATGTGCAGGACAAAGAGAATTAGTAGGAACAAAGTGTAGATTTAGTTGTGGTTCGTAAAAAGGATCTTTGAGAGTTTTTAGGAAACTATAATATGCTTGTTTCTATTGGTATGAAGAAGATTCTGCAGGAGTGTTCAGTAGGGCAAGGTTGGTCAGCTAAGCACAAAGAGAGTTGGATGTCATACTGGATGTCATATGACATTGAGCGTATGACATCAGGCGTGCACAGCAGGCATGTTGGTTTTCTGTTATATTGCAAGAGGAAACTCAGGCTAAATTTCAGGAAAACTGTTATGGCTTCTTAGTTATATCAGGCGAGATTCTAGGCAGTATCATGACCTAATTTGACAACACCTTGAATTGTGGAAATTAGTTTTACTTTGTTAAAACTAATGTTTGTTACTTGGAACAGCCCAAGCCCAGTCTGCACTAATATTTAAGGAGGAGCAGAAGCAGAAGAAAATAAGCACTCACATCAAAAAAAACCAGAGTGTAATATAAAGGTCTAGGGTTTGAGAGTCCCTTGTGTGTAAGTCACCCTCTGTATCTTTTGATACATTGTGGTAGACATATTTATAAGTGAAGAAGGCTAGTCTTCACGTGTGAATTTTGTTTAGGAATACTTGTACTCCAAGCAATTGTCTGGTGGATGATTTGCATTGGATAAGTAGATTCTAGGCTGTGTCTCACTCAAAGTTGTGAAGCAATAGTGTGTGAGTTCCTTGATCAAAGCTGTGAAGCAAGATCAAGGTGTGTTTTGGAGTGAGTCTCCACATCTGTTATGTAATTGTGTATTGAAATCACTGTTGTGTGATTGAGGGGAAGTGAGTGGGTATACTCAGGTACTAGAGTGTCTCTAGGCTGAAATTGCATTGGGTAGAGATTAAGTGAGAAGTGCAAACTGGTTGTTTGACTCTGAATTGATTATGATAATAGTGAATTTCCTCCCTGGCTTGGTAGCCCCCAGATGTAGGTGATGTTGCACCGAACTGGGTAAACAATTACTGGTGTTATTTATCTTTCTGCATTTACAATTCTGCACAAGTTAAATGGTTAGATAAATAGGTTTGTCAGCCTGCAGATGTCACAACAGACGTCATAACGTTGGTCATGACATTGAGACAATTTAAAGAAATTTAAATTGGTCATGGTCTGTCCTCGTCCTTGTTGAGCAGAGATCAGTGTTCTTGGGACATCTGAGATCTGCACACCAGAATTTCAAATGCTATTGTGGAGGAAGAGAGTTTGAATTTGGTGACCAATGTTGAAGAGCTGAAAACTCCTTTGAGTGTTGTTAAGAGTAGACTGTTGAAAGGTGAAGTGTTTCTAGGCTGTAAGGAAAACTATGAAGGTTGTTCGATTCATCCTAAGGGATGTGAGGACTTGAAAAATCATGTGCAGAGATTAATGAATGAAGGCATACTACAATTTGATAGAATTGGCCAAGAGAAAGATAAGAAGGTTATTGGTCAAGAGCAGGATGAGGTTGCCACAATCTCAATTCCTTTTAAAAACATTAACATATTTGCGCCGCCTAGGCCAGCTACCGTTATAATCACCAAGGCAGGGCTTGTGCCTTATGAAAGCACTAAAGCGATCCCGTGGAATTATGGGGCTGAAGTCTTTTGTAACGGAAAAAAAACAAGAGCTAAAGGGAATGACGTCTGATTCAGTGGATAATTTGGTGGGAACAGGCAGAGTGACAAGAAGTGGGAGGGTGTTTGCACCTCCAGAGGCTAATGCTAAAAGATCGGATAAAGGAAAGGGGAAAGTTGTTGTTGAAGAAAGTTCTCAAGGGGCTGAGAAAGATGTTTTGTTGAAAGAGGCTGAGGAATTCATGTGTCTGATTAGAAAAAGAGATTACAAGATTGTGGACCATCTACAACAAACCCCGTCAAAAATATCAATCTTATCATTATTACTGTGCTCTGAGGCACATCAGAATGCCCTTCTGAGGATTTTGAACACTGCGTATGTGCCACAAGAGATATCAGTGAACCAACTGGAAGGAGTGGTGGCACATGTGAACGCTAGAAATGGATTAGGATTTACTGATCTGGACTTGACACCTAAAGGGAGAAACCACAATCACGCCCTGCATATTTCCATTGAGTGCAGAGGGGTTGTATTATCTCATGTTCTGATGGATATTGAGTCTTCACTTAATGTGTTACCCAAAAAGGCTTTGATGAAGCTTGACACCCAAGGAGTAATATGCACGCCTAGCGACCTGATTGTGCGAGCATTTGATAGGACAAGGAGGTATGTGTTCGGAGAAGTAACTCTTCCTATCCAAGTTGGCATGGAGGTTTTTGATGCCATCTTCTACATAATGGATATCCAACCAGCATACAGTTGCTTGTTAGGTTGGCCCTAGATTCACTCGGCAGGGGCAGTGACGTCGACCTTGCATCAGAAATTAAAGTATATGGTGGGGGGTAACATTTTCACCATCTGCAGTGAGGAGGACATTATGATCAACCATTTATCCTCGTTCAAGTATGTGGAAGTTGATGGGAAGATACATGAGACTCTATGTCAAACATTTGAGATAGTCCAGGTCAGAGAGAAGGCGCCAGTTGTGGGCAGTGTTCCTGAGGTTGCTATGTCTTCATTCAAGGAAGCGCAAGCTGTGGTAAAGTCTAGATCATCTCAAGGTTGGGGGCAGGTGTTGAGTATCCCCAATAAGCAAGATAAGTTTGGATTGGGGTACAACCCGTTGTTTTCTTCTTCACAGACTGCTCCACGCTACAGCGGACCAATCCAATTTACAAGTGGTGTGGTGATATTTGACCGAATCAACTCTGTGTCCGAGGATGAGGGTGATAATGATTGTGATATGGATGCATGGATCTAGCCATGTGTTCCCGGCCGAAGCCTGAACAACTGGACTATTGAAGAAGTTGTCCAAGTGACCCGTGAAGAGTAATTATCTTGTTTTATGATTATGTGTAGCCCTATGTTCTACCCGAAGCATAGTGGTCTTTGTCTGTAGGGCCTTATCCTTGTTTATGTTTTGATCAATTGTTTTATCATTAATCTAAGGGCGTCTCTGCATTCAAATATTGTGATCCTTGTTTTTCTTGTTTTTACTTTTAACAACAAAATGGCAATGTGGTTTGTGTTGTTTGCATATCATTTTAAGCATCAAATCATCATCATTGTAGGTTTCACATAGCAGATGCCATCGATTCATACTCGTCTATGACTCGGTATGACTCTGATAATCCAATCTTTCAAGCTGAAGAAGAGATTGAAGAAGACGAAACCCTGCCTGAAGAGCTCGCCAGGTTGTTGAGACAAGAAGAGAAGGTTATTCTGCCTCATCAAGAAGAGATTGAAGTTGTCAACCTGGGTATAGAGGAAGACAGAAAGGAAGTCAGAATAGGGGCTGCTTTAGAGGATGGTGTCAAACAAAGGCTGGTAGAAATGCTCCGAGAGTATAAAGATGTCTTTGCTTGGTCATATGAGGATATGCCTGGACTTGATACGTATATCGTGGTTCATTGCTTGCCTCTTCGAGAAGTGTAACACCCCCTTTCTATATCCCCAAATAATCACATAATCATTTAGTCACATATTAAAAATTTCATCAGAGTATAAATTAACACATGGTACAAAAAGAGGCACGTCACATTATCCAAGAAATTCAAAGCACATACAACACCTGCTCATAAACATATGCAACAAAGGGTAAACCACCACAAAGGAACTTAGTCCTTAAAACCCACATATCAATATTTAGAATAAAAGCGGAAACATCTAAACATTGAATCACTTCATTCATATAAATATTATATACATCAGCAGTTTAATTCAAGTCATAACTCATGTTTACGAAACATTCAGCAGCAGATACATACACAGATGTATCACAAAAGAATCAAAACAATTCCTAACTACCCGGTGCTACATATCAGAGCCAACCGACCAAAAAGAATGAAGCCACGCTTAACAAACGACCTCCGGCAAACCTACTCTGCAATGCCTCATAGAGCATCATAAAACAGCAGAAGGGTGAGAAACATTATCATAACAATAATGCATATAATTATATGTGTATATACACCAACATAGAATACACATAACACATTTTTCATCGCAACTCATCACAATTCATCACATACCTCACAATGTATATCTACACAACTAAGCATATTCACCAATCATGCTTCACAATTCACAACATTTCCACATAAACATTTACACTTATGTTTACTTCCACAATTCACATAAACATACACAATTATGTTCATTACACCAATACATCATATGAAGATGATAAATGCAACTCATAGAGACCGACTCACGACTCTATGCAGATGCAAATGCGGTACCGACTCATTCAGCAGGTTCAATTGAAGAATCAAATGGAACCATCGCTCATTACAGAAGTAACTCCCCGTCGGGCCTACGATGTTCACCCATCGCTCACACCCCACATGGGCACACGATGTTTCAGGATTGCTCACACCCCACACGGGCACACAATCTGATTGCTCACACCCCATAAGGGCACACAATCCTTCTGCAGATTCTCCATGGAATCAAATATAAACCATCGCTCACACCCCACAAGGGCACACGATCGTTTCTGCAGATCCTCCTAGGGATCAAAAATAAACCATCGCTCACACCCCACAAGGGCACACGAGGTTTCTGCAGATCCTACGCTGGATCAGACACACAAGAATGCAATCATGATGCTTCACATGTAAAATGACTCCACACACTCTTGAAATGCATACATATTCACAAATATATAATCATGCATTCTTCACATCAAATAGGTACATACAATTATGCACATTCACATCAATCTCATCATGCAGTTTCATTCAATTCAAACAAATGCACAAAATTGCCAAACAGACACATTTCACACTCCACGATTCACAATCTACGATTCACGGCATACGGCTACCCACAACACATCATATCACAACATATAACTATGTATAATAAGAAAGGATTAATCATACTTGAATCGAAGAATCCACATGGAAGTGAAAACACAAGAAAACAACATGCTGACACACTCGCTACCTTGCTCGCTTAGTGAGTGCTCGCTATCTGTTCGCCTAGCGAACAAGCCCGCAAAGGCAAACAGAAGCCACTGACTTGATTCGCTACCTCACTCGCTCAGCGAAGGCCTAGCGAATGCTCGCCACCCCCTTCGCTACCAGCGAAGAACACCAAAACCATTTTGTCCAAGTCTGGGACCGTTCGCTACTGGCTCGCCATAGCGAATGCCCAACGAATGCTCTCGACCTGCTCGCCTAGCGAATTTGCTTGCGAGGGTCTGCGAACTCAGAATTCCCCACTGTCCAAAACTCCAAAACTCCTCGAAATCCACCTGATTCAATTCCAACTTGTTCCAGTAGCCTTAGCCCAACCTTCCCCGACTAAACTTTACCACTTATTCTCATTTTTAACCGTTAAAATTCGGTTTCTACCGATTAAATCAAATTCAACCTAAAAATGGAAAATGAGCCAAACTCTCCCAAATCCAAAATCAAACCAATAGAAACATACATAATCATACACATCGAAAGAATAATAAAGTTTCACACCCTTACCCGATTAATCGAAAGCTTAGAAGTTGATTCTTGATGATTCTAGGTTTTTCTCCTCTTCCTCCTCTTTTCTCTTCTTCTTATTTCCTTTCCTTTCTCTTTCTTTGTATCTCTTTTCTTTTCTCTCTATTTCCACTTATACTTTTTCTATTCTATTCCTCTCAAATAACAACTAATTAAGGATTATCTAAAACACCCTCTAATTAATTCCCAAAACTCTCTGAATAATAATATAACATAATATGCACACATATGATATTAATATTCAAATTTCACAAATAAAAGAATAATCAATCAAAATAAATCAAAAGACTCAACAAAAATGGGAAATCAGAATCGGGGCGTTACAACTCTCCCCCACTTTAGAAATTTTCGTCCTCGAAAATATTACCTGATCCAAACAATTCCGGATGCGACTTCCGCATCTTACTCTCCAATTCCCAAGTCATGTTGCCTTCCGCAGCACCTCCCCATGCTACTTTCACAAACGCAATATCCTTGCCTCTTAGTTTCTTAATTTCACGATCCAAAATCCTAATTGGTAAGACTTCAACTGTAAGGTTATCTCTCACTTCAACCTCGTCCATAGGAATCACATGTGACGGATCCGGAACATACTTTCGAAGTTGCGAAACATGGAACACATCATGCAAATTCAAAGGATTCAGAGGCAACGCCACACGATACGCCACAACACCCACTCATGCAATAATCTGATACGGACCAATAAAACGAGAAGTCAACCTCTTCGACTTCAAGGAACGACCCACTCCCGTAACCGGTGTAACTCTGAAGAACACATGGTCGCCTTCTTGAAACTCAAGATCTTTCCTTCTCTTGTCATGATAACTCTTCTGCCTACTCTGGGAAGCTCTCATCTTTTCTCGAATAAATTTCACCATCTCCGTCGTTTGTTGTACCATATCCGACCCAACAATCGATTTCTCACCAGTTTCATGCCAACACAAAGGTGTTCGACATCTCCGACCATACAAAGCCTCAAATGGCGCCATACCAATACTTGAGTGAAAACTGTTATTATAGGTGAACTCAATCAACGCTAAATAACTATTGTTGCACCCCAAATTTTGACCCCTTAGATTCTTATTATAATTTTAGGAGCATACTCATAAAATTATCTAACCTTAACCCAGTGCAAGTTTGGCTTTGTCAAGTTACAGATGAATCAGGATTGTGTACTGTCAAATCGAAGCTTCAGGATTTGTGCTCAATCCAAGTTTTAGGCTAATTCAATCATGAAACAAGATCCAGGGTATCATATGATGCCCATTGAGAATCCAATTTGAGGTTGTTACCCCAGAATCAAGAACAGTACCTTTTAGGGCACCCGATTAGGGTTTTTTTTACTAGTAAAAGTCAACTGTAGTTTGACTTTGGTGTTGGAAGGTGTTTTAATGGTGGGATGATGATCCATAAAGTTCATATAGCTTAATAAAGTTCATTCAAGAAGTTTCAAAGTCTCAGGAGGTCCAGAGTGTCAACAGACGACTCGGTAGTCACCGATCGATCGTACGGTTGACCAAAAAGTCAACTCTTCAAATTTAAGGAATTGGAGTTCAAAGTGTGTATCAAAAATGTTCCTTATATCATATTGCACTTGCTTATCAATTTTCATGACCATTGGATCAAGGATGAGGAAGTAATCGAAAAATCGGGAAATTAGGGTTTTGAAAGGGGCTAAACCATAACTCCTTAACCACACATCCAAATGAAGTGGTTCAAAGCTCATTTGAAAGCTCTTGGCAAATCCTACAAAAGTCCCTAAGTGGTCCATGATCAGAAAATGCATAGATTTGGAGTTATGATCAAATTCATTTCAAGAAGGGAAAAAGACTTGGAGAAATTTCACTTTCAAGCTCATTTTTTAGCAACTTTGAGAGGTCTTTTGGCCAAGTTCCTTTGGGAAATTGAAACTCATGAAAGCATGAATGTTTTAGAGCTATTTGAGGGCTTTCTAAAGAGTACTAGAACATCTCAAAAGGATTTGTGAGCTGAAAGTTATGGTTATGGCAAGTTGGTGGTTTCATACTTGAAGTCCCATATTGGAAAGTTTCAAAAATCCATTATTTCATCAATCTGACCAATCTCAGCTTGTGAATCAAGTTTTATCTGATAGGTAGATATTTTGTAGCTTGGAAATACAATGAAAATGCAAAAAGTATGAAATTAGCCAAACTTGCAAGTTGCCTTGCAACTTGCACTTAAAGTGAACATGGCAAGCATGAGGTGTAAAAGCAATTCTGAACCAGCCACAAGCCTACACCTTCTAGCCTGCATTTAGCTCTTTCAAAATCATCATGAAGCTTGACTTTGGAGCTTACCTATCATCCAAGGAAACCTCTTTGTGGAGGTTTGATCATAAAGGTAAATCTTTCCTTCATATGGAGGAAATCTCCAAATCTGCCCCCTCCATTCATTTGCCTATAAATAGAGGCCCTCACCACTTCATTTCATACATAATATCCACTCTATAAAACTAGAGAAAGCTCAAGCCTTTGCTCTTGCACATTTTGCTTCAAAATCACAAAACCACATTTTCACCAAAAACCACCAAAATCTGTCTTGGTACAATTGCTGCCAAAATCATTTCTCTACACTCAAACTCCCCAAAAATCATCCACACAATCTCTAAACATGATATAGAAGGTGTCCAAGACCTTAGACCACTCAAAAACCTCACCATTCAAAAAGTCAACTTCCATACCAAGTTACTTTGACCAAAAGCCACAAAATCAGTCAAAACTTGTTCTAGACATTTCCTTGATGTTCTAATCACTCAAACACCTCACATATATCATTTCTCAACTGTCCAAAGCATTGAGGATCATTGGTGGAGTTTATTTCTCCAACTGTCACAACATTTGCACATTACTTCAAAAGGAAGAAAACTCTCAAAGCAAGGAGGTGATTGAAGTTCCCTGGGTTTCTTAGTGTTTTCACTTGTTCAAGACTGTCAACAAGAGGTATGTGACTTTGAAACTCCCTCTCATACTTTACTTTACCATATCTTGAAATTTTGAGGTCATATCTTGAAATTACACTCATGCTGCCCCAAAACAGTCTTGCATAAGCAGTCCATATGTCAAAGTTTGCATTGATGAAAGTTTGCTTGTTTCCTTAGTCTAAACACACTTATCATCATGTTTAGAATATGTGTAGATGTCCTTCCTAACTTATTCCCATCTTTTTTGACATTTCACCTCTAAAATGCATATTTCTAGACAAGTGGCCATGAGATACCCCAAAATTGGTTCTGTACACAATGTAACGTATTCGTAAGTGTGGACATCCTTATTTCCATATATATGATGTGTGTATGTGATTCATTTACCAAAATAATGCTTTAAACAAGAATTGAACATCATCATGCATCATATTCATGACAAATTGAAACTTGAAAACCATTTCTCATGACAGTCCTCTCTTAGCCTCAAATTGTGTTTTAATTCACTCAGTATCATGTATGTGTGGTGTGCATATGGCTATGTCAGTTTGAAAATGTTTGGATTGGAATTTGAGCATCTTCATGCATTTCACAACAAATTTGTAACTTGAGCACCTTGTTTTCACAACAGTAGGCTTTTAGCCTGAATTTGTGTTGGAAATTGTTCATTGGCATATTTATGGTGTGTGTGGATAGTTGTTTTGATCTGAGATTGGTTGGAACTTGAGTTTCATTTCAAAATGCATTTTAACAAAAATAGCATCACCATACCAGTTTGGTCTTTTAGAGATTATTAATCAATTTTGGAAATACAATCACTTCATATAGATGATATATGACATGTGTGTATGTTGCATTTGACCTAAGCATGCTTGAACCTGATTTTGAAAACCCTACTGCATTGCAAAATACCAAGTAGCAGCTTGCTCTTCATGTTTTACCTCAGCTTGTTTTGAAATCAATTCCATGCTTGAAAATGTTTGTTAACATGTATGAAAAGAGTGTACATAGTCCACTTGATCAAAATGTGCATATAAACTGATTTGAGTTTTCTCATGCTTCACCAAAACATCAAAATGCAATTTGAAAGTCATTTTCATTGCTAACTAGTTTGAAACCATTCCCCTTGCTGGAACTCATTTGCCTACATATATGTGAGATGTGTATGTGATTTATTTGCCAATATCATGCTTGGAACTGAAACTGAGTATCCTACTGCACCTCACAAACACCAATTTGCAGTTTGCACATCACTTATCACCACAGGCTGTTTTGAGTTATTTTCTTTGCCCATTCTTCTTCAATAACATGTATGAGAACTGTGTGTGTGGTTCACTTGATCTAATTATGCATATATCCGATTTTGAACTTTTCATGAATCAACAAAAACACCAAATGACAACATGGCCACCTTTATCTTGTCACAACTTGTTTGGCACCAATCTCTATGTTTAAATTCACTTGCCAGCATATATGTGATATGTGTGTATGATCTACTTGATGCAATTGTGCCTTAAACCAGTTTTGCACTTGTCATGAACACATCAATACCATTTTGCAACTTGAATACTCTTTTCCACACCAGCCTGTTTTGAATTCATTCTTGTGCCTAACATCATTCATCAATATGTTTTCAATGTGTGTGTACATTTAATCTGGCCTGAAATTGTTTGGATTTGAACTGTCACTTCAAAATGCATTTTCAAGCATCCACAAGCATGTACTATCGGGATTGAAAATATAAGTATGATCTCAAAAAACCAATGCCACCACTGTGATCCTCATGAAATTCTAGTCAGTTTACACTAAAATTTTGTCAAAATCCATGGAAAATTGATTGAGTTATGATCAAAATGCAAATCATTGAGTTTGTGTGTTTTTGTGCCCAGCCAGTTTTGTAGGTACCCCATATATATTTATGAGGTGGATTTCATCATTGGATGTATAGCCACCCCAGTGGTAAGACCATTGCCAAAAACACGCCTTGCACATATTGAACCTGGGTTCGACCCCTGAGGAGGGCAACCCTTTTATCATTTTTCACTATTTTTCTTCCAAACTTCAAAAATTCATATCTCTTTCATCTTTAATCATTTTGCATCCATTATTTTTGCATTGTGTTAATTTTCATGTCTACTTTCATGTCATATTTTTAAATTCCACTTTTGTGTAATTTTTCACCCCTTTTGACCACTTGCAAGTTGAGTACGTTTTATGATCGTTTTCGCATACACTGTTGAATTTCTTGATTGTTATACTTGTATGTGTTTGTAATACTTGCTTGCCCTCATATCCTTAGATGTTAGTCAACATGCTAGGATTTTATATTTGGTTTGTTACCATGTTTATTTTATACCCCCTGTTGCATTTACTTAAGCTCGATCTATCGTCACACTTCCTGCTTTATCAACTGTTTTAATTGTCAATACGTCTTTATTTTTCACATGCTCATTTAATGGTTGTCACCATGTATGTATCTTTAACATGTTTAAAACCTTGTTAAGTATTTTCCTTTCCCCAAGTGATGAAGCTTGTTAGCTCTCGTCCAAGTTACCTCCCCTCTCTCCTTCCAAAGCAAAAGTCTCTCCATTGACCCTTGTGTCATGGATAGCTCATTCACCTTTATCTTGACTTTGTTAAGTCACTTTAACCTTAGTTTAGAAGCCATTAGAATTTTCTTTAAGTCTAAAAAACCCACCTGTACTAGGAGTGTTCTTCAACTAGAACCCTAGGATAAAGTTTGTCAACTCTATGTAAGAATCATTGTCATGATTTCTTACTTCCCCTTTTGAGTGTTACAAATTAGATTAGGGAGTTTTGTCAAACTCCATAGAAACATTGTCATGTTTGTTCCCCCTTGAACCTTGATCATAATCAAGTGTTCTTCATCCTTTGTGAGGTGAACTACGATTGCTCTGATTCTATCCCAGTCAGGATACGTAGGCAGAAGATGCGATGTCTTTGCGAGCAAACTTAGTGTATATAACTTTAGGTTTCAACTTATACCTTTTCCCAATCCATAACACATTTTCACAAACTTAGCAAGCAATCAAACAAAAGGTTCCTGTAGGATACTACAGATTCTTAGGGTGCTAACACCTTCCCTAGGTATAACCAACCCCCGATCCCCGAATCTCGTAAGCGTTGTCGTTACATTGCGAAAAAGGTTTTTCTTTCTTTAGACCTTTCCTTTGAATAAAATAAAGTTCGGTTGTAAAAGAATTAAGATTCAAGTTAATTTAATAGCTTGATATCCAATTTTCACCGCAACAACTATCCTAGGCACCACCTTTCTCTAGTACACAAGCACACAACAAATCATCCAACAACTGAATCGTCCTCTCGATTTGACCATCTGTTTGCGAATGGTAAGCCGAACTCAATCTTAGCTTAGAACCCAAAGCCTTTTGGAAACTCTCCCAAAACCTTAAAGTAAATCTAGGATCTCTATCCGATACAATACTCTTAGGAACTTCATGCAACTTCACAACCACACGAACATAGATCTCGGCTAACTTCCCCAAAGGATAACTAATATCAATTGGAACAAAATGAGCTAATTTAGTAAGCCTATCAACAATCACCCAAATAACATTATGACCTCTTTGCGTATTCGGCAATCCCGTAACAAAATCCAATGATATACTATCCCATAGCCATTCTGGAATATCCAAAGGTTGCATCAATCCACTAGGCTTCTGATTTTCCACCTTAGACTTCTGACAAGTCAAACATGCATACACAAACTGAGCTACATCTCTCTTCAATCCGGACCACCAAAAGATTTTCTTCAAATCTTGATACATCTTATTCGCTCCCGGATGAATACTTAAGTTACTTCGGTGTCCTTCTTCCAATATTATTCTTTTCAACTCCACATCATCGAGAATACAAATACGACCTCGAAATTTAAAAACTCTGAAATCATCAACCTTGAAATCCTCATTCTCATTTGTCATCAAATCAATGAACTTCAGCTCCAACTTCTGCTTTTCACATACGGTTGTAAGAAAATCATTCGTAATACGAGCATACCAAGTCTCACACTTCTTGGCGTCATTTCACAAACCAAACTCAAATCTCTAAAGTTCTCCAAAAGTTCCCATTCTTTCATCATCAATGTAGACATGTGCAACGACTTCCGACTTAAGGCATCGGCCACCACATTTGCCTTACCCGGATGGTAATTCAAACCAAAATCATAGTCCTTCAAAAGCTCTAACCACCTCCTTTGCCTCATATTCAATTCCTTTTGATCAAATAAATACTTCAAACTCTTGTGATCACTAAAAACCTCAAACCTTGCACCATAAAGATAATGCCTCCAAATTTTCAAAACAAACACCACGGCCGCTAATTCCAAATCATGTGTAGGGTAATTCTTTTCATGCACTCTCAACTGTCTTGAAGAATAAGCCACAACTTTTCCATCTTGCATCAACACACCACCCAAACCTATCAAGGAAGCATCACAATAAGCCATAAAAGGTTCTGTAGGATTCGGAAAAATCAAGACTGGCACTGTTGTCAATCTTCTTTTTAACTCAATGAAACTCTTTTCATAATCAGCATCCCAGATAAAAGCCTTTCCCTTACAAGTCAATTGCGTTAACGGAAGTGCCAACTTCGAAAATCCTTCAAAAAACCTCCGATAATAATCTGCCAAGCCCAAAAAGCTTCGAATCTCCGTAACCGATCTAGGAGTTTCCCATTGCATTACCGCATCAATCTTGGATGGGTCGACACTAATACCATCACCGAAAATAATATGCCCGAGAAAACTCACTTTCGACAACCAAAATTCACACTTCGACAACTTAGCATACAATTTCTTCTCTTTCAAAATCTGTAACACAATCCTCAAATGCTCTTCATGCTCCTCTTAAGACTTAGAGTAAATCAAAATGTCGTCGATGAACACAACCACAAAATGATCCAACTGCTCATGAAAAATACGATTCATGTATTCCATAAACACACCCGGCGCATTAGAAACTCTGAATGGCATCACATAATATTCGTAATGACCATACCGTGTCCTAAAAGCCATCTTTGGAATATCCTCCTCCTTAACCCGAATCTGGTGATAACCTGATCTCAAATCAATCTTGTTAAAAACACACGCTCCAACTAATTGGTCCATCAAATCATCGATTCTTGGAAGCAGATACTTATTCTTAATTGTCACCTTATTCAACTACTGATAATCAATACATAACTGCATACTCCCATCCTTCTTCTTTACCAACAATACCGGTGCACCCCAAGGAGAAACACTTGGTCTTACAAATCTCTTATCCAACAAGTCATTCAACTGCTTCTTCAACTCTGCCAACTCCGATGCTGACATACGATACGGTGCCATCGAAATCGGTCTAGTACCAGGAACTAGATAAATAGAAAACTCAACTTCCCTTTTCGGCGGTACATCCGTAATCTCCTCCGGAAACACTTATGGGAAATCACACACCACTAGAAACACATCAAACTCAACTTTGCTATCCACAGACAACGATGCAAACAAGCCGATCAACTGAGCTTCGTCCACTAAAAGTTTCTTCAACTCTTTAGTGGATAGAAAACTCTCACCTTCATCATCTTCCAAAGAAGGAAACCTTACTAACTTGTGATAGCAATCTAAATGAACTCTATTAAATTGCAACCAGTTCATACCCAAGATCACGTCCAAACCTTCCAACGCCAAACACACTAAATCCATAATGAAGTCTTTATCATACATGGTCAAAGAACAACTTACACACACCAAAGAAGTAGTTACCGACCCCGAAGCGGGAGTCTCAATAACCATGTCTCCACTCAAAGAAACCATGCACAAACCCAAACGCTTAGCGCACTTAAGAGAAATGAACGAATGAGTCGCTCCAGTATCAATAATAGCAACTAAAGGCATATTATTAATAAAACATGTACCTTTAATCAAGCGATCCGCATTAGTAGTGTCTGAACCTGCTAATGCAAATACTTTTCCATCCAAATGAGCTTGCTTTGGTTTATTACACTTGGTGCTAATATGACCAACTTCCCCACAATTAAAACACTTTACCACATTCCTTCTACAATCAGAAGTGATATGTCCAAAACTTCCACAATTAGCACACTTCTCCACAGACTTCCCACACTCAAAAGACTTGTGGCCCATCACGCCACACTTGTAACATTTGACCGCACCAGAACTTCCTCCTCTGGGTCTCCTGCCAAAGTTTCCCTTATACTTTCCCTTATCAATAGGCGTCACATAAGGTCCACTCCTTACTTGTTGCTTGCCTTTCTTCTCACTCAAACTCTTATAATGAGTAGATCGAGCACTACTATCCTCTTCAAAAATCCTATAACATTCGGTCATGTCCGAAAATCTTCATATTCTTTGGTATCCCACCACTTGCTTTATCTCAGGACGCAAGCCATTCTCATACTTAATGGACTTAGAGAACTCCGCCGTAACTGCCGAATAATGAGGATGAAACTGAACTAATTCCATAAACTTAGCCGTGTAGTCCACCACTCACATATTGCCTTGCTTCAGCTCAAGAAATTCCATTTCCTTTTTCCCTTTTACACTCTCAGGATAATACTTTATCAAGAATTCGGTGCGAAATAAATCCCAGGTTATTTCTTCGTTATCTACCTCAAGAACATGTCTCATACCGACCCACCAGTTGTCGGCCTCTTCTCTCAACATGTGAGTTCCCAGTCTCACCTTGTTTCCTTCAGCACATCCCATAACTCTAAAGATTCTCTCAACCTCCTTCAACCAGATCTGAGCACCATCCGGATCAAACCTTCCCTTAAATACCGGCGGCTGATTCTTTCTAAACTCATCATTAGCGTTCACATTTGGTACACCTTGCACCTCCCTAGCCATTGCCGCCAAAGCCGCAGCCATAACATTGCCATTACGACCAGCCATATTCTGATGATTCCAAAAAATAACAACAAGGTTAAACAACCGTTCAACCAACACAACAACAAGACAGACACAACTGACTCAACACTGGCTCTGATACCACTTAATGTAACACCCCCTTTCTATACCCCCAAATGATTATATAATCATTTAGTCACATATTAAAAATTTCATCAGAGTATAAATTAACACATGGTACAAAAGAGGCACGTCACATTATCCAGGAAATTCAAAGCACATACAACACCTGCTCATAAAGATATGCAACAAAGGGTAAATCACCACAAAGGAACTTAGTCCTTAAAACCCACATATCAATATTTAGGATAAAAGTGGAAACATCTAAACATTGAATCACTTCATTCATATAAACATTATATACATCAGCAGTTTAATTCAAGTCATAAGTCATGTTTACAAAACATTCACCAGCAGATACATACACAGATGTATCACAAAAGAATCAAAACAATTCCTAACTACTCGGTGCTACATATCAGAGCCAACCGACCAAAAAGAATGAAGCCACGCTTCACAAAAGACCTCCGGCAAACCTACTCTGCAATGCCTCATAGAGCATCATAAAACAGCAGAAGGGTGAGAAACATTATCATAACAACAATGCATATAATTATATATCTATATACACCAACATAGAATACACATAACACGTTTCTCATCGCAACTCATCACAATTCATCACATACCTCACAATGTATATCTACACAACTAAGCATATTCACCAATCATGCTTCATAATTCACAACATTTCCACATAAACATTTATACTTATGTTTACTTCCACAATTCACATAAACATACACAATTATGTTCATTACACCAATACATCCTATGAAGATGATAAATTCAACTCATGGAGACCGATTCAAGACTCTATGCAGATGCAAATGCGGTACCGACTCATTCAACAGGTTCACTTGAAGAACCAAATGGAACCATCGCTCATTACCGAAGTAACTCCCCGTTGGGCCTATGATGTTCACCCATCGCTCACACCCCACATGGGCACACGATGTTTCAGGATTGCTCACACCCCACACGGGCACACAATTCGATTGCTCACACCCCACAAGGGCACACAATCGTTCTGCAGATTCTCCATGGAATCAAATATAAACCATCGCTCACACCCCACAAGGGCACATGATCGTTTCTGCAGATCCTCCTAGGGATCAAAAATAAACCATCGCTCACACCCCACAAGGGCACACGAGGTTTCTGCAGATCCTACGCGGGATCAGACACACAAGAATGTAATCATGATGCTTCACATGCAAAACGACTCCACACACTCTTGAAATGCATACATATTCACAAATATATAATCATGCATTCTTCACATCAAACAGGTACATACAATTATGCACATTCACATCAATCTCATCATGCATTTTCATTCAATTCAAACAAATGCACAAAATTGCCAAACGACCACATTTCACACTCCACGATTCACAATCTAGGATTCATGCCATACGGCTACCCACAACACATCATATCACAACATATAACTATGCATAATAAGAAAGGATTAATCATACTTGAATCGAAGAATCCACATGGAAGTGAAAACACAAGAAAACAACATGCTGACACGCTCACTACCTTGCTCGCCTAGCGAGCTCCTAGCGAGTGCTCGCTACCTGTTCGCCTAGCGAACAAGCTCGCGAAGGCAAACAGAAGCCACTGACTTGATTCGCTACCTCACTCGCTTAGTGAAGGCCTAGCGAATGCTCGCCACCACTTCACTACCAGCGAAGAACACCAAAGCCATTATGTCCAAGTCTTGGACCGTTCGCTACTGGCTCGCCACAGCGAATGCTCGCGACTTGCTCTCCTAGCAAGGGTGTGCGAACTCAGAATTCCCCACTGTCCAAAACTCTGAAACTCCTCGAACTCCACCTGATTGAATTCCAACTTGTTCCAGTAGCCTTAGCCCAACTTTCCCCGACTAAACTTTACCAGTTATTCTCATTTTTAACCGTTAAAACTCTGTTTCTACTAATTAAATCAAATTCAACCTAAAAATGGAAAATGAGCAAAACTCTCCCTAATCCAAAATCAAACCAATAGAAACATACATAATCATACACATCGAAAGAATAATAAAGTTTCACACCCTTACCCGATTAATCGAAAGCTTAGAAGTTGATTCTTGATGATTCTAGGTTTTTCTCCTCTTCCTCCTCTTTTCTCTTCTTCTTCTTTCCTTTCCTTTCTATTTCTTTCTATTTCTTTTCTTTTCTCTCTATTTCCACTTATACTCTTTCTATTATATTCCTCTCAAATAACAACTAATTAAGGATTATCTAAAACACCCTCTAATTAATTCCTAAAACTCTCTGAATAATTAAATAACATAATATGCACACATATCATATTAATATTCAAATTTCACAAATAAAAGAATAATCAATCAAAATAAATCAAAAGACTCAACAAAAATGGGAAATCAGAATCGGGGCGTTACAAGAAGAGTGCCAACCTGTGAAACAGAAGCTAAGAAGAACCAGACCGGACATGGCGGTTAAGATCAAAGAAGAGGTCCAGAAGAAGTTGGACACCAGATTTCTTGCCGTGACAAACTACCCTCCGTGGGTCGCTAACATTGAACCTATACCAAAGAAAGATGGTAAGGTCAGAATGTGTGTAGATTACCCTGATCTAAACAGAGCGAGCCCGAAAGACGATTTCCCACTCCCCCACATTGATGTGCTTGTTGATAATACGACTCAGTATTCAGTGTTTTCCTTCATGGACAGTTTCTCCGGATATAACCAGATCAAGATGGCCCCGGAGGACATGGAGAAAATGACCTTTATCATGCCATGGGGGACCTTTTTCTACAAGGTAATGCCCTTTGGATTGAAGAATGCAGGGGCAACCTATCAGCGGGAGATGGTCACTTTGTTTCATGATATGATTCATCACGAGATTGAAGTCTATGTTGATGACATGATCGCAAAGTCACAAACAGAGGAAGGACATTTGGTGAATCTGTTGAAGTTGTTTGAGAGGTTAATAAAGTTCATACTAAGGTTGAATCCGAACAAGTGTACTTTTTGTGTACGGTCAGGAAAGCTATTGGGGTTTATAGTCAGTGAAAAAGGAAATGAGGTCGATCCTGCAAAAATAAAAGCTATACAGGAAATGCCAGCACCGAAAACAGAGAAAGAGGTTCGTGGTTTCTTGGGTAGATTGAACTACATTGCCAGGTTCATATCTCACCTCACAGCCACGTGTGAACCAATGTTCAAGCTGTTAAAGAAAGACCAGGCGGTGGTCTGGAATGAAAATTGCCAAAGCAATTTGAAAGAATAAAGGAATATTTGCAGGAGCCTCCGATATTGATGCCTCCAGTGGCTAGAAGACCATTGATAATATACTTAACGGTTCTTGAGAACTCCATGGGTTGTGTTCTCTGTCAACACGGCGAGACAGGAAGAAAAGAACATGCCATCTACTACTTGAGTAAAAAGTTCACAGATTGTGAGTCTAGATACTCAATGTTAGAGAAGACGTGTTGCGCACTTGCTTGGGCCGCCAAATGCCTAAGGCAATATATGCTGAATCACACAACCATGCTGATTTCAAAGATGGATCCGATTAAGTACGTGTTCAAGAAGCAAGCACTTTCGGGAAGGATTGCCAGATGACAGATGGTTTTGACAGAATATGATATTTAATATGTCTCCCAAAAGGCCATTAAGGGAAGCATTTTGTCAGAATATCTCACAGAGCAACCAATCGATGATTACCAGCTGATGAAGTTTGAATTTCTTGATGAGGATATCATGTTCTTGAAGATGAAAGACTGTGATGAGCTGTTACTGGATGAAGGTCCTGAGATAGACTCCAAATGGAAGATGATCTTTGATGGTGCTGTTAACTCCTATGGTAGTGGAATTGGGGCAATCATTACCACTCCCCATGGTTCACACATACCATTTACTACCAGGTTAACTTTCCCTTACACCAACAACGAAGCTGAGTATGAAGCATGTATCATGGGCATTGAAGAAGTGATTGATTTGAGAATCAAGAACCTTGATATCTATGGTGATTCAGCGTTGGTAGTCCACTAGATCAAGGAAGAATGAGAGACTCTTCAGCCTAACCTGATTCCCTACATGAACTATGCAAGGAGGTTGTTACCTTTATTCGACAGGGTAGAGTTTCATCATGTGCCAAGAGCGGAGAATCAGATGGCAGATGCCTTGGCTACCTTATCCTCGATGTACAAGGTGAATTATTGGAACGATGCTCCGAGAATTATCATCTTACACCTTGATAGGCTAGCTTTCATATTTGCAATAGAGGAAGCTTCAGATGGGAAACTGTGGTATTATGATATCAGGAATTTTCTCAAGAATCAGGAATATCCGCCAAGGGCATTAGGCCGGGATAAGACGATTTTGAGAAGATTGTCTAGAAACTTCTATCTGAACAAGGATGATGTACTCTACTGAAGAAACTTTGATCTGGTTTTGTTAAGATGCATGGACGAAAAAGAAGAAGGCTTGCTTATGGAAGAGGTCCACGAGGGTGCTTTTGGAACGCATGCAGGCGGACATGTGATGTCTCGAAAATTGTTGAGGGCAAGCTACTATTGGTTGACTATGGAGTCTGATTGTTTCAAGTATGCCAAGAAATGCCATAAATGTCAGATTTATGCATATAAGATGCATGTGCCACCGAGTCCTTTGAACGTT
Organism: Lathyrus sativus; assembly: GCA_963859935.3. Taxonomy (NCBI): domain Eukaryota; kingdom Viridiplantae; phylum Streptophyta; class Magnoliopsida; order Fabales; family Fabaceae; genus Lathyrus; species Lathyrus sativus. Next base: position 372,498,836 of record OZ012737.1, read on the forward strand.
ATGGCATCTCCTTGGCCCTTTTTCATGTGGGAATTGATATAATCGGTAAGATTGAACCGACCGCATCCAACAGACACCGCTTCATCTTAGTGCCAATTAATTATATCACTAAGTGGGTTGAAGCAGCTTCTTTCGCCAACGTCACCAGACAGGTCGTGGCTCGATTCATTAAGAAGGACATCATCTGTCATTATGGAGTGCCCGAACGAATCATTATTGATAATGGTTCAAATTTGAATAACAAGATGATGAATGAACTGTGCCAGCGTTTCAAAATCGAGCATCACAATTCTTCTCCCTATCGTCCGAAGACGAGTGGCGCTGTTGAAGCGGCCAATAAGAACATAAAGAAGATTGTGCAGAAGATGGTTGTGACCTATAAAGATTGGCACGAGATGTTGCCCTTTGCATTACACGGATATCGTACTTAGGTACATACTTCAACCAGGGCAACTCCTTTCTCGCTAGTGTATGGTATGGAAGTTGTCCTACCATTGGAAGTCGAGATTCCTTATTTGAGAGTTTTGGTTGACGTCAAACTTGATGAGGCAGAATGGGTGAAGAACAAATTGAATCAACTCAGCTTGATGGACGAGAAGAGGCTGGCATCCATTACATATGTTAGTTGGTACCAGAGCAGGATGAAGAAAGCTTTCGATCAGAAGGTGCGCCATCAGAGCTTTCAGGCAGGTGACCTAGTGTTAAGCGAATTCTCCCCCTGCAAACAGATCATAGGGGCAAATGGACTCCCAACTACAAAGGTCCATACGTGGTAAAGAACGTTTTCTCCGAAGGAGCCTTACTTTTGTCAACCATGGATGAAGAAGATTTCACGTCCCCTGTGAACACAGACGCAGTTAAAAAATACTTTGCTTAAATAGACCCGCTGGAAAGAAAAAGAAAATCCAGGCAAAAATTGGGCATCCCGGCGATCCATAAAAATAATGGGTTCGGGAAAAAATTAGGGATAAAAAGAAAAAGAATGTAAACCCGCAAAGTTGAAAACCCGAAAAGGCGACTTTGGCAAAAATGAGTATCCCGGTGAATCAAAAAACCGCAAGGGCGATTCAGGAAAAAGTTAGGGATTTAAAAAGCAAATGACTGCGGTCCGTGTATTGATCATTCGAGCATAGTGGATTCTGGGAGGACCCGATGGTCAACCAATCAAGTCAGTATTTTTAGAGGACAAAGCGTTGGAGAAGCATCAGTGTCATGCGAGTCATAGCCGAGTCGACACATGGTGGTTGTCTGTACCACATTGCTGACATTTTGTATATCTGTTGTATTTTTGTAGTTTTTGCGTAATTTCCTCTTTTCAGGAGTTGCATCTGTTGTAAATTTGCCTATTTACAGCTCATTTATCAATGAAGTATATATTATTCAGAAAGCTTTCGTGCTTGTTTTAGCTTTTACTGTTTTTTTTGCACACAAAAAAACGCTTGATGTTTTTGATAAAACTTTTCATACATAAACTTGTGGACTCTGCTAATCATGATTAAAACTTTGATTTGCTTGAACGATGTCATGAACAATAACCGAGATAGCTCTTATTGTATACAGGATACTTTGTTTGTATTTGTTGCAGGGCTCTCATTCTTGAGGTTATTCCATAAAGTTATCCCCATCGGATTATGACTAGTTCCTTCCCAGAAGGGTAAGACAAGTTTCTCCCCCAGCAGTTTGAGTTCATGGTTATCCCCAACATGTATTTGGGGGTATTCTCCCAGCAGTGGGACGAATGCAGTGTTGTTACCCCCATAGAGTCTAAATCTTTGACTCCTTTCCCCTCAGAGTTCAAGTCGGGGACTCGATTCCCTAAGCAGAGGTTGATATTATTGAGTTTATTGCTCATTTCTCCAAGAAGAGGTGGATGATGATTCCCTCATTGGGTGATCCCCAGTGGAGTTGTTGTCCATAGTAGAATCCAGTTGGTCATTGGTATTCGTCAGAGTGAGTTTCCTTCGGGATATTTCCCCAATTAATGTTCATCCCCTACAGATCCCCAGCGAAGTCGGAGGAATGTTGAAGGAGTTGAATATGAGGCATAGAAGGTGGCTAGAATTTTTGAAAGACTATGACTTTGATTTGAGTTACCACCCTTGTAAAGCAAATGTGGTAGATGATGCCTTGAGCAGGAAGTCATTGCATATGTCGATGCTTATGGTGAGAGAACTAGAATTGATCGAGCAGTTTAGAGACATGAGTTTAGTATGTGAGGAGACTTCTGACAGTGCAAAGTTGGGAATGTTTAAACTGACGAGTGGCATTCTTGAAGAAATCAAGGGAGGTCAGAAATCTGATTTGAGATTGGTAGATCAATTGGCCTTGATTAACCAAGGTAACAGAAGTGATTCCGGATTGATGAGAATGGCGTGATTTGGTTCAGAGATAGAGTGTGTGTTCCCAATGTTCCAGAAATTAGGAAGAGTATTCTTGAAGAAGGATATCAAAGTAAGATGAGTATTCATCCTGATGCTATGAAGATGTATCAAGATTTGTAGAATTTGTTTTGGTGGCCGGGTATGGAGAGGGATATTGCTGAATTTGCTTATGCCTGTTTGACTTGTCAGAAGTCAAAGGTTGAACATCAGAAGCCTTTGGGTATGATGCAACCGTTGAATATTTTGGAATGGAAATGGGATATTATTTCCATGGATTTTATGTCGGGGTTATCGAAGACTGCGATGGGGAATGATTTGATTTGGGTGGTTGTGGATGGATTAACTAAATCGGCTTATTTCTTACCAATGAAGATTAATCATTCTATGCAAAATTTAGCTGAGTTGTACATTGAGGAAATTGTGAAGTTGCATGGGATATCTTTGAGTATTGTGTCATATAGAGACTTAAAATTTACGTCGAGGTTCTGGAAAGGTATTCAAGAATATTTGGGTACTAAGTTGGGGATGAGTTCTGCATATCATCCGTAGGCGGATGGTCAGACAGAGAGGACTATCCAGTCTTTGGAGGATTTTTTGAGGGCTTGTGTGTTGGACCAAGGAGTATCTTGGGTTAGCCACTTCACGCTGATTGAGTTCACGTACAAAAACAGTTTTCATGATAGTATTGAAATGACACCATATGAAGTGGTTTATGGTAGGAGGTATAAGACTCCATTGTGTTGGTATGATTCAGGAGAGAGTGTTGTACTCGGACCTGAGATTATGCAGGAGACGATCTAGAATATTAAGATGATCTAAGAGAGTATGAGGACTTTACAGAGTCTTCAGAAGAGTTATTATGATAGGAGGAGGAAAGAACTTGAATTCCAAGAGGGAGATCACGTGTTTTTGAGAGTTACGCTGGTAACTAGTGTGGGTCGAGCTTTGAAGTCTAGAAAGCTCACCCCCATTTTTTTGGTCTGTTTCAGATTATGTAGAGGATAGGAGAAGTAGCCTACCGAGTTGATTTACTGCTGTCTCTTGCGAATCTTCATGATGTGTTTCATGTATCTCAGTTGAGGAAATACATTATGAATTCGTCGCATGTGATACAAATGGATGATGTACAGGTGAGAGATAACCTGACTATTGAAGCATCACCCGTGCAGATTGATGGTCGAGAATGAAATAATTGCGGGGTAAGGACATTATTTTGGTGAAAGTATTGTGGAGTGCATCAGTTGGGGAAAGTTGGACTTGGGAGCGTGAAGATCAGATGAGGGAGTGTTATCGGACTCTATTTTTTTCAGGTAATTTTTTAGGGCAAAAATTCTTTTATGTGGGGGAGAGTTATGACACCTTGATATTTATATTTTAATATTTGTTAAATTATTTGTGATTATCGGTGAATTTTAGTGAATTATTATGCATCGTGTGTTCTTGTTATGTGATATGGGGGTTATGATGAGTTAAGGGAATAATAGGATTATTTAGAAATTAAATAATTAATTAGAATTATTTTAGAGTTAATGATAATAGAATAAAATAGATTATGTTATTTAGATTATTATTATTAATTAAAATAAAATAAGTGGAAACATCGAGTGCAAGGTGGTCACTATAGAAGTATTAGTGAGGGTAAGTTGGGAAAGGCATATTATGGGTCCTAAGGGCAAGTTTGACAAAAGGGAAAATAAAAGTTTAGAAGTTCATTTTGAACTATCGTGGTTTGGAGAAACGACACTGATGAAAAAGGTAGAAGGGGCTAGGGCTCTAAGAGATGGTTGTAGAACTCAAGTAAAAGGATTAGAACTAAAAATCTAGGTATGGGATGTAGCACCCCAAAATTTGCCCACCCCTTTTTGTTGTCTTGGCTTATGTTTCATAACATCTTACATTGGCATTTATGAATAACATTGGTTTTAGACAGGGGATCAAGGTATCTTATTTACTACTCAAGAATAAAGCTTCATATTCGAAGCTCGGGCAAGGGTACAATTTCAAGTCACAAAGTCTTCATCATCATCAAAGCATGTCTCATAACCTTTGGAAGTGAAAATTCAAGTATTGTGCACCTCCTCCAATCTTGAGGGTAACTAGAGGCACATGTGGCTAGTTCCTTGGATGAGACATGGTTCAAGAGCTCAATACACATCTTAAGGGTCCTCTCTGGGGATTATATGACTACACAAATCATTTGCAAGAGCCTTAATCAGTCGATAAGGTGTTAGGGTTTCATCTGGTCAATAAAAGTCAACTGGGAGTTTGAGAAGGCTCAAGGCTTGACTTTTGATCATTTGAGTCATGAGAGGTCATCTTAAACTGTCACAAGTATTTTTTTGAAGCTCAGTCAAGAAGAATCAAAGAGATCAAGAAGTTGCTAAATTAGGGTTTTAGAGGATTCTAAGTGTAAAATCCCCTCTTTTAGCACCTAACTTCCATGACAAGTTTCATCATGATATAAGCTCTATTTCATTTTTCATTAAACATGAGAATTGTTCCTTGTCCTTCAAGATTTCTTTTGAGTACAAGAAATCCTTCATTGGATTTATGAATCTCAAGTTATGATGTTCACTAGTTGGTTTTACAAGGTGGAGAGGATTTAGAGGCACCCAAGGGAAACTCACTTCAAAGGCAATTTTCACATGGAATCAAGCTTTTTCTCAATTTTCTTCAAACATAAGAGTTGTTCCTTATTGTTTAAGCTTTCCAAAAAGTTAAAGAACTCATTATTCCCATGCGTAGAACTCTAGTTATGATCTCCTCAAGCCAAGGTCATTTTGGGTGACCTAGTTTTAGGTCATTGACTTCAAGGTCAAAATCCATGAACTTCAAGACCTCAAGTCAAAATTCTTGCAACATGAAACTTGTGTATCAAGATCTTGCCTACACCATGACCTCAAATTCCATGACCTTTGATGATTTTCAAGAAAAATAAAGCATGATGAACATGAAAACATGGACTTTTGACCTAATTTGACTTTCTTGCTTTTCTACCCACAAAATTGGATTGTTTTTGTTCTTCTTGGTACCATATCCTCATCATGTCACGACAACACAAATTTTTACCTAAAACAAACCAACATAACTAGGTATTTTCAAGCCATTCTCAAGTTTTCACACTTAATGGGGAAGTTATTCAAAACACATGACAAGTCCATTTCCTTTGATCCAAACCATCCAATTTCATTTCACCAGCCTCCTTGGTGCAGAATGACAACCAAAAGGAAGTGGAAAGAGGGCTGAACCCATGTGTACCTCATTTTTGAGGATTTTGGAAAGTTTTTGAAAGCAACCTATTCACACATCATGGGCCTTCAAAAATTCCCTTAAACCTTCACATATAAAGAAGACACAAACCCTAACGTGGATGACACCTCTGATTAATGAAACAAATCATTTCATGTGTGTTTGGTATCTGGTGTGCCTTTTGAAATTGGGCTTAGCCCTTTTTCTTTTCACACCACCCATGTGTTGGGCCCAATGCACATATAACTGGAATTTAGTTCAATCTAGAATTTCTCACACACCCCCATTGCCTTGCTTTCCTTTTCTATTTTATTTTATTTTATTTTTAATACTTCTAATCATTTTTAAAATAAAAAAATACTTTTCTAATGCTTTTACATCGTATTTATTTTTCCATATTTTTTATTTTTATTTTTATTTTATTTTAATATTTTATTTTGAATTTTGAATTTAATGTGTTTTATTTGACCTATTTTAAAACATGTCTTTAATTCTTGCCCTTCCTAGTTGACTTTTGATCCATGTTTTTGCAAATACTTAGGCACATACATGTAGGGTATTTTAGTGTTGGTTTGATGCCTTGGTGATCATCTCTTGGATGATTTTCATTTGACTTTGTTTGACCCTCGATACATGCTCGACAAATTGCTTACTTTGCTTTATTTGATGCAATTGATGATGTTCTCTTGCCATTATTTTTGTGATCCTTTGCACAATGATTCTTGATAGACCTAACTTGAGTTTGGTCATTTATTTGATTTTTATTTGGTCATGTGTCTATTTTTGGATGTTGCGTCAAGTTCTTGTTGTTTTGATCATGTGTTTGTACATATCTTGACCTAGTCTTTTGAGATTGCTTCTTGTATGATTCCATGGATGTTTGATGAGTCTTGTATGCTCTTGATGATATGTTTAAGTTTCTGATTTCCATTATTAGGGGTTCATTGCATGATCACTTCATCTCATATTCTTTACATAATCATGTGTTCCTTTTATGGATGACTTGTGAGATGTTTGCTTGACTTTTGTGCCTCAACTTGAGTTTGATTCTTCTTGATTTTGCTTTTTGACTTGATTTTGAATATGATGAGTATCATATGAACTTATTTCTGATATTCATGAGTTGATGCTTGATCACTTTTGTTCTTGTTGAATATCTCCTTTCTTTGAGAGTGACTTTGTTGTGTGAGCTTGTTTTGGAGGTATGCTTTGAATTCAACTGTGATGTCTCCCTTGTGTGTTCATCAATTAATGCTTGATTTAATGACCATGTTCATGTTTCTTCCCACACTTGATATCATACCCTAACCCCATGACTTTTCCTTTAAGACCATGTCTTGCATGTTTGTTTTGTATGACAATTGTTTTGCTTGTGAATGTGATGCATGTCTTGTCTCTTTGTGCTTCTTCTTTGACCATTGACATGTATTGAATATGGTATGATATTGCTACTTCCCCACCTTGTTTCACATCTCATTTGACTTCATTTCACTTTGTTTTGTGTGTGGTTTTGTTCCTTTTAAGATGGTTAAGTCATTTGAATGAGTGGATACATCTTTGTTTTGCCATGATGTTTTGATTTCCAATTTTTAGACTTGGTTTGGCATGTGTTTTCTTCTTTGATGTCTTGAAATGATATTGGGTTCCATCTTCCATGATTGAGATATGAGTTTAGTTTGATTCATTTTTCTTTGAACTACCTTGTTTGTTCATCTTGTTTGCTTTTTTCTTCATTCTCCTTTCTTCTCTTTCATCTCTTGTGACTTGTTTAAGTCTTGCTTTTGTTTTCATTTGTGATTGATTATTAAAGTGTTTAATTGTGTTTGCTCACATGATACCTTAGGATTCATAGTCCCTCTGTTTAAGATTGGCGTAGGAGAGACATTAGGCTTTCAATCCTTTGCATGATAACAAGTAGGATAGTCCATCTTTGACCTTAACTCTAGGTCCATCATTTGTATGATAACATTTAGGTAGAATTCCCTTTAATCCTAACCTTAGGATCATCTTGTATGATAACATTAAGGTTTTCAGTTCCCCTTTAGTGTTTCCCTGTGTCTTCTCTTCTAGTCTTAAACTTCTTTAAGACACTTAATAAATAACGATAAACATTGTACGTTATGAGCCTTAAGTACATGGGAAATGATGAGTGAGGGGTTTCTCCTCACTTGTCTAGAGTGTTTAGTTTATGCCCTTTGGGAAATATGCGACGCATTTTCTCTTATGTCATAGTCTTTAGTTCAACGTGAGTCTCAAAATAACTTAATTTACTTCACTAAAACTAACAAACCAAATTCAAACCTTTTTATCCTTCGGGATTGTTCTTCAACTCATTTTCAAAAAAGAGTACATTGTTTTTCCGTTTTACCATAAACAGGCATAGACCCTAACTGCTGGAATGGGAACTTAACGTCACTCATAAAAAACGCTTAACCAACTAGTGGTCTAGTTTCTCGAACTACGTTTGCTCTAATTTCTCATACCAGATGAAGATACGTAGGCACAAGTCAGCGATGTCTTGGCGAGCAACCTTCCCCCATCATCCGTAGTTTCTCGAACTACATTGACTCTAACTTTCCCATTGCACGAGGGAGTACGTAGGCCTAGGACGTCGATGTTCTATCGAGCCTCTTCTTTCCCCTCCATCCTGGTTTAGCAGTAGCTTTTAAATAACTGACGTGAGGGGTGCTAATACCTTCCCCTTGCGTAACCGAATCCTGAACCCAAGATTTGGTTGTGGTGACCTTGTCTTTTTCCTGTTCTTCAAGTTTTCTTCGATCGTTTCCTTTCCCTCTCGTTGGGATAAATAACTTTCGGTGGTGACTCTTCTATTTGTTTCTGCCGGCCCTTTTTCGTGGTTGCGACGGCTGGCGACTCTGCTAAGGAATCTGATTCCCTATGCGAGTCAATCCTAGTGCTTGTCAGTTTTTATTTTTTGGGTGTGTATTTGTGTCTATGTATGTTGTATTTGTTTGATTTTTTGTTGTATATCATTACATTTGCATTTTATTTTCCGCACTTTATCATTGTTATCATATTATACTGTTGTTGTGTTGTTGGGTGGGTTGTTCCACTAAGAGATAAGCCCAATACCCAGGCTTGAGAATACACCTAGTATTAGTGTGGAGAGTAGTGCGGGCTTGCATGTTTGGCATGCACAAGCCCTCGTGAAATTCATGTCCATACGAGGTTTTCTTTGAAGACATCTTATCCTGTGCATCTTGGACAGTTGAAGGGGTGTTGGATCTGAAAACTAACGACTTTGGAGACCGTTCATTGGGAAGTCAGTTGATACCTCCTTGATTGACCATGATGCCAAACTAGAAATGGTTAACGTATCATCGTTTCTCGACCTGAGAGTCTGTGATACTGACGTCCTGCATAGGATGTTGTACCTTTTCAGAGATTAGGTCCTACCGGTGAGTGGGAAGGGTTTTGCAAGAAACCTTGACTTTCAACTGACCCGGTTTTCTATCAAAGCATACCTTTGATCTTAAGTGTTTGGGTATTTTGAATTTCTTATTAGAGCGAAGTGTTGGTTCAACTCAGTCAACAACACAACATTTTTGGATACCTTGATCCTCTGTTTGCATTTGCATATTCATGTTGCATATTAACATTTTCATGTATGTGTGATCTTAGTTTCTCGTTTTCCCTTTGACTCTGGTAATCTGACCTGCTATCAACATGGAGCCTAAATTAAAGAAGACTATTATATATAAGTTCCCGCTGCCAGAGTTAAGACCTTTATTTAGTCTTATTTCCATGGCTAGTTATGGTGTTATGGAAGATTTCAAAAGGGATTATGGGAAGATTCTGAGTTTCGTCCACAAAGTCACAAGCTATGAACAAGGAGCTATCCATACTTTACTACAGTTCTATGACCCTTAACTGCGTTGTTTCACATTTCCTGATTATGTTCTAGTTCCTACTTTGGAGGAATTTTTTTTCTTCTAATGGGAGTTCCAGTCTTAGCATAAATGACTTTCTTTCATTCCGAGGAGGAACCTGATTTGGAGAAGTTGGCCAACGCTCTTTATTTGAGCAAGTTTGATTTGTTGGGTAATATGGTTTGTAGGAGTGGAGCTTTTGGTTTTCCCTTGTCCTTCTTGGTGGGTAAGGCTCAATATTTTGCTAAGGAAGGGTGTTGGGTAGTCTTCAATGTTATTCTGGCATTGTGCATATATGGTATTGTTCTGTTCCCCAACATACTAGATTTTGTTGATATAGATGCTTTTCACATCTTTGCTTCCAAGAATCTTGTACCTACTCTTCAAAGGGATTTGTATTACACAGTGCATTACAAAAATGAAAAGAGGAGAGGGAAAAATGTTTCTTGTGGCGCACCACTCTTTTACAAGTGGTTCATGGATCATCTTCCTTGCTCGAAGCTTTTGTTGATACAAAGGATGCGTTTGAATGGTCGGAAAGGCTTATGAGCCTGACATCTAAGGATATTATCTAGTTTAATCGAGCAATGCTCGGTGTGGAGATCATCTTTAGTTTTGGGAGTTTTCCTAATGTACCTCTGATAGGAAGAAAAGGTGGGATTAACTACAACCCTTCTCTTGCTGTCAGACAGTTTTGTTATGCCTTTAAGGGACCCCCGAAAGAGGAGGAAGTGATGGAATCTCTATACTTCACAGGTTTATCTGATTTTGATATTTTGGCCAAGATAAAGGAAGCCTGGGGAAGAGTTCATAGAAGAGGAAAACTTTCTTTGGGTAAAGGTGATTGCAGAGCTTATGACCCTTATTTAGATTGGATCTAGAAGAGAGTGGAGAAAATATTGCTGTCTTTTCCTGTCAAAGAACCCCTATATCCTTCAGTCATTGAAGAGCCTACAACGATTGATATTCAAAGGTACAATAAGCTATGGGCGGAAAAAGAAGAATTGCGTAAGGAAAATGAAGAGCTGAAAAAAGAAATTAGTCAACTGAAGAGTGATAAGAATGAAGTTGTTTACATAGCGAAGGTAAAGATATAAGCTTTGTCTAAGGTGGAATAGGAGTTAGCTGAAGAAATCCGGCGAGGATGAGTTGGCCAAGATTTGAAAAGTATTGATAGTATCCTTAAGCATAAGAAGAAAGAATTGGATAAAGCTTATTGGGAAATATCTAAGTTCAATGATCAATGGTATGCTGCATTAACTGCTAACAAGGGAAGGGAGCATGAACTTTGTAAATAGATAGACAGATTGAAGATGCAGCTCAAAGTTAAAGATGAAGAAGTTTCAACAGAATCATCCCGTAGGTATGTAAATGATCAGAAACTACAAGAAACCCTATCATCCTTGGAGGTGTTCAAGATGAGGGCAGAAGTGAAGAGACCAAGACTTGAAGATGCCTTTGGAGAGGATGCTTGGGAGGACTATGCACAAGGCTTGAAAGATGTTATTTGCAAAAGAGACCTTCTCATACAAGAGTTGATTGCAAGACCAGAACATCCAAACACAAAGGAGCTACTGAAGGAAGTTCAGATTCATCAAAAGAATGATAGTGGTTAAAGAAAGTTATTTGATACAGTATTCCATTAGTATTCCTTTTGTTCTTGTTTTGTATTATGACCATCACCAGATCTATGGGATGGGGTTGTAGGATTTATGCAGTTGTATTTTCTGTCGTTGTTTTGTATACGCTGACTTTCATTCTCATTTTATTTATAAGAGAGGCTTGTGTTTCTGCCATTTATTCTCCTATTTTGCTATTTACTTGTGGAACTAGAATCAAGGGGGAGATCTCCCTGGATCATATATACGTGCTTGCATTTTGCATCATCATTTCCACTTGCATATCAGGTGTTCTTGGAGCTTTCAATCTTATCTCTGTTTGGTTTTCTTTAACAGTTAGTAAGATTAAAGATCCAATTTTCCATAGGTATTCTACAAGAGGGAATCAACGGAGAGTTATTGATCAAGTACAATAGGAGCTACAGGAGGTCAGGGAGAGAATGACACCGTTTATGGAGATGATGCAAGGTGTGGCCAATGGGCAAGAGCAATTGAGAACTTTGGTTCAACCACTAATAGCACGGGTGGATGGTAACCCTGTTCTACACGGAGGGGCTACTGTTATCCCTCCTCCAGTTGATGGAAATGTTCTTCAGGTCAACGGTATTCAAATTATAGTTAACCCTCCAGGCGGAGGTCATCAGGGAGGAATTCATATAGTTGGTTCAGGAGGCAGTGTGGGCACTGTACATGGAGCTGCAGGTCCCCATTGGGAAGAGAATGATCAACAGGATGTGTTTTCAATGAGAGACTTGGATGTGGGTATCCCCACAGAAGCTGATAAAATGTTCAATCTTCTTGAAGAGAAGATGAAAACCTTCGAGAACCAAAATTCATTGAGACTCGATATGTCAGATTTGAGACTGGTGCCAGGGGTCAGGATTCCCCCTAAGTTTAAAGTACCAGACTTTAATAAGTATAAAGGGATGACTTGTTCTAGACTGCACCTCAGGGCTTATTTTCGGAAAATGTCAGCATACTCGGATGATGAGAAACTTTTGATGCATTTCTTTTAGGACAGTCTGTCAGGTTTTTCTTTGGAATGGTATATGGGTCTAAAAAGGACACATATAAGAAGCTGGAGAGAATTGGGAGAAGCATGTGTGTGTCACTAACAGTACAACAGTGACTTGGCGCCTAATAGGGTGCAATTGCAAAACTTGTCACAAAGGAACAATGAAGGGTTCAAAGAGTACGCTCAGAGGTGGCGAGAGTTAGCAGCCAGAGTGCAGCCTCCAATTGTGGAGCTTGAATTGATTGACATGTTTATGGCGACCTTGCCAAGAACATACTATGAAAAGTTTATCGGTGTATGTCTGGAAGTTTTTTAGATCTAGTGATGGCAGGAGAGAGGGTAGAGAATGGGATAAAGCCACGAAAGATATCGAGTGGGGCAGGACCTTCGTCAGGAGGAATGAAGAAAATATACAATGGGAACCCGAAGAAGAGAGAGGGGGATATGAATTATATATCAGCCTATAGAGGTAGAGACCGGGTGCAATATCAACCTCAACATCAACATCAACAGCAAGTTGCTAGTGTAGTTATTCCGGTTGTACCACAACAACAAACTACTGCGCCTCGGCGTTACCAAGATAGAGGAAGGATGACCAATAGGAAGTTTGACACGCCTCCCATGCCTTACTCACAGCTCTTGCAACATCTGCTGCAATTACAACTTATTCAGAAGAGAACATTGGCGCCACTCACTGGTACACCTCCGTCAGGTTATGATGCAAACGCTAGGTGTGAGTTCCACTATGGAGCTCCAGGCTATAATATTGACAACTGCAAAGCGTTCAAGCATAAGGTTCAGGATTTACTTGATTCAAAAGCAATAAATTTCACAAATGAGACCCCCGATGTAAATTAGAACCCAATGCCAAATCATGGGGTGGCTAGAGTCAATGTTGGCGTTGAAGGAGAGAGGATAAACTTGATAACTAATGTTGTAGAATTGAAGATGCCTTTGAGCTTCGTAAAAGACAAACTACTAAAAGAAGGTATCTATCCGGGTTATTTAGAGGGTTGTGCAAAATGTGTTGTGCATCTAAAGGGTTGTGTTTCTTTTAGAAGTCATATTCAGAGTTTGATGGATGAAGGCAGTTTACAGTTTGACAGGGTTGTTGGAGAAGAAGTGATTGAGGAGATTAATAATGAACAGGATGAAGTTGCAACAATTTTAATTCTGTACCGGACAATTAACATTTCAGCGCCGCCAAGGCCAGGTCCGGTTGTTATTACTAGTTCAGGACCAGTACCTTATGAAAGCACCAATGCCATTCCTTGGAATTATGGGGCAGAGGTGTTTTGCAACAGACAAAAACAAGAGCTGGTGGGGGCATCGTTTGGAGGGACTTCTGTTGAAATCATTGTTGGATCAGGGGGAATAACTAGGAGTGGCAGATTTTTCTCTCCACTTGAAACTAATGTTGGTAGGAATGACAAGGGTAAAGGTAAGGATGTGGTGGAAGAAGATGTGCATCAAGAAGTTGACAAAGATTCTTTTGCAAAGGATACCGAAGAGTTCATGAGGCTTATCCGTAAGAGTGATTACAGGATTGTAGATCATTTACACCAGACGCCACGAAAGATTTCTATTCTCTCGCTGCTATTGTGCTCTAAGGCACACCAGAATGTACTGTTAAAAATTCTGAATTCGGCATTAGTACCGCAGGAGATTTCGGTGAATTAGCTAAAAGGAGTAATGGCTCATGTGAATATTGGAAATGGTTTGGGTTTTACAAATTTGGACTTGAATCCTACCAAGAGAAACCACAATCATGCCCTACATATATCTATGGAATGTAGAGGGGCTATGTTGTCTCATGTCTTGGTAGACACGGGTGCATCCCTTAATGTACTACCAAAGAAAGCCTTGATGATGTTGGATACTCAAAGGCTGATTTGCATGCCAAACGACTTAGTTGTGAGAGATTTCGATGGTTCTAAGAGGTCAGTGTTTGGGGAGATCACTATGCCCATACAGGTGGGGGCGGAGATTTTTGATGCAACGTTTTATATCATGGATATTCATCCTGCTTACAGCTGTTTGCTCGACAGGCTTTGGATACACTCTGTTGGGGCAGTTACTTCGATGTTGCATCAGAAGTTAAAATAAATGGTAGATGGAAAAGTGATTACTGTGTGCGGAGAAGAAGACCTTATAGTCAGTTAGTTATCATCCTTTAAGTATGTGGAAGTGGACGGTGAAATCCATGGGACTCTTTGCCAAGCTTTTAAAACTATGCAGATTCGAGAGAAGCCTGCTGTAGAAGCTAAAGGTCCAGAGGTCTCGATGTCGTCGTTCAAAGAAGCCCGTGCTATAGTGGAATCTGGGTCTTCCCTGAAATGGGGCCAAGTACTTGATGTTTCTCCTAAGCATGAATAGTTCGGTGTGGGATATAACCCATCTTCTTCAAGAGATCCTCCTAAGTACAGAGGACAAGTTCAGTTTACCAGCGGTGGGGTTATATTTGACAGGATAAATGTTGTTAAGGATGAAGAAGGAGACAGTGATTATGATATGGATGCTTGGATTCACCCATGTGTCCCTGGGCAAAGGCTTTGCAACTGGACTATAGATGAAATTATCCAAGTTACATCAGAAGAGTAATTTTTATTTTGTTTTTGATTAAGTCTGGTCCTACTTTCTGCCCAAGACATAATGGCTTTTCCTTGCAAGCCCCCTCTGTTTTATTTTCAAACTACTATTATGAATGAAGGACGTCCTTTTTGCATTCAAATATTTTGATCCTTGTTTTTTTATTTTTTTATTTTTAACAAAAACAGAAAAATGGTAATGTGTTTGTGTTTGTTTTCATATCATAATAAGCATAAAACATCAATCATGAAGGTTTCACATCCCAGATACCATCGATCCAGATTTGGCTATGGCTCGATATGACTATGATAACCCTATTTACGAAGCCGAAGAAGAGACTGATGAAAATTATGACCTACCTGAAGAACTAGCCAGACTTTTGAAACAAGAGGAACGGGTTATTCTACCTCATCAGGAGGATGTTGAAGTCGTCAACTTGGGCACTGAAGATGACAAGAAAGAAGTCAGAGTTGGGCTGCATTGGAAGATGATGTCAAGGGAAGATTGGTAGAAATGCTCTGTGAGTATAGAGATGTCTTTTCTTGGTCTTATGAGGATATTCTAGGGTTGGATACCGATATAGTGGTGCACCATCTGCCTCTTCGAGAAGAATGCCCGCCCGTGAAGCAAAAGTTGAGGAGAACCAGACCTAATATGGCAGTCAATATAAAAGAGGAAGTCCAAAATCAGTTGGATGTTGGTTTTCTTGCCGTCACAAATTACCCTCAGTGGGTCTCCAATATTGTTCCTGTACCTAAGAAAGATGGGAAGGTCAGGATGTGCTTTGATTATCGAGATTTAAATAGAGCGAGCCAAAAGATGATTTCCTGCTCCCCCACATTGATGTTTTGGTTGATAACACTGCTCAATACTTTGTGTTTTCTGTCATGGATGGCTTCTCTTGGGTATAACCAAATTAACATGACCCCGGAGGACATGGAGAAAACTACTTTTATCACACCGTGGGGGACTTTTTGCTACAAAGTTATGCCTTTTGGATTGAAAAATTCAGGGGCAACTTATCAGCGGGAAATGGTGACTCTTTTTCATGATATGATTCATCATCAGATTGAAGTGTATGTGGATGACATGATTGCGAAGTCACATAAGGAGGAAGGACATCTGGTCAATCTTCTAAAGTTATTTGAAAGGTTAAGGAAGTTCAAAATGAGGTTGAATCCTAACAAATGCACCTTCGGGGTGAGATCGAGGAAGTTGCTGGGTTTTATTGTCAGTGAAAGAGGAATTGAGGTGGATCCTGCAAAGATAAAAGCTATACATGAAATTCTTGAGCCGAGAACAGAAAAAGAGGTTTGTGGTTTCCTCGGGAGATTGAATTACATTGCGAGATTCATATCTCACCTTACATCTACTTGTGAGCCTATTTTCAAATTGTTAAGAAAAGATCAAGCAGTTGTTTGGAATGAAAACTGTCAGAAGGCTTTCGAGAAGATAAAAGAGTATTTGCAGGAACCTCCGATATTAATTCCTCCAGTTGCAGGGAGACCTCTGATTATGTATTTGACGGTTCTTGAGAATTCAATGAGTTGTGTGCTCGGTCAACACGACAAGACAGGTAGAAAGGAGCACGCTATTTACTACTTGAGTAAAAAATTCATAGATTGTGAGTCAAGGTACTCGATGCTAGAAAATACATGTTGTGCACTTGCTTGGGCAGCTAAGCGCTTAAGGCAGTACATGTTAAATCATACAACCATGTTGATTTCAAAGATGGATCCAATCAAATATGTATTTGAGAAACAGACGCTTTCTGTTAGAATTGCTAGATCGCAGATGGTTCTGACAGAGTACGACATTCAATATGTTTCCCAAAAAGCCATCAAAGGGAGTGTTTTTTCAGAATATCTTGCTGGAAAACCAATTGAGGATTATTAACCAATGAGGTTTGAGTTCCCTGATGAAGATATAATGTTTTCAACGATGTTGTTAACTCATACGACAACGGAATCGGGGAAATTATTACAACTCCTCACGGCTCTCACATACCATTCACAGCCCGATTAATGTTACCAACAATGAGGCTGAATATGAAGCATGCATCATGGGTCTAGAAGAAGCTGTTGATTTAAGAATCAAGAAACTAGATGTATATGGTGATTCAGCCTTAGTCGTCAATCAAATCATGGGAGAGTGGGAAACCCGTCAAACCAACCTGGTGCCTTATAAGAACTATGCAAGAAGACTTCTGCCTTTCTTCCACAAGGTTGAATTTCATCATGTACCGAGGGCTGAAAATCAGATGACAAATGCTTTGGCAACATTATCATCAATGTATAAAGTGAATTTCTGGAATGAAGCTCCAGTAATCACTATCATGCGCCTTAACAGGCCGGCCTTTGCATTTATAGTAGAAGAAACGTCAGATGGGAAGCCTTGGTATTTTGACATCAGAAATTTCCTCAAGATTCAAGAGCATCCGCCTGGGGCATCAAGAAGAGACAAGAAGACTCTAAAGAGACTGTCGGGTAATTTTTACTTAAACATGAATGATGTGTTGTACAAGAGAAACTTTGATATGGTGTTGCTGCATTGTGTGGATGAAAGTGAAGCAAGTTTGCTGATGGAAGAGGTCCACGAAGGTTCTTTAGGTACTCATGCTGGTGGGCATGAGATGTCTAGAAAATTATTGAGAGCAGGGTATTACTGGATGGCCATGGAGTCTGACTGTTTTAAGTATGTTGGGAAATGCCATAAGTGTCAAATTTATGGTGACAAAATGCATGTACCACCAAACCCTCTAAACATATTGATATCTCCTTGGCCCTTTGCAATATGGAGCATCAACATGATCGGGAAGATCGAACCGACTGCCTCTAATGGGCACCATTTTATCTTGGTGGCGATTGCTTATTTCACCAAGTAGGTAGAGGCAGCTTCTTTCTCCAATGTCACCAGGCATGTGGTTGCTCGTTTTATAAAGAAAGACATCATCTGTCGATATGGGATAGTAGAACGAATCATTACTGACAATGGTTCGAATTTGAATAATAAGATGATGAAAGAGTTATGCAAGAATTTCAAAATTGAACACCACAACTCTTCTCTGTAGCATCCAAAGATGAATGGTGCTGTTGAGGCAGCAAATAAGAATATCAAGAGGATCGTGCAGAAAATGGTGGTAACTTATAAAGATTGGCATGAGATGTTGCCTTTTGCTTTACATAGTTATCGTACTTCGGTGCGTACATCTACTGCGGCAACACCTTTCTCGCTGGTATATGGTACGGAAGTTGTTCTACCATTAGAAGTCAAAATTCCTTCTCTAAGAGTATTGTCTAATGTGAAGCTCGATGAAGAAGAGTGGGTAAAGGCTAGGTTGAATCAACTTAGTTTGATTGATGAAAAGAGATTGGCAGCTATCGCCCATGGTCGGCTATACTAGAGTCGAATGAAGAAGGCGTTTGATTAGAAGGTGCGCCCTCGGCATTTCCAGGTAGGTGACTTGGTGTTGAAGAGGATCCTCCTTCCACAAACAGATCACAGGGGAATGTGGACTCCCAATTATGAAGGTCCATACGTAGTAAGGAAGGTTTTCTCTGGTGGGGCCTTATTGTTATCAACCATGGACGGTGAAAATTTAACGTCCCCTGTAAACACAAACGTAGTCAAAAATACTTTGCTTGAAAAATAGACTCGTTGGACATAAAAAGAAAGTCCAGGCAAAAATGGGGCATCCTGGCGAATGTAACAGCCCAAATTCTTGGAATATTTATTTAATTTATTTAAATATGAATATTCACATTTTCGGTGATTTTCGGTGGTTGGTGTGAATATTGGGAATTATAGATTTTTGGGTTATTTATTTAAATAATAGTATATAATATGAATATATTGGTATTATTATTAATTTAAATAAATATAAGTGAATTAAGGGGAAAATGGACATTTGAGGAGGAGTTAGTGAGGGTGAAGTCGGAAAGCCCAATTTTAAGGCCCTAAGTTAGGTTTAACAAAAAGGAATTTTGAGGAAATTAGGATTCATTCTTTTTAGACCGTGAAAAAGGAAGACATAGAGGTCAGAGCTCTGAGGAAGAAGATTGAGGTAAAAGCTTCACAAGGTTTCCAATAATCAAGGAGAAAGGCTTAGAGTTGGTAATTAAGGTATATGGAGTATTGTCTTCATTATTTTCAATATGTGATTCAATGTATTTAAAGAGGATTTAAGGATTTAGAAGATTTTTGGGTTTGAGGGAATTAGGCCTTCGTGGCCAAAATCTATTGTTGAGGTTTTAACCGTATAGGGATTTGAACTGATGGTCTGATAGGTTTGAGGCTGATTTGAGAGTAAAGGAAGTTAGCCCTTCGTGGCTAAAACCTGTTGCTGAGGTTTCAACCCTGTAGGGTAATTGGATAGTGAGATATCTAATGATTGTGGTGTAGTTGTAAGGATTTATGGGAATTGGAGGCGTAAATATAATACAAGATTGGCCTAATAAGTCGTAGGTCTTGTGCCTTTATCGCCATAATACCTTAGGAATTATTTAGGGATGTTTTTAAGGCATTGGGGAAGGAAATCATTGAGGATTTTAATTTGGTTCTGGTGCTGGTGCGTAACAGTGATTTGTTGTAATCGCGAGTTTGCACAGTGAAGAATGCTTCACACAGCGAACTTGTTAGAGAACGTAGCAGAGTTTTGCGAATTCTGATCTTGTGCAAAGATGTCTTGATGTTTTGATGTTGTGATTTCTTTGATGAATTTCCATAAGTATAATTGTGATTTTATGAGTTTCGCAAATTCTGACTGTATGATGAATTCCCATGAATAATTGTGATGATTTACGATGTTGATTTCCATGAGTTTTGATGATTATATGATGACATGATTATTATGATGATTTTGATTTTGATGATGCACCTAATGAGTTTATTATGAGGATGATATTCACGTGTGCATCATGCATTCATATGCATCCAGACTTCGGTTTAGGACCTTGATTTTTGTGACTTCAGTCCCATTATGTGGATGTGAGGTATTTTTTTGTGCTCTGGTTCTCATGTAGAATCGATCCTACTGTTGTGGATCTATAGAGGGTTGATGGCCCAGTGTCCATCTAATTTTGTTGATTGGTACCACATGCATGAGTCTTGTTGCATTTGCATTTATGTGACATTTTGATGTAATTTATAATGTTGTGGCCTTTGATGTTCCTTGATGATTATGATGATGTTGAATACGAAAATAACGCCATTTTATATATTGATTCTTATATTGATTCTTATGAATCGTATTACTCACCCTGCCTGTTTGAATGTTGCCTCCACGTGGGTAACGTGCAAATGACCAATTTTAGTCGTGGGTACTGTCGAGGACTTTTAATGTTTTGGGTCGTTGGCCATTGTGGTTGACTTAGAGGGTCTTGCTCTGATAGTGTAACATCGAGTTGGGGTCTTTGAGTCAAACTATATTTTATTGACTTTTGTTATGTTGATTGCCTTGTGGTGCAAGGAAAACTTTGGATTATTGGCTTTTTGATTTCCGCTGCCTTTTGAGTAATTTTGGGAAAAACTCATTGTTTATGGAGCATTGACTATATTTGAATTATTGATAAATGTGTGCCCTTTTATGATGATTTATTGCGTTCAATATTTTACTCTGTTAAATATGATTAATTTTCCATTATATTTGTAGGGTAGAAAAGGGTGTTACAGCGAACCATAAAAAGAATAGGTTCGGGAAAAAATTAGGGATAAAAGAAAAATGAATAAACCCACAAAGTTGAAAACCTAAAAAGGCGACTTTGGAAAAATGGGGCATCCCGGTGGATCAGAAACCCGCAAGGGTGATCCAGGCAAAAGTTATGGATTTAAAAGCAAACGACTACGGTCTACATTTGATTTGTGAATGCGTTTTGATTCTTGGAGGTCTCGAAGGGTAAAAAAACAGTCTCTTCAGAAGGCATGGCATTGGTGAAGCATCAAAGACATGCGGGTCATAGCCGAATCGACACATGGTGGTTGTCTGCTTCCATATTGCCAACATTTGTATCATTGTACTTTTTTGCACAATTTCCTCTTTTCTGGAATTGCATCCGTTGTAATTTGCCTATTTACAGGCCCTTTTAATCAATGAAGTATTTTCACAAAGAGTTTTTCGTTTCTTGTTGTTATTTTACTATTTTTTTTTTGCGAAAAGACGTCAGATATTTTTGATAAATTTTGATGCGAAAACTTTGGGGCTTTGCTAATCATATTAACAACAATGATTTACTTGAGTGGTATCATTGATGGTGACCAAAATAGCCATTTTTGCATATAGGACGCACTTTTTGTTTATTTGTCGTTTACAGGATGACTGGTCCTTTTCTTAGCAGGGCTCTTTCCATAGAGTACTATTTTCGAACCAGAAATATCTCACTAGCGATGATGTATACTTATCCCCGACAGGTTAAGATTGATGTTATTCCCTAGTAGCAGGGTGAGCTTAGTGTTGTTCCCCGATGGAATCTATGTCATTAACTTCTCTCCCCAAGAAAAATTGATGTTGATTCCCTCAACGAGTAAATCGAAAATGGTTGACATCCTCAGCAAAGTCCAAGGTCTTTGCCATTCTTCAAAGTTAGATCTTTGGGACAATTTCCCAAAGAATGTTATTCTCAATTCCCAGCAGAGTGGATTTCTTCACAGAGGAGTTATATTCAGGAAGGTCATTCAGGGCATATTCCTCAAGAGAGTTTGTTTGTTTATTTTCTTCTTAAACAGTTATCTTGATGGTATTTCTTTTGCATATCATTTGCATTGTATCCTCCCAAATGCGTATCATTTCCATTTCGTATGGAGCATTACGCCATATTCAAACATATGCATCTGAAGCATAAGCCAGGTTTGACACCTTTGTGGCCAGAGACCTCCCTGGAAGATAACCACATAATTCATGAGAGTCTGTGCAAAATCATTGATAAACGTTTTCATCTTACTTTTACTCCTTGACAGAGTTTGCTTGTTTAAGTTTCTATTTCCCCAGCGGAGTTTTCTTTTCAGGTTGTAATTCGGTTGATTCTACTCCATGCCTATCCCGGGTGTGGTATTCCAACTTTTGGTTGGTAATCCCCAGCTTAGTCATTTTTGTGGATGTTATCCCAACTTTTGGTTGGTAGTCCGTCGTTTTGGGGATGTCATTCTAACTTTTGGTTGGTAGTCCTCTGTTGCTCCCCTGTGGAGTAGTTATCCCAACTTTTGGTTAGTAGTCTCCCTCTCTGGTAACCCTAACTTTTGGTTAGTAGCCTTCATCCCAGCTTTTGGTTGGTAGTGTTCTTTTAATCCCCGCAGAGTCGTTATCCCAACTTTTGGTTGGTAAGCCTCGTTTCGGGTAGGTTTGCTTTCGGTCAGTGACCCGGTAATCCCAACTTTTGGTTGGTAGTCATTCTCTTGCTTAGATGTTATCCCGACTTTTGGTTGGTAGTCTTCTATATATTTCCCTTGCAGAGTTGTTATCCCAAATTTTGGTTGGTAGTCTTCGTTGCGTTGAGTTCGCCTTCATTCGGCATCCTGGGTGATTCCAACTTTTGGTTGATAGCCATCTGTTTATCTGTTGACGATCCCAACTTTTGGTTGGTAGATTTATTTTTACGGTGATCCTAACTCTTGGTTAGTAGCTTTTGTTCCAACTTTTGGTTGGTAATATTTTGGGAGATCCCAACTTTTGGTTGGTAGTCTTTATTGTTTGTGTATTCGCCTTATGTCGGCGCCTAGGTCATCCTAACTCTTGGTTAGCGTTAGTTCTTGATTGGCATGTATTTTGGTAAAACTAAACGAAATCACAAGATGTTCTACAGGATGTCGTAACATCTGTAGTCAGAAATTAGCAGGTTACTTTTTGTGCTGTGTAAGAGGTTTTCTCATGATGTCAAACAAGGTGTCTTGACATTCATGATGTAAACATTTTGTATGAATGTTTGTTAGAGCATATCTTTTTGTGCAAGCTGGTTGCACCTGTCTGATATGGAAATAGTGTGTTTCTAGTGTGTTAATGCAGGCGTTTCTGACGTACTTTCTGTGGATCAGATTGGATTTGATTTGGATTTAATATTAGGAGATCATTTGCAGATTTGAAGATTGATATGATTAGATTTGATTAGCAAAATCAAATATGATTGATTGATGTTGTTTATGAAGATTGTTGCTGTTACTTTTGGCATAGCCCAAGCCCATCATGCACTATTATTTAAGGAGGGTGAAACCCTAGCTTGAAGATCAGAGAAGCAAAGATTAAAAACCGTGTGCATCTGATTAGATTTTAGGCTTCTTGTGTGTCAGTTTTGTGAGCCATTCACTCATTGCTTAATGTGTGAATTGGACTAAGTTGTTAATTGTTAATTGTAATTTGTTAATTCACTCAAAGCTTTTAAGCAAGAATGTATCGTACTTGATTGAAGCTTTTAAGCAAGATCAAGTTGTGACTTTGAAGAGTGTCTTTTAAAGTCTTTTTATTGTGTATTTAAAGTAATCACTGTTGTGATTAAGGGGGAGTGAGAGGTGTCTCTTGTCTAGTGGGTTCTAGGAAGAAATTGCATTGGGTAGAGATTAAGTGAGGAGTTGTAAACTGGGAGTTTAGCTCCAAATTAATTCTACTGATAGTGAATTTCCTCCCTGGCTTGGTAGCCCCCAGATGTAGGTGTGTTTCACCGAACTGGATTAACAATTACTGTGTCACTTTTAGTTGTTACTTGTTTAGCTGTTTTCTTTGTTCTTGAAAAACATATATTTGTGTCGTGAACATCTCTTTCGGCATCTAATATCTGATAACAGAATTTCAATTGGTATCAGAGCAGGCATCCTACTCTGGTTCTGGGTGAGATCTAGGGAAGGTACTTTCTGGTACCATGGACAAAGAAGGGGATTTGTGAATAGACCACTTGTTTTGGATGGAAATAATTATGACTATTGGAAGCCTAGGATGGTTGCTTTCCTAAAATCTATGGACAAAAAAGCATGGAAAGCTGTCATAAAAGGATGGGAACACCCTGTGATTATTGATAAAGATGGAAAGGATACATCTAATTTAAAACCTGAAGAAGAATGGACAAAGGAAGAAGATGATCTGGCTCTGGGAAACTCCAAGGCCTTGAATGCCTTGTTCAATGGGATTGATAGGAACATATTCAAGTTGGTCAACAATTTTGTTGTTGCTAAGGAAGCTTGTGAGATTCTAAAGACTACTCATGAAGGCACATCCAAGGTAAAAATGTCTAGACTTCAACTCCTTACAACTAAGTTTAAAAACCTGAGAATGAAAGATGATGAAAGCATACATGACTTTCATATGAATATTCTTGAGATTGCCAATGCTTCAAGTGCTCTTGGTGAAAAGATGTTTGAAGAAAAGATGGTAAGAAAAATTCTCAGATCTCTTCCAAAGAGATTTGACATGAAAGTAACTGCTATATAAGAAGCTCAAGACATTTTTAAAATGAGGGTTGATGAACTCATTGGGTCCCTTGTAACATTTGAAGTGGGAATATGTGACAAAACTGACAAGAAAAAGAGCATAGCCTTTGTCTCAAATTCTGGAGGAAGAGAAGATGAATCTGATGAGGATACAAATCTCACAAATACCATAGTTATACTGGGAAGACAATTCAACAAGATTTTGAAAAGAATGGATACAAGACTTAATGCCAAGAACATCTCTCTTGACATTGATAAGTCACATGATGCAAAAAGAAGAACTGGGACTGAAGAAAAGACTATGAACAACAAAAGGATAAAGTGTCATGGGTGTGATGGCTTTGGTCACATCAGATCTGAATGCCCAACCTACCTCAAGAAACATAAGAAAGGTCTAGCTGTTTCATGGACAGATGAAGACTTTGATAGTGATTTTGAAGAAGAATCTGCCAGACATATAACTGCCTTAATTGGAAGATATGAATCTGATGGAGATTCCAATGAAGATGATCTAACCTTCGAAGAACTGGAAGCATCATACAAAGATCTGTGCCTCAGAAGTGAAGAAGTCTGCTAGCAAGGTGAAAAACAGAAGAAACACATCATCAAGCTAAAGACTAAAAGGGAGGAACACCTAACAATTATCAAGGATTTGAGAAAGGAAGTTGCTCGACTAACTTCTCAACTTGACCAACTGGGAAAATCTGTTAGAATGATGAACAGTGGTACCAAAACCTTGGAAGTGATTCTTCTATCTGGAAAAAGATCAGGAGACAAGGCTGGGTTAGGATTCCATGAAGACATCAACTCTGCCTCACTCCACAAACCTTCTGGACTAAAGCAAGTGATGTTCCAGCAGATGTCTCAACATCACAACAGTAAACAAACCAGTCAACCAAAGAAGTTCCAAAGATGGAGATGTCATCGTTGTGTTCGCTTTGGTCACATAAAGAAATTTTGTTTCAAACTGCATGGATATCCAAACTCTAAAACTCAGAGAAAACTTAACCACAAGAATTGGATTCCCAAAGAGTTTGCCACTAAACAATGGGTACCCAAAACTTGTGTTACTTGCCTCATTGCTCATATGTCCCTAAAGGTTTCTGCTAAGGAAGATTGATACTTCGACAGTGGGTGCTCAAGACACATGACTGGAATTGAAAAACCTGCTGGTTAACATTAAACCTCACTCAACCAACTATGTTACCTTTGGAGATGGGCTAAAGGTGAAATTAAGGGAGTTGGTAAGTTAAACTGCTCAGGAACACCTGACCTGGAAAATGTTTTGTTAGTCAAAGGGTTAACTACAAATTTGATCAGCATTAGTCAACTATGTGATCAAGGCCTAAATGTCAATTTCACCAAACTTGAGTGTTTGGTTACTGTAATAGCCCAATTTTCATTAATTAATTATTTATGTTAATTAGTTGATTTATTGGAATTATTGGATGATTATTTAAATGATTTGGTAGATAATTGGAGAGAAGAAAATATAATGGAAAGAAAAGAAATAGAAGAGAAAGTGGAAAGAAAGGAGATAAAAAGAAAACATAGAAAGGAAAGAAATGAAAAGAAGAGAAAGAAAGAAGGAAGAAGAGAGAAGAGGAGAAAATAGAGGAACAGCTTGGAAAGCTCAAGAATAACTCCTAGCTTCCGATTAATCGAGGTAAGGGTGTGAAATGTTGTTATCTTACCAATGTATATGATTATGTATGTGTGTGTTTGGTTTTGTTTGGATGTTTTCATATTTTTCCATTCTAGGGCAGAAATGGATTTAATCGATAGAAACCGATGTTTGAACGGTTAGAATTTGCAATAAATTGGATAATTTAGTCGGGTAATGTTTAGCCGTGATTATAGGATTTCGTTTGATTGAATTTGGTTGAATTTGTGGGTTTTGACATTTTTTGGATAATTGGAGGTTAAGATTTTGGATGAAAATCAGAAGTCATAGAAATTGTATTTTATGATCCTAAATTGTTACTATATGATTGGTAATGATGAGTAGGTATTTAATCGGGAGAAAATAATTATATCGGTCGGGTTTTTAGGGGTTTTGGGAACAAACTCGTAGCTTGTTTTTCCAAGTTTTTCAGGTGTTAACCGGTTAATCGATTAACGGTATTAAAAATGGCCAAAAACTGAGTTTTTGGAGCCGTTAACCGGTTAACGGTATGCGTTAACCCGTTAACGCTGTAAGTGTGAGAAAAATATTATTTTTTTTGAAACTTTGAAAATTCATAACTTCTTCACCGTTTATCAGATTTTGTCGTTCTTTATATCAAACTGAAGCTAATAATATGTTCTATAACTTGATCAAAAGAAATATTATTTTTAGCCAACTTTTAGCCAATTTAACTGATTAATCGAGATTAATTATTTTAAGTAAGTGAGACTTAAATAATTAGAGCGTTCGGTTGCCGTTTGGCATGATGATGTGAATGCATAATGATTTCTATGTGATTGTATGTGATAATATGTGAATAATGCATGAGAACATATTGTGAAAATGTGTGCATTGCTTGATAAATGTGGTCTTTTGACAAATATATGCATTGTTTAAATTTATTAAAAATGCATGATGATTTATGATGAGGTTCGTTGTCGTTCGGCACGATATTATGAATAATGCAAGAGAACATATTATGAATATGTGTGCATTGATTGAAAATATGGTGATGGCATTGAATTGTGAATGCATATTGATCGTATGTAATATTGTGAATAATGCATGGGAGCATATTGTGAATATGTGTGCATTGCTTGATAATTGTGATGATGTTGAAAGTATGAATACTTTGATAATGATGTGTGAGTGTGCAATCATGATATAATTCTTGTGTGATGAATTATTTGACTATGCATGGGATTAAGATGAGAGAACGGTCTTAAGTGCATATGGTTGTTGTTTGCATACACATCATTTAGTCAAGAGGCAATGCTTGCTAGTTTCGTGGAGACTAGTGACTTGTCCCAAACCTAGAAGGGTGGTTTTGAAAGCTTAGGGAATGGGCTTTTGTTGTTATCGGTCTAGGGAACGGACCCGGTTTAAATGTAAAAACCGAAAAACAATAACAAGTGTTGGTACCACATGGCATTGAGTTGCAGTGAGTCACATGGCATATGTCATTGTTATATGGAAGTATGCATGTGTATGAATTGTTGAATGAGAGTTGTGATTGGATGAATAAACATAATTGTAAATATTTATGTGGAATGATGTGAATTGTGGATATATGCATGATAAATATGCTTGGTGTTATAGATATGTATGTGTATATATATACTACATGATAAATTGTGGTGAAGAAACATGAATGTGTATGTTTGCGTGTAATGATGTAAATTGCGCATATGTACATTACGATGTATATGAGTGAATTATGATAAAATGTGGTGAGATCGTATTGTATGCATATTTTTATGTTAATGTACATATATGATTGTTGTATGAAGTTATACATATGTGTATGTACATGACTTGTGTAATTGAGAATGATGAATATGTGATTGTTATATGAAAGTGTGCATATTGCGTGAATTGTTGGATTGAGATTTTTGGATGTAGGCATGATGAAATATGCTTGATGATTATCCATATTGGTTTATATAAACATTGTGAGGTATATGTTGTTGATAATGAATTGTGGTGAGAAAAATGTGGAATATGTGTATTCTATGCTTGTGTTTACATATATGATTATATGCATTGTTATTATGATAATATTTCTCACCCTTCTGCTGGAATGATGTCCTATCTGACATCGTGCAGGTATTGAGAATAGAGCTGCTCGTAGTTGCATGGTCGTTGTTGGTGTAGCTATTTTGTAATTTAGTTATATTGGGTCGAGTCATGCTCTGGTCATGTAAGACTGGGATCGTTTGGTTTATACTTTAGAGATACATTATGTACTCTATAAATGTGTT
This sequence comes from Lathyrus sativus, assembly GCA_963859935.3. NCBI lineage: Eukaryota > Viridiplantae > Streptophyta > Magnoliopsida > Fabales > Fabaceae > Lathyrus > Lathyrus sativus. Next base: position 372,526,911 of record OZ012737.1, read on the forward strand.
TATATTCATCGGAATATTATGATGTTGGCCTTAGTGCTTAAATGATGTTGGTTTATATGATAAACACAAATGTTTCTTTTATGAAAATTGTTATAAAATGAATCCGCTGCTATATTCAAAGTGAAATTGTGAGAAGCATGATTATTTATTATAAGTGTTAGTGAGCATGACAGGTGGTTTTGATGTTTCGAAAATTATGTGTGACGCCCTTTTGTGAATGCATGATTATTTACTCTGATTATTCGCATATTTTCCGTGGGGTTTAGAAGGGTGTTACAGTTACCAATGATAAAGGTGAACTAATCATGAAAGGAGTCAGATCCAAGGACAATTGTTATCTATGGGCCTCTCAGGACTTGAAGTGTCCCCTTGCCAAAGAAGATGAAGTTAGACTATGGCACCAGAAACTTGGACATTTGCATCTGAAAGGAATGAAGAAGATCATATATATGGAAGCTGTCAGAGGTATGCCTAAGCTAAAAAATTGAAGAAGGAAAAATCTATGGTGAATGCCAAATAGGGAAAAAAACAAGGATGTCCCATCAAAAGATCCAACATCTCACCATTTCTAAGGTGCTGGAACTTCTTCACATGGACTTAATGGGACCTATGCAGGTAGAAAGTCTGGGTGGAAAGAAGTATACTTATGTGGTTATGGATGACTTTTCAAGATACACCTGGGTGAAGTTTATAAGAGAAAAATCTGAAGTATTTGATGTTTTTCAAGAACTGTATCAGAAACTTCAAAGAGAAAAAGAAAGTAAAATTCTCATAATAAGAAGTGATCATGGGTAGGAGTTTGAAAACCAGAAGTTTGTTGAATTTTGCTCCACTGAAGGAATTAACCAAGAATTCTCTTCTCCTATTACCCCTCAACAAAATGGAGTTGTGGAAAGAAAGAATAGAACCATCCAAGAATCAGCTAGAGCAATGATTCATGCTAAGAAACTACCTTATCATTTATGGGCTAAGGCCATGAACACTGCCTGCTATGTTCACAACAGAGTAACCCTAAGAACAGGAACTATGACCACTCTGTATGAAATTTGGAAAGGAAGAAAACCTATTGTTAAATACTTTCATGTGTTTGGTAGCAAGTGCTACATTCTCTCTAATCGCGACCATAGAAGAAAGATGGATCCTAAGAGTGATGAAGGGATATTCTTAAGCTATTCTACCAACAACAGAGCCTATAGAGTATTTAACTACAAAACCAATACAATGATGGAATCCATCAATGTTGTCATAGATGACATGCATAAGGAAACTGATGTCCCAGAAGATGTTGGAACATCATTTGATATCGCAGCCGAATCTGAAGACAACAACAATGACTCTAATCCCACCGTCACTGAGGCTGAACCTATGAATAAAGGACCTTCCATCAGAATTCAGAAAGACCATCCTATTGATCTTATCATAGGTGATCCAAACAAAGGGGTAACCACTAGATCTAGAGAAATGGTCTCAAGCTCCTGCTTTGTGTCAAAGATTGAACATAAGAACATCAAGGAAGCTCTAACTGATGAATTTTGGATAAATGCCATGCAAGAGGAATTGGGGGAATTCAAGAGGAATGAAGTTTGGGATCTTGTGCCAAGGCCTAAAGGAACAAATGTGATTGGAACCAAATGGGTTTACAAGAATAAAATTGATGAAAAAGGAGTAGTCACCAGGAACAAAGCCATATTGGTTGCTCAAGGATATACTCAGATTTAAGGGATTGACTTTGATGAAACCTTTGCACCTGTAGCTAGACTTGAATCCATCAAAATCCTTTTGGGAGTTGTCTGCATTCTGAAAATCAAGCTGCTTCAAATCGATGTCAAAAGTGCCTTTTTAAATGGTTATCTAAGTGAAGAAGTCTATGTGGAACAGCCTAAAGGATTTATTGATCCAACCTTTCCTAATCATGTCTTTAAGTTGAAAAGGGCCATGTATGGCTTAAAGCAAGCCCCTAGAGCTCGGTATGAAAGATTGACATAGTTTCTTGTTGAGAATGAATACAGAAGAGGTGGCATATATAAGACACTGCTTATCAAAGAAAGAGAGGGAAAACTGATGATTACCCAAATCTATGTGGATGACATTGTGTTTGGCGGGATGTCAGAAGATATGGTTCAACATTTTGTGGAACAAATGTAATCTGAATTTGAAATGAGCCTTGTTGGTGAATTAACATACTTTCTTGGTCTTCAAGTTAAACAGATGGAAGAATCCATATTTCTATCTCAAAGTAAGTATGCCAAGAACATTGTTAAGAAGTTTGGAATGGAAAATGCAAGCCACAAAAGAACTCCTGCACCAACCCATCTAAAACTGTCCAAAGATGAAAAAGGAGTTAATATGGATCAAATTTTGTACAGAAGCATGATAGGGAGCTTGTTATACCTTACAGCAAGCAGACCAGACATTGCCTTTGTTGTGGGAGTTTGTGCCAGATATCAAGTTGAACCCAAGATGAGCCACATCAATCAAGTCAAAAGAATTATTAAGTATATCAATGGGACAAGTGAGTATGGGATGTTGTACACTCGTGGATCTGGATGTATGCTAACTAGATATTGTGATGTTGATTGGGCTGGAAGTGCTAATGATAGGAAGAGCACCTCTGGAGGCTACTTCTTCTTGGGAAACCACCTCATCTCTTGGTTTAGCAAGAAACAAAACTGTGTGTCCCTATCTACTGCAGAAGTAGAATACATAGCTGCTGGAAGTAGTTGTTCCCAACTTGTATGGATGAAGCAGATGCTTACAGAATATAATGTCACACAAGATGTCCTGAAATTATACTGTGACAATCTAAGTGCTATAAATATCTCCAAGAATCCTATTCAACATAGCAGAACTAAGCATATTGATTAGACACCATTCCATTAGGGAACTTGTTGAGAATAAAATCGTCATTCTTGAGCATGTCACTACAGCAAATCAACTGGCTGACATCTTTACCAAAACCTTGGATGCTAATCAATTCAAGATTTTGAGAGGAAAGCTAGGTATTTGTATTTATGAGGACCTATAGCAATTAATGTTAAGAGGGGTTTTTGAGTTTAAAAGAAGTTTTTCTAGAATAAAGATGTTTCAATATCCCTCTTTAATGCATAGCATGCCCTTGACTACTAAAGCTCGTTATTCCACACAAACATTTCTCTCTAACTGCACCAACAATTCCCACACCTTCTCTACTTTTCAAAATACCTCTCACACTCTGAACTTTGTGACTTATCTCCATCCCTCTCTAAACTTTCCTTCTCTCAACATCAAGATGTCTCCCAAACGTGATGCTTCCCAAACTAATGCTCCTAAGGCAACACCCCCACATGCAAACAAGTCTCAACAACCTTCAAAAGGTAAAACTTTTGATTCCTCTAATGACTACATCACTAAAATGAAAAACAAGGAAGGTTATGCTTATGTGGACAGATCCATTAGGGAACTTGTCACTAAGATTCTCCAAAAAGGTCGTATTGTGCATGGTATTTCCTCTCCTCTTGCCCGCATAGATCCATCCCCTAGCTCTGATAATGCTAGTGGAAAAGATAGTGAGGCTGTGTTAGGGGAAGAATCTGAAGATGGTGAAGAAGATGTTCCAGATAATGTTGAAGAGGTTGCCTCCAGTTCTGCTTCTAAGGATAAGGATTAGTTTGTCTACTCTGATCAATGCTAATTCATTAGATTCTGATCTTAAATTTGTGGCTAAAAAGAGGGAGAAGATTGGTTGTATTCTAGCATACAACTTTGGTGTATGTCCCAAATAGGTGGAAGTGGGCTGATGGTTAGTATGTCCCTAATAGGTGGAAGTGAGAAGATGGTTAGTAGCTGTGTTGTGTTGTTTCTCTGATTGTATACCTTGTTCTGATTTGTTTTGGTGGTGTGCTTAGCAGGTGTGAAACAGTGTGCTTAGCAGATGTGATGATTTTAAGCTGCTGATCTGTTTGGTTGTTGACAGGATGTTGATCATGTTAGTTGTGTGCCTATTCCTTTTGGAAACTTTGTAGTAGCCTAGTTGTTTGTGCTTAGGTTGTGCTGTTGTGTTCTACAGGTTGCTGATAGTTTGTGTTTATGGGCTGATGTTTTGTTTGGGTTGTTGAATGGTTGGTGTGTGCATCCGTTGAGGGGGAGTTTATTTTTTTCTTACTTCCCTTGATTTGGAGTTTTTCTGTTGTGCTGTACTCTTTTATGATATTTTGTCTTGTGATTGGTTTTAGCCAAAATTTGCCAAAGAGGGAGTTTGTTAGTTCTTGATTGGCATGTATTTTGGTAAAACTAAAAGGAATCACAAGATGTCCTACAAGATGTCGTGACATCTATAGTCAGAAATTAGAAGGTTGCTTTTTGTGTTGTGTAAGAGGTTTTCTCATGATGTCAAACAAGGTGTCTTGACATTCATGATCTAAACATTCTGTATGAATGTTTGTGTGAGCATATCTTTTTGTGCATGCTGGTTGCACCTGTCTGATGTGGAAACAACATGTTTCCAGTGTGTTAATGCAGGCATTTCTGATGCACTTTCTGTGGATCAGATTGGATTTGATTTGGATTTAATATCAGGAGATCATTTGCAGATTTGAAGATTGATATGATTATATTTGATTAGCCAAATCAAATCTGATTGATTGTTGTTGTTTATGAATATTGTTGTTGTTACTTTTGGCATAGCCCAAGCCCATCATGCACTATTATTTAAGGAGGGTGAAACCCTAGCTTACAGATCAGAGAAGCAAAGATTAAAAACCGTGTGCATTTGATTAGAGTTTAGGCTTCTTGTGTGTTAGTTTTGTGAGCCATTCACTCATTGCTTAATGTGTGAATTGGACTAAGTTGTTAATTGTTAATTGTAATTTGTTAATTGTTCACTCAAAGCTTTTAAGCAAGAGTGTATTATACTTGATTAAAACTTTTAAGCAAGATCAAGTTGTGACTTTGAAGAGTGTCTTCTAAAGTCTTTTTATTGTATATTGAAAGTTATCACTGATGTGATTGAGGGGGAGTGAGAGGTGTCTCTTGTCTAGTGGGTTCTAGGCAGAAATTGCATTGGGTAGAGATTAGGTGAGGAGTTATAAATTGGGAGTTTAGCTCCAAATTAATTCTATTGATAGTGAATTTCCTCCCTGACTTGGCAGCCCCCAGATGTAGGTGTGTTTCACCGAACTGGGTTAATAATTACTGTTTCAGTTTTAATTGTTATTTGTTTAGTTGTTTTCTTTGTTCTTGACAAACAGATATTTGTGTCGTGAACATATCTTTCAACATCTAATATCTGATACCAGAATTTCAGTTAGTAACCTCTTTCTCACAACTTTTGGATATAACTCTCTGGCAATCCTGAATTTTGGTTAGTAGCCGTTGTTATCGTCCTTATCAGTTACTGTGTCGGTTATCCCAGCTTTTGGTTTGTACCCGCTATTTTAAAGTCCACCTTCAGCTGACAATCATTTTATCCTTCCTATATCCTCGTAGTTTTCAAATTTCTGGGTTCTTTTTTGGTATTCAATCAGCTTTTACCTTGAATGTTTGAGAGTGGTTTCTCTTCATCCCTTTAGGTCCAAGATGTTTGAATAGGGGCAGCTGTAGCACCCCAAAATTTGCCCACCCCTTTTTGTTTTCTTGGCTTACGTTTCATAGCATCTTGCATTGGAATTTGTGCATAGCATTGGTTTTAGACAGGGGATCAAGGAATCTTATTATCTACTCAAGAAAGAAGCTTCATATTCAAAGCTCAGGAAAGGGTACAATTTCAAGTCACAAAGTCTTCATCATCATCAAAGCATGTCTCATAACCTTTGGAAGTGAAAATTCAAGTATTGGTCATCTACTCCTATGTAGAGGTTAACTAGAGGCACATGTGGCTAGTTCCTTGAATATGAGATGGTTCAAGAGCTCAATACACATCTTGAGGGTCCTCTATAGGGATTATATGACTACACAAATCATTTGCAAGAGCCTTAATTAGTGGATAAGGTGTTAGGGTTTCATCTGGTCAATAAAAGTTAACTGGGAGCTTGAGAAGGCTCAAGGCTTGACTTTTGATCATTTGAGTCATGAGAGGTCATCTTAAACCATCAGAAGTATTGTTTTGAAGCTTTTTTCAAGAAGAATGAAAGAGATCAAGAAGTTGCTAAATTAGGGTTTAGAGGATTCTAAGTGTAAAATCCCCTCTTTTAGCACCTAACTTCCATGACAAGTTTCATCATGATACAAGCTCCATTTTATTTTACATAAAACATGAGACTTGTTCCTTGTCATTCAAGTTTTCTTTTGAGTACAAGAACTTCTTCATTGGATTTAAGCATCTCAAGTTATGATGTTCACAAGTTGGTTTTACAAGGTTGAGAGGATTCAGAGGCACCCAAGGGTAACTCACTTCTAAGGCAATTTTCACATGGAATCAAGCTTTTCCTCAATTTTCGTCAAACATAAGGGTTGTTCCTCATTCCTTAAGCTTTCCAAAAAGTGAAAGAACTCATCATTCCCATGTGTAGAACTCTAGTTATGGTCTCCTCAAGCCAAGGTCATTTTGGGTGACCTAGTTTTAGGTCATTCACTTCAAGATCAAAATCCATGAACTTCAAGACCTCACGTCAAGATTCTTGCAACATGAAATTTGTGTATCAAGATCTTGCCTACACTATGACCTCAAATTTCATGACCTTTGATGATTTTCAAGGCAAGTAAAGCATGATGAACATGAAAACATGAACTTTTGACCTAATTTGACTTTCTTGCATTTCAAGCCACAAAATTGGGTTGTTTTTGTTCTTCTCTGTACCATATCCTCATCATGTCATGACAAAATAAATTGTTACCTAAAATGAACCAACATAACTAGGTATTTTCAAGGCATTTTCAAGTTTTCACACTTAATGGGGAAGTTATTCAAAACACATGATAAGTCCATTTCCTTTGATCCAAACCATCCAATTTCATTTCACCACCCTCCTTGGTGCTGAATAACAACCAAAAGGAAGTGGAAAAAGGGTTGAACCCATGTGTACCTCATTTGTGAGGATTTTGGCAAGTTTTTGAAATCAACCTCTGATTAATGAAACGAATCGTTTCATGTGTGTTTGGCATGAGGTGGATGACACCTCTGATTAATGAAACGAATCGTTTCATGTGTGTTTGGTATCTAATGTGCTTTTTGAAAAAGGGCTTAGCCCTTTTTCTTTTCACACCACCCATGTGTTGGGCCCAATGCGCGTATAACTGGAATTTAGTTCAATTCAGAATTTCTCACACACCCCTATTGCCTTGCTTTCCTTTTTTATTTTATTTTATTTACGTTTTTTACTTTATTTTATTTTTAATACTTCCAATCATTTTAAAAAAAAAAACACAAAAATACTTTTCTGATACTTTTACATCTTATTTATTTTTTTATATTTTTTATTTTAATTTTAATTTTATTTTAATATTTTATTTTGAATTTTTAAGTTAATGTTTTTTATTTGACCTATTTTGAAACATGTCTTTAATTCTTGCCCTTCCTAGTTGACTTTTGATCCATGTTTTTTCACATACTTAGGCACATATAGGTAGGGTATTTGAGTGTTGGTTTTATGCCTTGGTGATCATCTCTTGGATGTTTTTCATTTGAATTTGTTTGACCCTCGATACATGCTCGAAAAATTGCTTACATTGCTTTTTTTGATGCAATTGATGATGTTCTCTTGCCATTATTTTTGTGATCCTTTTTACATTGATTCTTGATAGACCTAAATTGAGTTTGGGAATTTATTTGATTTTTATTTGGTCATGTGTCTATTTTTGGATGTTGCATCAAGTTCTTGTTGTTTTGATCCTGTGTTTGTACATATCTTGACCTAGTCTTTTGAAATTTCTTCTTGTATGATTCCATGGATGTTTTATGAGTCTTATATGCTCTTGATGATATGTTTGAGGTTCTGATTTCCATGATTATGGGTCCATTACATGATCACTTCATCTCATATGCTTTACATGATTGTGTGTTCCTTTTATGGATGACTTGTGAGATGTTTGCTTGAATTTTGTGCCTCAACTTGAGTTTGATTCTTCTTGATTTTGCTTGTTGAATTGATTTTGAATATGATGAGTATCATATGAACTTGTTTCTGATCTTGATGAGTTGATGCTTGATCACTTGTGTTCTTGTTGATTGTCTCCTTTCTTTGAGAGTAACTTTGTTGGGTGAGCTGGCTTTTGAGGTATGCTTTGAATTCAACTGCGATGTCTCCCTTGTGTGTTCATGAATGAATGTTTGATTTGATGACCATGTTCATTTTTCTTTCCATACTTGATATCATACCCTAATCCGATTACGTTTCCTTTAAGACCATGTCTTGCATGTTTGTTCTGTATGACAATTGTTTTGCTTGTGAATGTGATGCATGTCTCGTCACTTTGTGCTTCTTCTTTGACCATTGACATATACTGAATGTGGTATGATGTTTCTTCTGCCCCACCTTGTTTCACATCTCATTTGACTTCATTTCACTTTGTTTTATGTTTGGTTTTGTTCCTTTTAAGATGGTTAAGTCATTTGAATGAGTGGATACATCTTTGTTTTGCCATGATGTCGCCACCGCACTTTTATTTTATCCAAAAAAGGAAAGGAAAAAGAGCGAACAAAACCATAGAGTTCTAAAACAAGAACAAGAACAGAGATCTGGGTAAGAGGGTTGGTTACGCAATGGGAAGGTGTTAGCACCCAAAACATCTATAGTACTCTATAGGAGCCCTTTGAAATATTTACGCTTTTTGGTTTGAAGAGGGTTTGTTTGAAAAGAGATTGGGGAGGCAAGAAGATAATTATTATTTTTTAATATTTTTGTGTTTGGAGAGACTAATCGCCTCATTCCTACGTACCCACAAAGTGCAATATAGGAACAAAACTTTGTAGTTCGTGGTACAAATAACAAAAAAATTTTAGATTTTGATTGATTTTAAATGTAAAGACAAGTCGTCATTTTAAGGAGAAAACTACGACTAGTCGCCCACAAGTATAAGACAACATTTGCATCACCTAAAGATGGAGGATTTTTCTTGGATTATCAACAAGTCTATCACTCAACATCAAAGTGGAAAATGTCAAAATCTTAATACTATGGGGAATAGAAGAATAATATCTCAATTATGGAAATGACTCATATCTAAACTTTATGAAAAGTTTTAAAATGAAAAGTGCACAAAGGCACAAAGGCACAAAAATCACTTGACAAACATTTAGCATTTGGTTGACTTTTAATAAGAAAAAAAACAAAGTTTAAAAATCACTTGACTAAAGTCAAGGTTTTGTTGTGAAAGCGGTTTTGAAGTTTGAAAACAAGAAGGTTTTGAATGAGTGAGAAGGTTTTGAAAATTGAAGAAGGGGAGGAAATGAAGTGACTACCCCAGAAAACAAAATAAAAGCTAGAGATAAGAAGGATCTAACCAACTTGTAGCACACTCCATAGCAAGCTAAAAGAGTTCCATCCATCTTGAGCATAAGCAAATGAACAAGCCAAATAAAGGAAAAGATCCACAATACTCCAAGCATAAGTAAAGAGACCTAATTCTAATTCCAAAGGTCCAAGGTCTAAGAATAGTCCAAGAGCATAGTCACAAAGTTAAGAGCACCAAGTTTTTTAGAGGTTTAATCTTTATTAGTGTTTTGAACAAGATATGGTCCAAGTGGACAAAAGAAAAGAGGCGGAAACATAAACAAAGATATGATATGAGATGATAAACATAAAGCATAAAGATAAAAAAGAAATAGGGAGCAAGAAGGAAACATAAACAAAATTAAAACAAATATATTGTTAGTGAGTTAGTAGTTAGTCGTTAAAGCAAATGATCAATGACGGTTAATTCTTGCACTTAGACTAAGGTTAATGAAAAATCATTAGAGGATTGATAGAATCAAAGCCTCCTAACAATAAGTTTCATAGGCAGAGGACTTAAGACAAGCAATCAACCATACTTGGACTTTCAAACATAAGTTTGAGCCACGAATGATCATTTTTCTGATTACAGGACAATTTAGCGATATGTTAAGCAATCGTAATCGGGTTTATGTAGAAACCACGACTATCTGAGGCCAAACAATAATAATGTTAGTGCTAATTCATGCTAGAGAAGTGATATGTAGATCACTCTCCGAAAGCAATACCACACAAAAAGAAAAGAAGTAGTGATCTCATCATAATCAAGATTTTTATCGATTAATATAATCTTTCACTATTCCAAAGTACGGAGAATTATCTCAATGATCATTCATCCATAGATTTGAAACAATGAAGATACCTGTTGCACCCCAAAATTTGCTCAACTTTTCTTTACCTAGCTTATGTTTCATTTCATTCACATTAGCATTATCATTTGCATTTCATTGACATGTGTGCAGGAGATCAAGAGGTATGATTACCAATCAAGGGCTACACAAGACTATGAGGCTAGCTAAGGAGACTTATTCAAGTGTTCAAGGGTTGATATCCTTGTCAGAGAAGTTAAAAGATCCTCAGAGAGAATGGTTGAAACCAAGAGTGTGTGCCTCCTAACTTGAGAGTTGTGGAAAGCCATAAGATGATTCTGAGGCCATGAGGATGGACTTGAGGTCTTGAGAGAGCTCATGAGAAGTGTTAAAGATCACTTTGAAGCCTAGACATGTCATTATACAAGAATAAGAAGCCTCAGCCATGAGTGGTGCAACTAGGGTTTGACTGGGTCAACCCTAAGTCAACTGAGGATTTGAAGGAGGTTGAGACCTAATTCAAGAGCCATGTGATCATGGATTAATACATTGAGATGTGATAAGGATGATTCCAAGGTTAACTCATCATGATTGAAGAGTTTGAGAAGTTTCAAGCTAGGGTTTCTAAGGCTTGACAGTGTAAAATCCCCTAGTTTGACCCCTATCTTCAAGGCAATTTAGCTCAAGATGTGATTGTCATCTCATCTTACCCTCAACATGATTGTTGTAGAGCATGATCGTAGATTTAATTTGAGTGCTAGAAGTCCTTGATAGGATTTGTATAACTCAAGTTATGGCTTTGACAAGTTACAAGTCATCTGAGGAATGTGAATTTGGAGCTTGAAAGTTACCCAACTTGCATGGCACTTTTTCCCTAGAAGGATGATTCCTATGAACTTTTGGTCAACATGGATGTTGTTCCTTATCTTCTTAGCTTTCTAGAGAGTACTATAAGTCCTTGATAGGATTTGAGAACTCAAGTTATGGCTTTGACAAGTCAAGGGTATTTTGGACATTTGGTGATTATAGGTCATTTGTGATCATAGGCCATTTTCACCAACTTAGAGGACTCAAATGGAGTTTTGTTCAACATGAAAGTTGTTCAAAATTATGTTTTTAGCTTGTATAAACATCAAGTGTCCATTGATATGGATTATATCAAGCATTGGTTGAAGAAACTTCACATAAAAGCCATTTTAATGAATTAAAATGAGAAAATTCAAAATAAATGAGATTAACATGTTTCCAAGTCAAATTTGTGGTCATTTTGAATGGAATTGATGTTTTAGAAAGATTGGATGGTTACTTCACAAGTAAGAAACATACCATATACATTTTTGATTTGAGGTCCATAACATAGTCATTTGGATGGTTACTTCACAAGGAAGAAACATACCATATACATTCCATATGTTGAAACCAAAGGAAGAAAACCATTACATTACACTCCTTAATGATTAAGTGAGTGGTTTGGAAGTTTAGTAGAGCATGAGTAAGGCTTTAAGGCACACGTCCATGTTGAAATTTGGAAGGAAAAGTGAAGATCCAAAATCCATAATTGGGCCTAGTTTGGGCTTCATATCCATCATAACACATTATAAATAGGATTTGGATCATGATAGGAAGGTTCTAGTGCAGAATTATGTTGAGAAGCCATTGGAGTGAGGTGAAGAAAAAGCTTGAAAGTTGAAAATTCTTTTTGGAGAATCAAGAGGTTTCAGCAAGAATTGAGCACCAAGAATTGTCCACCATTACTCCTTGAAGGATTCTGCAAAGTTTGGAAGAGAATTGAGGCGCATAACCACTGCAATCCAAGCTTCAAGGTTGGTTCTAAATTCTTGAAATATCTCTCTGATTATGCACTTTTAATCCATTAGAAGCATGTGGTTAAGTTCCCCTTAGGATATAGATAGATTCTGGTTAATTAATTTGATGGTTAGAGACAAGTTAGGGTTTATGCCATTTTCGGTTGAGATCGTGTTTTTGCAAACCATGCATTTTTAGCATAAACTAGTGGCATGATTGAATTCTTGAGGAAATTCTGGTCAAGTTTCATCAAGACATCGTGGCCAATGGTTGAGTGTAGAGGGATCTAGGGTTGCACAGGGGTGACCGGAGGAGTCACCGACGACGGCCTTGCTGCGCGCGCAGGTTTGGTACTTGCAGAGATTCAAATTGGAGAAGAGATAATCTCCTCCGTCCGTTTGTGTGAAGAACTTGACTTGGTCTCTTCATCCTAGTGCTCTCGTTGAGCCATGTAAGCTGGCCTTGCAACGCACCGTTTTGATTAATAAGAACTTCAGGCTTGTGTGCTTCGCTGCATATACCAAAGGCGCATGGGTTCGAGTCTTCTTGTGTAAACTTTTTCTTTTAATTTTTGTGAACTGAGAATTGGTGCGTGGGCTTGGGTTGCATTTGATATCAACACCCCCTTTCTGGCCCAAACTTTGAATTGAACTGGTTTCATTTGCTATTCGCCACGCAGGTTTCACCAATTTCTTTTAATTTCTTTTAATTTCTTCATTTCATGTGGTTTAGTAAATAATCCATAAAAAATTGAAAACTAACTCAAATAATTCCATTCTTTTTTCCATTGATTCATGATTGAATCTAGTTTTTTTTAGATAAAAAAATTAATATTTCATGCATTTTTGATTTTATTTGCATTTGTTGAATTTTAATTGATGTTAAAATAATCATGGTTGATACTTTGTTTTGTTGAATTTGGTTTGAGCACTTGGTGATGATTCTTGCCTTGATTTTTTGTGTGTAGCTGGCATAGATATGCATGTTCCCCCTAGAGTTTTCTCACATTTTTGTGATGTAGTTAAGTGGTAGTTTTGAGTTGAAACTTTAGGAGCTCCATTTTTAGGGTTTATGGTTAATACCTCTTGATTTAGGTTTTATATCTAGAACTTGGTGGATGATTCAACCTCTGAATTTTGTATGTTAGATTCATGATTGAATTAGGATCCCTTAGGAATTTTTGTAGGAATTTACAATGTAGTTTACTATTTTAGTTTGATTTTAGTTTAGGTGCTAACTTTGGATGATTCTAATGCACTAATTTGACTAGATTAACCCCTTAGGTTCCCTTAGAGTAAGCTTGTGTTGTTTTTACCCTTGGTGGATGATGAAAGCAAGTTGAAGATGCAATGGAGTGCTTGAAGAAGTTTGGATGTGAAGATCTTCCCTTCTTCTGGTGTAGTGATGATTAGGTGTTAAGATTAGGGTTTGTAGGCAGAGCTTCTAGATAGATTCTCTTCTTTCATAAACATGGAAGGTGTTGATCACTTCCATTCTTCCCTATGATGCAAGGTCCCCTGTGAAGGCCTCATCCCTCCTTTGGTAGGATGTGTGGCTCTTTACAAGTTGGTAGAACCTTTGAGGGTCCCTTTCTCTGATGATAGGATGCTTAGTGGTGACCTTTGGTCTTCACTTTGCTACCAATCATCCAAACTTTGCTCTTGTCAGATGAATCTTTCTCCATTGCTAGAGGATAGAGTTCCTTGTTAGAAGACTGAAGAGGCTAGAAGTTGATACTTCTCTGTATTTGAAGACTGCCATTGAAGCTGAAGCTTGTAGATCAGGAAGAGCAAGTTGATACTTGTAAGAAAGAAGGAGCTGAAGCTTGAAGAAGAAGAGGAACAAGTTGACACTTGTGAAGAGAATCCAGTTGAGATCAGATGAAGAAGCTGAAGCTTGAAGTTGGAGAACAAGTTGATACTTGCAGTTAGGATTGAAGCCTGAAGGTGGAGTTCACTTTGGAGCTGAGGCCTAAAGAAGAGAGAATAAGTTGATACCCATGTTTGATGGTTTAGAAGCTTGAAGAAGCAAGTTGACACTTGCTATTGGAGGTGATAGCCTTGAAGAGTAGTTGAAGACTGAGGACTGAACTACTGTCAGAGGAGCTTTGCTGTGAAGTTGTGGGAGCTGTTGATCTGCTTTCTTTCCTGTCTACTTGCTTTGTGTGCAGCTGTATTGATGTGACTTGTTTGATTTGCTTGATGCATTAGAATAAGTTCATATTTAGATGGATTTAAGCTAGGAGCATGATTGCACTAGAGGAAGAGTTGCTCCCTCTGCTTGTATTTTTACTGTATGGCTTTGCTTGCGGGTATTCGGTAGAGCCCTGCTCCCTTGCCTATGTGGTTTGTGTTTGCTTGATAGCATTTTTATTTCCTCTGTATGATTGCAGTTCGTATCTTGCTTGATAGCATGTCTTTCCTCTGTATGATTGCAGTTTATATCTTGCTTGATGGCATATTATCTTATTTCTCCTGTATGATTACAGTTATTCATATCTGGCTTGAGGTTGAGATGAGCTTGTGGAGGCTGATGTCCCACACACATTTCCTCCCTCACTTGCATTGCATGCATTTTACTTTATATCTGTTTACTGTTTACTGTTTAAGCTGATGCTTTATCTGTTTCTGTTTATCGCTGACATGATCCCCTAGGAATCTCACTTCCTTTGATAAGGAAGTGATGATTAGAACTTTAGGTTGAAACTTATGCATGATAACTTCTAGGAGTTCCCTGTTTCAAACCTCAACCATAGGATGAATCCTTGGCATGACAACATTAGGACTTGATAGTCTCCCCTTAGTTGAACCTGTTCGTTCTCTCTTCTCATCTCAAAACAAATCAAAATACAGTAATAAAGGTTAACTGATGTCGTACGTTACGAGCCTTAAGCTATTTGAGAAAGGGTTGTCGGAGAGTTTCTTTTCGACAACTTGGATGTTTAGTATGGCACCCTTTGGGTGACATGCGACACATTCACTCTCAGGTCATAGTCTCTAGTGCGATATTGGTTGCAAACATCCATAAAAAAAGTTCTTCCGTAAAAGACAGAAAACAAACTTCAAACCTTTTTGCCCCGTGGGCCCATAATTCAAAGGAAGCTTTTCTGAAGAAAAGAGTGTCGTTAATTCCCAGTTCTACCGCAAACGGTATCGCCTAAGTCTCCAAGGGTCGAGCTGCGTACACCAAACTGCTGGAACTGTTTGTTAACCCTACTCGAAAAAACAGATGAATCGGAATTCCCGTAATCCGTATTATCCCGAACTACGTAAGCTCTGATCTCTCAAGCCTGTTGAGAGTACGTAGGCACAATACTGACGTATTGGCGAGCCACCTTCCCTGTAACACGTAGTTAGTTGAACTACGTTGACTCTGATTTCTCATTCTCTGATGAGAATACGTAGGCATAAAGCGCGATGCTTTGCCGAGTCATTTTCTTTTCTTTTCAGACCAGCCTTGATAGGCAGGTAGTAAATAAACCCATCAGATAAACACAACAAGCATGGATCCCATCGAGTACGATGGACGTAAGGTGTGTAAATACCTTCCCCTTGCGTAACCGACTCCCGAACCCAGACAATGGTTGCGATGACCTTGTCTTATACCTTTTCGTCAGGTTTTTCCGATCGTTTCCTTTCCTGTTCTGAGGGATAAATAATGAAAGGTGGCGACTCTTCTGTTTTGCCGGCACCTTATTTTCGCGGTAGCGACAGCTGGCGACTCTGCTGGGGACTTGATAGTTTCCTGGGATCCAACGTCCCGTATGCGAGTCAGTTTGGGGATCCAACGTCCCTCGCGAGAGTCAATCCTAGAACTTGTATGATTACTTGTTGGGTGGTGTTTATTTACCGCATTTTATTTCCCGCACTTTATTTTCAGTATGATATGACTATCTGTGTTGTTATGGGAGAGGCATTCTGATGAGTGAGAAGCCAGACCCAGGCTTGAGTGTACCTAGCATTAGTTGTGGAAATTAGTGGGCGCGTGCTTGCTTTGCAGGCACTAGTGTCTCGTGAAATCCACGCTCAGACGAGGTTCTCCCGGTTGACTTCTTTTCCGGCCCTTTGGGCCTGAGGGGTTGTTGGTTTGGAGGATTGTCGACTCTGGGGACCGATCATTTGGAATTCAGCTGAGTGAGGCCGCTTCAGGAGATGGTGATGCCACACCTTCTGGGTATCGTATCACCCCTCTTGAATGTCTGTGACGCTGATGACCGCATAGGATGCCGAACTTGTGTCAGTTTAGGTCCATACCTGTGAGCAGGGTTGGGTTTGTTGCAGGAAACGTTAACCTTCAGACTACCTGGTTTTCTTGACAGTAAATCAGTTTTGTTCTCGTCATCAGATATACCGTTGTTCTTGATAGAACAGAGTTATAGTCTAACATCAGGGCTTCTCATCATCAGATGTGTATTTGTTCTCGATAGAGCAGATTTATGGTCCTGTGTCAGAGGTCCTTATTATCAGATGTGTGTTTGTTCTTGACAGAGCAGAATTTACGGTCCGATATCAGGGTTTTCTTCTCATCAGAGATATGGTTGCTCTTGACAAAGCAGTATTATGGTTTTGTTGATACAGAATCTTCACCTTCATCTCCTCAACATCACAGTTGTCTTGATCTCCTGCTGCATGATTGCATTTTACCTTGCTTTGCATACTCATTTGCATTTCATTAATGTGTGTCTGTGTTGCAGGTACCGTCTCCCCCGATTCAGGTTTTCTTGCCTTCTGTTGTGCTATTATGGGTTCTCTGAGGAAGACTGTGGCCTACAAGCTCCCCACTCCTGATGTTGTTCAGCTGACTGGTTTGATTGCTTTGGCAGATGATTCTGTGAGAGGTGAATTCAGAAAGTCTTATGGGAAACTGCTCAGCTTGGTTCGTAAACCTTCTGTGTTTGAGTTGAATGGGTTGCATGCCCTGCTGCAGTTCTACGATCCTCCTTTGAGATGCTTTACCTTTCAAGACTTTATTCTCGCACCTACACTAGAAGAGTACGCTGATTTTCTAGGTGTTCCTATCAAGAGTCAGATGCCCTTTGTTCATATGGATGCTGAGCCTAATCTGGCTAGTCTAGCTCCTTCACTTCACCTAGATGCCTCACAGTTGGTCTTGTCTAGCTGGAACAAGGTTCCCGGTTTCTCCTTGCAGTTCCTAGTGGGAAAAGCTCAGCAGTGCGCCAAAGATGGATGTTGGATCGTGTTCAATGCCATCCTCGCTCTGTGCATATATGGCATCATTCTGTTCCCCAATATGCCCGATTTTGTAGACTTCGACGCCTTCCACATCTTTGCATCAGGGAATCCAGTCCCCACCTTGATTGGAGATGCCTATCATTCCGTCCACTACAAAAACGAGAACAGAAGGGGTAAGAATGTCTCGTGCTGTGTACCCCTGCTCTATAGATGGCTTGATATCCACCTACCCAAGAAGGGCCCCTTTGCTTCGTCTACAGCCACAGCTGAATGGCCTGAGCGTCTGATGAGTCTGTCGACGGAGAATATTACCTGGTTTGACAGAGATAGGTTGGGCACTGAGATCATCTTCAGCGGCAATGGGTTTCCGAATATGCCTTTGATAGGCAGGAAAGGCTGCATCAACTATAATCCATCTCTGCTGGTCTGACAGTTTGCTTATGCTTTGAGAGCTCCGCCGAAGGATGACGAGGTGCAGGAATCTCTGTACCTCACTGGTCTTCTAGAGGGGGATATGTTATCTAAGCTTCAGCACGCTTGGAATGGTATCTGTAAGCGGGGAAAGCCGTTGCTGGGAAAAAGTAATAGCCAAGCCTACGCTCCATATGTGACCTAGATCAGAGCCAGAGCAGATACTATAGGGAAGCCGTTTCCACCTGCCCAGCCAGAAAGCCCTCCAGTGACTGAAGAGCCTACCACCGTGCCTATTCAGCAGCATAATCAGGTGTTAGCTGAGAGAGATGAGCTGAAGAAGTCAAATGAAGAACTGGAGAAGGAATTGGCTCAGCTCAGAAGCGAGAAAAGCGAAGCCGTCCATTCCTTCAAGAGGCAGACAGAGCTGGTGAACCAGTTAGGGAAAGATTTGACTAAGCAGATGGCTAAACGTGAGCGTTTGGGTCGGGACTTCAAAGATGTCAATAATGTACTGGCCACTAAGAAGCAGCACTTGGATGAAGCGTACCGGAGGATATCCAAGTTTAATCAGCATTGGAAGGCCACCCTAGCCAACGGCAAAGAATGGGAGGATAAACTGAAGTAGCAGATTTCCAAATTGAAAGCCCAGGTGAAGGCTAGTGAGAAAAGTTTTGATGAGGAAACCGCTCGCAGATATGCCGCTGAAGGCCTGCTCAACAAGGCTCTTGCTAACCTGAGGGAGCGCAAACTGACGTTTGAATCCAAGAAGCGGAAGTTAGAAGATTGTTTCGGCGAAGGAGCATGGGAAGACTCAGTTGAAGGTCTCCAATACACTATTATGCAGAGGGAGCTACTCGTCGAAGGGTTGCTCACCCAGCCTGATCATCCAGAAACGAGGGATCTGTTAGAAGAGTTCTGCGCCCGTGGCCGTGCTTGACTATATTTGTAATCCTTTTGTTTTGATCATTGTTGTATGCTGACCATCACCAGGCTTGTTGGTCGAGGTCATGCTATTGATTCTGCTTGTACTCAGTGACGTTGTGTACCACCTTGATGGGCTTTCTTTATATATATATGAGATGTTATTCCCACGACTGGACTCGGACTTCTTATTATCAGCACTGGCACTCAGGCACTAGGATCGGGGGGGGGGGGGGGGGGGGAATCTCCCTAACGCATAGACACACGTTTTCATGAAGCATCTGCATAACGAGCACTTTGTCGTTTTTCTAACCCTTTGTGTATGCAGGTTGTTCCAGGATTGATCAAAGACCAATCCACCGCTATCCGACCAGAGAAAATCAAGCTAGAGCTATGGAGCAAGTGCAGACTGACGTTCAGGAGCTCTGAGAGAGGATGGACCGCTTCATGGAGCTCATGCAAGTGGTTGCCAACGGCCAGGATCAGCTCAGAACATTGGTCCAGCCTCTGATTTCAAGGGTCGACAGTAATGGTGTACTCTATGGTGGAACTGTTCCAACCCCTCCACCTGTTGAAGCTCCTCAGAATGGCATCCCCGTGACCGGGGGGAATGGTAGTGGCAACGGCAATGTGATCACTAACATGGGGCTCAATGGTAATACGACTGGCGTCGGTAACGGAAACTTTGAAGCTAATGTCAATGTTGGGCTGGGCAACGGCAACATAGGTGTTGGAAACCTGTATGGGCCTCAGCCATGGTTAGAAGACCGTCAAGAAGACTTGTTCTCACAGAAAGGTGTTGAGGGAGAGCTGACTGCTGAAGCACGCCTGAGGTTTAAAGCACTCGAGGACAAAATGAGGAATTTCGAGAACCTAAACACTATGGGTGTTGACATGTCCAAGTTGGGACTGATTGCTGATTTCAAGGTGCCTCCCAAGTTCAAGGTACCCAACTTTGAGAAGTACAAGGGCACCACTTGCCCTCGCGTCCACCTGAGATCATACTACCGGAAAATGTCCGCTCACTCTGAAGACGAGAAGCTGCTGATGCACTTCTTTCAGGATAGCCTGTCAGGGCCATCCTTGGAATGGTACATGAGTTTGGAACCTACCAGTGTGCGCACGTGGAAGGAACTTGTTGAAGCATTCGTGCACCACTATCAGTATAATAGTGATCTGGCCCCAAACCGAGTCCAACTGCAGAATTTGTCGCAGAGGAACAACGAAGGGTTCAAAGAATACGCCCAGCGGTGGCGTGAATTGGCGGCTAGAGTTCAGCCGCCGATGGTTGAACGGGAGCTTGTTGAAATGTTTGTAGCTACCCTCCCAAGGGTTTATTACGAGAAATTGGTCAGCAGTATGTCTGGAAGCTTCTCAGATCTCATCATCACCGGCGAGCACGTTGAAAATGGGATCAAGCTGGGGAAAATTCAAGGTGATTTGTCCTCAGCTGGAGGAGGAAAGAAACCGTATGGTGGCAAAAGGAGGGAAGGAGAGACAAGCGTCGTGTCCAACGCTCGAAGGAAAGGCAAAGTCCAGCACCAGCAGGTGGCTAGCATAACCATCCCCGCGGTCCAACAGCCACAGCAGCAGCCGAATCAGCAAGGGTACAGAAAGTATCAGAACAGGGCACCTCTATCAAGTCGTCACCTTGAGACACCACCCATGTCTTATGCTCAACTGTTACAGACTCTGCTCCAATTACAGCTAATCCAGAAGAGAACCCTGGCTCCCTTGACAGGGGCACCTCCGCCAGGTTATGATGTGAATGCAACATGTGAGTTTCACTCAGGGGCACCAGGCCACACGATAGAAAATTGCAAGGCCTTCAAGAACAAGGTGCAAGATATGGTGGACGCCAAGATCATCAACTTCTCAGATAATGTGCCGAATGTCACGAAGAACCCGATACCGAATCATCGGGGAGGTGGGGTGAATGCCATTGTTGAGGACGAGAACGTGGATTTATTGACTGACGTCAAAGATCTGAAGGCACCGCTTAGCTTCGTTAAAGCCAAGCTGATGAAAAGAGGTTTCTTCCCAGGCTGCGGAGAACTGTGTATGGGTTGTGCGACTCATCCCGGTGGATGTGAACAGTTGATAAAAGGGATTCAGAGTCTGATGACCGAAGGGATCTTGCAGTTTAGCCGGAGGGCCGAATGTGGATCTGGAGAGGTAATGCTAAAGCAAGATGATGAGGTTGCCACCATCACCATCCCTCTCCGGACGATCACCATTTCTGCACCCAGACCACCCACGATAACCATCACCAAGGCTGGGCTGATACCTTTTGAAAGCACCAATGTTGTCCCATGGCATTATGGGGCAGACGTCTACTGCAACGGACAGAAGTTGGAACTGGAACCATCTGGGTCATCTGTGGATAACCTAGTGGGCATTGGTGGAATCAGTCGCAGCGGAAGAGTATTTGCTCCACCTGAGATCGTGGCGGACAAAGCCGACAAAGCTGATGTAACCAATAAGGGAAAGAGTAAAGTCGTTGAAGAAACCCCTCGCGGGGTAGAAAAGGACTTACTTGTTAAGGACGTTGAAGAGTTTATGAGGTTGATTAAGAAGAGTGATTACAAGATCGTGGATCACCTCCATCAAACACCCTCGAAAATTTCCATCCTGAATTTGTTACTGTATTCTGAGGCACATCGCAACGCGCTGCTGAAGGTTTTGAATGCCACGTATGTGCCGCTGATGCGTCCGCAAGTGCACGGAAATATCGAAGTAATATAAAAGATTGTCGAACCCACAGAGACCAATGTCAATCTACCGTTATCTATTATTACGGTGTAAAGCTAAGGCTAATGGATTTAGGAAAGCTGAATGCGAATGAAATTAAATGCAAAGGAAATAAAGATAATTGGTTTAAAGAAAAAGAGGTAAAGGGATATCGGTATGCAAGGAATTAGTTATCGGGGATTCGACAGGTCGCCGGTGCTTTTTACTCTTTGCAAACACTTTTCAGGAGAAAATACTCGTCTAAAGACCTCTGCCTCACGATGGTTGTTGACTCGGGTCATAATTCTAAGGCGGAATGTACGCTCTCGCAGTCCCATTCGGGGTTAAAACTACTTTTTGAAAACAAATAGATTCTGATTTCTTTTAAAGCGCTTTCGCTGTGTTTAAAATCAATGCCTAGTTTTTACTATCTGGTTTGAATCCCAGCTTTCGCGTGCCGATTCGTGCCTTAATGAATTTCCCGCTGTCGTGGCGAAACTACTGTAAATAATTTCTCGCTGTCGCGACGAAGGTTTATTTAGAAATTAAGATTAAAAACTACGGCCAGAAAGGTTGTTTGTAAAAAGGGAAGGTGCCGGTTACTATCGAATCTTGTCCTACTAATTCGGTTACATACCGATAAAACTAATTTAGCTAGACATGACAATTAATGCAAACATGAATAACCAATGGCAGCAGAATAATATAACATGCATACTGACAGAAATAAAATAATAATTCAATTAATAAAAACCTGTAAATCGTACTGATCTCGAATCCTTGAGTAGTCCTCCACAATGTCGGCCGGATTCTACTTTGGCAAGAATTAAAAGGTACAGGAACAAATAAAGCGATACAAAGGAAATAAAAGGAAGAGAAAATGGAAAATAATGCAGGAAAGTAAATTTGGCTTAAATGGGAATTTTGGCAGCACTTCAATACATCGAAGGCTTCCCCCCTAAAACTGTAAATCTAAGGCCTATTTATAGGAGATAATTCACTCTTCAACTTCTAAAGATCATGGGTGAGTTATGGAGGGAGTGGAAGTAACTTCCAGTAGTGGGCAGTGAGTGGAGAAAGTGTAGGAAGAAATTAAGTTGAGATTGATCGTGGCTGATTCTGATTTGAACGTAATGATATTTTGTCTGCGTGACGGTCGTCATGAAATGTGACGGTCGTCACACGCATGACGGTCGTAATGGACCTGTGACGACCGTCACATCAGAAAAAATCCATTTTTTCTGTTTTTCTTCTCTCTTTTCCTTCCATTTCTTCTTCTTTTCTTTCTTTAATCCAAATTCTCCCCAATCTGCAAAACAAAGTAAATTAATCATATAATAGAACATAAATCAAGATAAATTAATAAAAGTCACAAATAAATGCATGTAAATCAAGCCAAATAAACGATATGATTTCGCGTTATCAAACACCCCCACACTTAAACCATTGCTTGTCCTCAAGCAATCAGCCAACACGGTAAAAAGAAATAAGCATAGTTCGAAATAAAAATATGATGAGACTCTAATCATACGTGGCTGCTAGGCTAATGTTGGATCGATAGGTACTAAATATCAATACCAAGGATACCGTAACGACACTGTAATACCCCAAATTTTGCCCTAAGATTTGTCGTCGCATTTCATTGCATTTTTATTGCATTTTTATTGCATTTAATCAATTACTAACAAATTTTTGTAGTCGTTTGACTTTTTGCAGGTAAATATCATATGGCATGTATTTTTTTCTAAAAAGTAAAAATGACACAATTGGCAAGAGGACATGTGTAAGGAGTTGTGAGTGTGAGAGGTTGAGAGTTCGAATCTCACCTTTGTCACTTTTTTTGTTTTTTATTATTTTTACTCTAAATTTTTCTATCTTTCATTAAAAAATAACAAAAATAGTTTTTTATTATTATTTAATTATTATTTTCGTATTTTAATTAAATCATTTTTTAAAATATTATTTTTTTTCACTTTTTTCTAAATTATTCATAAAAATATCCAAAAAATCATAAAATAAAAAATATTAGAAAAAACTTTGTTCTTTTTATAATATTTTTGATTTTAGGAATCAATAGGATTATTAGTTTTTATTTTAAGTTTATTTTAATTATTTTAAATTATTTAAATTTTATTTTTTCTTAACTAATTATTTAGTTTGGGCTTTAAAATGGGCTTTAGGGACATTATTGACAATTTCGTGTTAACCCTAATTTGTTCCCTATATATACATGTGTTGCCTTGTTGAAAAGGGGGTCAGAAGGTTTTCTTCAGAAAAGAGGAGAGAGAAAGGGAGAAACAAAGGAGATCCCCAGAGAAGAAAGGCGGTCGTTCCCACAACTCGTCAGAAGGATTGGAGCTCTCCAGTGTTCCCTTATTCAAACCTTTTTCACATTTACCGAAGCAAACCTCCACTTCGTAGGTTAAATTACTAAACCTTTTGCCTTTTCATGTTTATGTGCATATTTTGCCATGTTAATGTGTTTAGGTCCGTTAAATTACTAAATCTTTTGCCTTTTCATGATTATGTGCATATTTTGTCATGTTAATGTGTTTAGGTCCGTTAAATTACTAAACCTTTTGCCTTTTCATGTTTATGTGCATATTTTGCCATGTTAATCTCCATGTGTGTTTAGGTCCGTAGATTTTAATATCAAAACTCTTTTTTTATCAAAACCTTTTTTTAAAATCAAAACCTTTTTTTTTATTTATTATTAAAACCTTTTTTTAGTAAGACCTTTTTTAAAAACTGAAAAGCCTTTTTGTTCCGAAGAAAAAAAAACCTTTTTGTTCCCAAAAAAACCTTTTCCCAAAAAAAACTGAAAAGTCTTTTCCCAAAAAAACTGAAAAGCCTTTTTTTTGGATGAAAAGCCTTTTTTGTTCTAAAAAAAACTGAAAAGACTTTTCCTCCAAAGACTTTTTTTTATAATTTAAACTTAATTTTTTTTTATAATTTTAACTTAAATATTTTTTATTAAAAAAATTAAAACCTTTTTTTTTATAATTAAAATATTAAAAAATTAAAACCTTTTCGTAAGGAACTCCTATGTTTGATGTTTATCGTATCATTTTATGTACCCTTTTATTACTTTTCTTTCTTTTGGCATTTCATGTGCATGCTCGAGGTTGAGATGTGTTTGTGGTGGCCACAGCCCCACACTATTTTCCTCCCTCACTTCATTCTAAGTGTCATTACATATTTTCATATTCTTCATGTTTTCAGAAATGTTTCTTTGTTTCTTTATACCCTCTGCCTTTATTACTTTTCTTATTTTCTGTACCTTAATTATTCCTCCATATAATGATTTGTCATATTTTCACATTTTTTTACAGTTTTATCCTTCCGAAGGATTAGGTCCAGCCTTTTGGCCGCCGAGTCAATAGCCTTACCCCTTTAATGGATCAAACCCTGTTTAGCCTAGGTGTCCCGCCGTGGGCAAAATTGCTTTTATCGTAGTGTTAGGCCAAAAGAGTCGTCGTACTCTGTTTTAAGGTTTTCCGCCGTGGAATCCCTAATTTAACCCTATTTTAATTTTAATTAACATTTTTTTAACATAGAGATTGGAGTCTCTGAACAAACCTTGGCCACAGTCAAGACGTTTCTAACCTCCCTTTTGAGGGGAACTACAGTTACTCTGATTCCATTCCCGTAAGGATATGTAGGCACAAGATGCGATGTCTTGCCGAGTAAACTTAGAATTAACCCCTAGGTCTTTTTTAATTTTCAATCCTTTGTATATACCCTAAAGCAAAATAATTAATGAAATAAATAAAAAAATAAACAAAAGGTTCCCGTAGAGTACTACGGAAGTTTAGGGTGCTAATACCTTCCCTAATCTTAACCAACCCCCGAACCATAGATCTCTCCCCTTCAGGTTTTTCCTTTCTTTAACCTTTCCTTCGGATAAATCAAAGACCGGTTGTAAATGAATTAAGATTCAAGTTAATCAATAGCTTGACATCCAAATTTCACCGCATCAGAAAATGGCGACTTCACTGGGGAGTCCTAACTTTTGAGGGTTATCCCCATTTTGTTTATTTTTCATTATATATATGTTTCATTAATATTTTTGCTCATTTGTATATATATTGTTCAGGGGTACCTTGCTTGGGAATTACTGTGTTGTGAGATAAGTCCTACACCCGGACTTGAGTGACATTATTATAGGATGACTGATATATTCAACGAGGCTTATAAGGAGTGAGTCCCGACTAAGCTAAATCGAGAATCACCACTCAGTTGAGACACTTTTGAAAATGGCTCGGTTGATCGAGTGTAGTCGTGAAAACTTTTACCGTTATCGATTGGAGTCTGTGATACTGGGAACCGTAGTACCTTTACACCATCTTGGCCTTATCTAGGACGTATTGCGGGAACTATGTGGGAGTAGTCCTACAATGGTTGCTACGCGATACTACACTCGAACGAGGTTCTCTTGAGAATATTATCGACCCTTGAGTCAGTCGAGAAGTTGATAATATCCAAAAGATGGGCTGATGACTTTAGGCACTTTTTAGAACCCTTGTTCTGCAGGTACAATTAATCTATAGTACACACCACTTTGGGAAGGGTAGACCTTGACTCCATTCATTGTTCCTCTAAAATTAGGACCTTTGTTTGCTTATGTGCGTTTGTGCTTTGCATCCATAAAGCATCATATCATTTCTAGTTTCAAGGAATTCAAAAGTCCTTTGCAAATTCAAAAAGTCCTACATTTTAAAGTCTAACAGCTTTTCTCGCTTTCCTAAAAGGGAATGTTTGCAATCGACCGTTGAAATTCTTGAGACCATTGCATGGAATTAGCATCACATTTTTGCATTGCATTTATCCCCCAGTTTCTCCTTCTTGGTCCTATCGTCTTCTAGTGTACCTTTGAGTCATCAAGCGGATTCCTCAACGCCTAGTTATCAGACAAGACCAGAATCGGAACAAGGATCACTTTGATACTATTCCCATGACTTACACAGAGCTGTATCCTGACTTAGTTCGACAAGGGATGATCACTACAAAGGCTTTACCACCTCCTCTTAATCCTCCAGTTGGATTTAGGGATGATCTAAAGTGTGCTTTTCATGAGGGTGCCTTAGGCCACGACTTGGAGCATTGTTTTGCATTGAAAGCTAGGGTGCGTGAATTGATTAGAGCTGGAATACTTGATTTTACGGATAGTCGTCCGAGCGTCCAGACAGATCCCTTGCCAACACATCAGAATTGAAGCTTTGTCATTGGGCCTTTTTTTTTCTCGTTGTTTGCATTTTCCTTATTTTGTTTAAGTTGTTTGCTTTCAATTATGTTTGTACTTTCATTAATGAAATAAGCATTGCGACTTTTGATTCAATTCATTTCCGTCCATTTATTTGCATCTTTATGCTTTATTTTTCAAATGTTTACTTCTTGTCCAAAATTTTGATATGCTAAGATCGGAGGGAGGATGACGAAAATGTTATACCCATAACTGCTGTCAGTATGCTTTCAATTAAAACTTGTTGACGATGTAAGGCATTGTTTCAATTCCCAAACACTGGAGAAATAAGGAAGTTAATCCCTCGTCACCCCCTTCGGGCCTAGAAGTTGGAGTTTCTTTCGTTACAAAAAACCCACAATTTTAACCTTGGGATGGGTAGTTCTCAGTTAACTTGGTTGTGTGTTCATACGATACACCTTTCATTAACAAATTTTCCTTCGCACACGTCAAATAAGTGTCGAAGATGTTTTCTAATCAAAGGTCGATGATGGTTCACCGTAATCATTAAAATCAAACAGTCACTTTCCTTCACACAAAAAAATAATATAAAAAAATCAAAAGAAGCCCGCTAAGTAAAAACCTATGAAGGAGACTTAGGAAAAACTGGGGCATCCCGCTGACTGTAACCTCTAAAATAAACAGTTCAGGCAAAATTTAGGGATAATACAAAGAGATTTTTAAATCCTTATCTTGAAAATCCTCAATGTCAAAACAATCAAATGTTATAGGGGAGTAGTGGCTGCCTTTTCATAGGTCCCTTTGACTTCTGAGTCATTATTGCTACGATCAATGAAATCCCTAACTTATGGGAACCTGAATGCATAGTATGAGTTAACTGAGCATAGGACTGAAGATCATCACGTAGATTGAGTGGGTACAAATAAATTTTGAGCCTTTATCTTTTGTTTCATAAACCGTGAACCAGGCCACATTACAACCCTCAAAAGACCTAATTGAAGCAAGGTTATTTTGAAAGTATACTACAGCAAGGTTGTGTAACCTGATTCTTAAAGATCTTTGTGAATCATTTATTTTGGCAGTACACCTTTGTTTTAAACTTTGAGCGTCTTGAACCGTTGTGTTCTGACTAACGACTCATGTATTTTCCATCTTTCAAAAATAATTTTGATTTCAAAAGTCGCATGAACTTTGCATTACCATGTTTGTAGGAATATTTTTGTTTGCAAACTGGCTTTCCTCTAAGGAATTTTCAAACAATGAGAAACTTGGTCAAGTGATCTTATCGGGGGCAAGTTCCTTTTACATCCTGTCAAAGAATCAGTTCAAGATTTGTTCAAGGAAATATCTTCTCAGATTTGGTTTATCCAGAGAATTGTTCAAGACTCAGACTGGGGCAAGCCCTCCGAGGATACAGCAAAACAGTCGATTCCACGAATCAGACAGCTGAAGCAACTATCAGTTCATTTGACATGGGGCAGTTTACTCGCATAATCCCTAAGCAGTTATTCATCATTCCTACAGTGACTATCAACTTGATACAGTTTAACAGAATGACAGTGATCTCCGTGTTGAGGAATCAATCCTTCAGTTTTGTCATCTCACAGAAAGAGTCGAGTCTTGTCGTCGACGTCTGCATTTGCATTTGATCATATGTCATAGCATAATTCCTATACATGTGCACATCTTGGGTGCTTTACTCCCCATTTACATTTCTATCCTGGGTGCTTTACTCCCCATTTACATTTCTATCTTAGGTGCTTTACTCCCCATTTACATTTTTATCTTGGGTGCTTTACTCCCAATTTACATTTCTATCATGGGTGCTTTACTCCCCATTTACATGTCTATCTTGGGTGCTTTACTCCCCATTTACCTTCTATCCTTGGGTGTTTTATCCCCCATGTACCTTTATCCCGGGTGTTTTATTCCCCGTTTACCAGATATTCCTGGGTTTACCTAACATCATGGTGTTTTACCCCCATTTACTTTTTTTTTCCCTGAGGTCGTGTTTTACTCGCGTCTTACCTTGTGGGCAAAATTTATTTACTTGGCATCATGGGTGTTTTATCCCCATTTGCGTTTTTCTCCTGAGCTCGTGTTTTACCCGCGTCTTACCTTGCGGACAATTTCTAATTTACTTGGCACCTATCAACAATTCTGTGTCGTGTCTACCCGACGTTCTTCCAGATATGACATGTCTTCTTCCCTAGTGCAATTCCTCGGTGGGTCATCCCCTGTGACGTTGTTTCGTCTGTATCCGTGCATTTGTCATTTTCATCATACGCATCATATCAGATTCATATTATATTTAGCATTATAGTTCGTTTTGTTTTGTCCATATCATTGCATAGCACTGCGTCTAAAGGCAAAATTTTCGGTTATCTGTATTTAAATCCCTCCACCATGATTTCTCGAGTCTCCGTTGCTCAAATCACCCGGTGAAGTTATTTAAATAGGGGCAACTGTAATACCCCAAATTTTGCCCTAAGATTTGTCGTCGCATTTCATTGCATTTTTATTGCATTTAATCAATTACTAACAAATTTGTGTAGTCGTTTGACTTTTTGCAGGTAAATATCATATGGCATGTATTTTTTTTCTAAAAAGTAAAAATGGCACAATTGGCAAGAGGACATGTGTAAGGAGTTGTGAGTGTGAGAGGTTGAGAGTTCGAATCTCACCTTTGTCACTTTTTTTGTTTTTTATTATTTTTACTCTAAATTTTTCTATCTTTCATTAAAAAATAACAAAAATAGTTTTTTATTATTATTTAATTATTATTTTCGTATTTTAATTAAATCATTTTTTAAAATATTATTTTTTTTCACTTTTTTCTAAATTATTCATAAAAATATCCAAAAAATCATAAAATAAAAAATATTAGAAAAAATTTTGTTCTTTTGATAATATTTTTGATTTTAGGAATCAATAGGATTATTAGTTTTTATTTTAAGTTTATTTTAATTATTTTAAATTATTTAAATTTTATTTTTTCTTAACTAATTATTTAGTTTGGCCTTTAAAATGGGCTTTAGGGACATTATTGACAATTTGGTGTTAACCATAATTTGTTCCCTATATATACATGTGTTGCCTTGTTGAAAAGGGGGTCAGAAGGTTTTCTTCAGAAAAGAGGAGAGAGAAAGGGAGAAACAAAGGAGATCCCCAGAGAAGAAAGGCGGTCGTTCCCACAACTCGTCAGAAGGATTGGAGCTCTCCAGTGTTCCCTTATTCAAACCTTTTTCACATTTACCGAAGCAAACCTCCGCTTCGTAGGTTAAATTACTAAACCTTTTGCCTTTTCATGTTTATGTGCATATTTTGCCATGTTAATGTGTTTAGGTCCGTTAAATTACTAAACCTTTTGCCTTTTCATGTTTATGTGCATATTTTGCCATGTTAATCTCCATGTGTGTTTAGGTCCGTAGATTTTAATATCAAAACCCTTTTTTATCAAAAGCTTTTTTTAAAATCAAAACCTTTTTTTTATTTATTATTAAAACCTTTTTTTAGTAAGACCTTTTTTAAAAACTGAAAAGCCTTTTTGTTCCGAAGAAAAAAAAAACCTTTTTGTTCCCAAAAAAACCTTTTCCCAAAAAAAAACTGAAAAGCCTTTTCCCAAAAAAACTGAAAAGCCTTTTTTTGGGATGAAAAGCCTTTTTTGTTATAAAAAAAACTGAAAAGACTTTTCCTCCAAAGACTTTTTTTTATAATTTAAACTTAATTTTTTTTTTTTATAATTTTAACTTAAATATTTTTTATTAAAAAAATTAAAACCTTTTTTTTTATAATTAAAATATTAAAAAATTAAAACCTTTTCGTAAGAAACTCCTATGTTTGATGTTTGTCGTGTCATTTTATGTACCCTTTTATTACTTTTCTTTCTTTTGGCATTTCATGTGCATGCTCGAGGTTGAGATGTGTTTGTGGTGGCCACAGCCCCACACTATTTTCCTCCCTCACTTCATTCTAAGTGTCATTACATATTTTCATATTCTTCATGTTTTCAGAAATGTTTCTTTGTTTCTTTATACCCTCTGCCTTTATTACTTTTCTTATTTTCTGTACCTTAATTATTCCTCCATATAATGATTTGTCATATTTTCACATTTTTTTACAGTTTTATCCTTCCGAAGGATTAGGTCCAGCCTTTTGGCCGCCGAGTCAATAGCCTTACCCCTTTAATGGATCAAACCCTGTTTAGCCTAGGTGTCCCGCCGTGGGCAAAATTACTTTTATCCTAGTGTTAGGCCAAAAGAGTCGTCGTACTCTGTTTTAAGGTTTTCCGCCGTGGAATCCCTAATTTAACCCTATTTTAATTTTAATTAACATTTTTTTAACATAGAGATTGGAGTCTCTGAACAAACCTTGGCCACAGTCAAGACGTTTCTAACCTCCCTTTTGAGGGGAACTACAGTTACTCTGATTCCATTCCCGTAAGGATATATAGGCACAAGATGCGATGTCTTGCCGAGTAAACTTAGAATTAACCCCTAGGTCTTTTTTAATTTTCAATCCTTTGTATATACCCTAAAGCAAAATAATTAATGAAATAAATAAAAAAAATAAACAAAAGGTTCCCGTAGAGTACTACGGAAGTTTAGGGTGCTAATACCTTCCCTAATCTTAACCAACCCCCGAACCTTAGATCTCTCCCCTTCAGGTTTTTCCTTTCATTAACCTTTCCTTCGGATAAATCAAAGACCGGTTGTAAATGAATTAAGATTCAAGTTAATCAATAGCTTGACATCCAAATTTCACCGCAACAGACACAATTTCAAAAACTCCCTACTCATGCAAACCAATCGGAATCATGCCATTATAACTCAACCTATATCTCATGCTCTCTTTCACCCCATTTCATTATAGTGCAATCACATTAAGCCCGTTATCCATACACATTCATGGCAAGTAAACCTGTTAGTGACTATGATCTCGATGCTATTTCATTTTTTTCTCTGCAAATATGCTTAAGCATCAATTGAACTTAAAGAGTTTGTACCGTTAGGCTAAGTGCTCGGGTGAGGAGCACCTAACTTAGAAGGAACATGTCTTTTTCTTCATAATTTTTTTTCTTAATTTCTCATTTTACACTAGAGATCATACACTTATTTGCATCGGTTTCTTACTTAGTGTGTTTAGGATGGTGCTGACTGCTTAAATAAACTACTTAGGGATTACTATAAGAACCTGGAGCTTTAAGGTTTCGGCATAATGGGTACTCAAATTGATTTTGCATATTCAGGGGGTTAAGGGTGTCAGGGCGGTATCAACTTTATCAAAACTTTTCCACGTTTTTCTAACATAGCCTGGACAGCCTATATACTTTCAGAGAACCATGTCATGAATCGAAGCAAAAATTTGTTGGAGGTTAGAATTTTGAAATTTTGAAATTTTTGGGGAAACTAAATAACAAGCGAAAACCACGCATAAAGATTCGATAGCTCATGCAAAGACTTTGACATAATGTTAAAAATAGATAAAAATTCCTAGAAGCATGAAATAAAATGTAAAACAATAGAGTTCCTCCCCCACACTTAAACCAAACATTGTCCTCACAGCGCTTTGTTTAAAATTAAAATAAAGACTTTGTGGGCTGCCTCCCACACAGCGCTTTGTTTAACGTCGATAGCTCGACGGCCAAGGAGTGCAAGTACTCATGGTGGTTCTTTCGAGAATGGTTCCTCGATCAAACTTTGAATGGTCTTTGGTTTCCATGGCCACTTATCAAGCCATCTCTCATATCCCTCACCTTTTCTTTTCTTTCTTCTATAGGGTGGTTCATTGTTTTGAACCTGTGGTGGTGGTTCTGGATCTATCCTAAGTATCAGTTTTTCAAATTTGGGCTTAGCTATTTCATCCACCACCTCAAAATTTAATCTTACCCTTTTAACAGTAATGATGACCCTAGTTTCATGGTCCTTGAATTTTCTTTTGTTATGAAGGACCTTAGACAAAGGTGCATTAGTGTGGATATTTTCCAATACCTCCACATATGTTTTGGATTTGGAGTTTACCTTAGCTTCCACAACCCTTTGTGGGAATGAAATAGGTGGGGTATAGGGAGGAGGGGCAACAATAGGTGCTTCCTTCTCTACCTCTTCGACAACCTCCCTTTCGGGTGGTGTCGGTGGAATTTTTTCAATAATTATGCTTGTCTCACCAAAACTCTCCTCAGACTCATCATCACTCTCCCTAGGATCTTCTATTTGTTCTTCATTACTAGTGGTTACAACATTCACATGGCTCTCAAGGAAGGGTCCTAGAGATGTTTGTGTAAGCAAAGAGGTTTGAGTCTCCAAATCCTTGCTGTGAGTCGCGAGGGAATCGACTATAATGCTCATCTGCTTAAGGTCTTCATCAATTTGGAGATGTTGTTTTCTAAATTCTTCATTTTGGAGAGTTTGTGTCTCCACAAAGCGCTCCATCATAGATTCTATCCTAGAGTGAGTAAACGTCTCTTCGAATTCTTCTAGTAATAGTTCAAGGTTGGATGTATCGAAATCTTGTGTTTCCTCAAAACATTGGGAGTCGTCATCGTAGAGGGAATTTGGGTGAGAATGCGTCGTATTGAAATCTTCTAATAATATTTCGAGGTCCGATTTAAACGGATCTTGTGGTTCCTAGAAATATTGGGGGTGGTAGTTATAAGGGAAATATGGGTTATACATTATGATTTAGATAAGAGTGCCTTAGTCTATACTATGCAACAACGGAATCACAATATTGACTGTTGGTCCCCGGCAACGGCGCCAAAAACTTGATGCGTCCGTAAGTGCACGGAAATATCGAAGTAATATAAAATATTGTCGAACCCACAGAGACCAATGTCAATCTACCGTTATCTATTATTACGGCGTAAAGCTAAGGCTAATGGATTTAGGAAAGCTGAATGCGAATGAAATTAAATGCAAAGGAAATAAAGATAATTGGTTTAAAGAAAAAGGGGTAAAGGGATATCGGTATGCAAGGAATTAGTTATCGGGGATTCGACAGGTCGCCGGTGCTTTTTACTCTTTGCAAACACTTTTCAGGAGAAAATACTCGTTTAAAGACCTCTGCCTCACGATGGTTGTTGACTCGGGTCATAATTCTAAGGTGGAATGTACGCTCTCGCAGTCCCATTCGGGGTTAAAACTACTTTTTGAAAACAAATAGATTCTGATTTCTTTTAAAGGGCTTTCGCTGTGTTTAAAATCAATGCCTAGTTTTTACTATCTGGTTTGAATCCCAGCTTTCGCGTGCTGATTCGTGCCTTAATGAATTTCCCACTGTCGTGGCGAAACTACTGTAAATAATTTCTCGCTGTCGCGACGAAGGTTTATTTAGAAATTAAGATTAAAAACTACGGCCAGAAAGGTTGTTTGTAAAAAGGGAAGGTGCCGGTTACTATCGAATCCTGTCCTACTAATTCGGTTACATACCGATAAAACTAATTTAGCTAGACATGATAATTAATGCAAACATGAATAAATAATGGCAGCAGAATAATATAACATGCATACTGACAGAAATAAAATAATAATTCAATTAATAAAAACCTGTAAATAGTACTGATCTCGAATCCTTGAGTAGTCCTCCACAATGTCGACCGGATTCTACTTTGGCGAGAATTAAAAGGTACAGGAACAAATAAAGCGATACAAAGGAAATAAAAGGAAGAGAAAATGGAAAATAATGCAGGAAAGTAAATTTGGCTTAAATGGGAATTTTGGCAGCACTTCAATACATCGAAGGCTTCCCCCCTAAAACTGTAAATCAAAGGCCTATTTATAGGAGATAATTCACTCTTCAACTTCCAGAGATTATGGGTGAGTTATGGAGGGAGTGGGAGTAACTTCCAGTAGTGGGCAGTGAGTGGAGAAAGTGTAGGAAGAAATTAAGTTGAGATTGATCGTGGCTGCTTCTGATTTGAACGTACTGATATTTTGTCTGCGTGACGGTCGTCACACGCATGACGGTCGTAATGGACCTGTGACGACCGTCACATTAGAAAAAATCCATTTTTTCTGTTTTTCTTCTCTCTTTTCCTTCCATTTCTTCTTCTTTTCTTTCTTTAATCCAAATTCTCCCCAATCTGCAAAACGAAGTAAATTAATCATATAATAGAACATAAATAAAGATAAATTAATAAAAGTCACAAATAAATGCATGTAAATTAAGCCAAATAAACGATATGATTTCGCGTTATCAACCGTAGGAAATATCGGTCAACCAGGTGGAAGGGGTCGTAGCTCACGTGAATGCTGGAAACGGGTTAGGGTTCACTGACCTGGAGCTGACGCCGAAGGGAAGAAACCACAACAGCGCCCTGCACATCTCGATAGAGTGTAGGGGAACGATTATGTCTCATGTGTTGGTGGACATAGGGTCGTCACTCAATGTTCTTCCGAAGAAAGCATTGATGAAGTTAGACACTCGCGGATTGATTTGTACACCCAGTGATCTGGTTGTGAAAGCGTTCGATGGAACCAAACGTCATGTTTTCGGGGAGGTGACGTTACCAATCCAAGTGGGGCCGGAAACATTCGACGCATTCTTCTACATCATGGACATCATGCCCGCCTACAGCTGTCTCCTAGGCCGGCCATGGATCCATTCTGCTGGCGCCGTGACCTCCACGTTGCACCAGAAGCTCAAGTATGCTGTCGGAGGCAGCATCGTAACTGTTTGTGGCGAGGAAGACATAATGGTGAGCCATTTGTCGTCCTTCAAGTATGTTGAGATGGATGGGGAAATCCACGAAACCCTATATCAGGCGTTCGAAGCTGTTAAAGTCAAGAACGTGGCTCCCGTAATGACCGAGAAACCAGAGATGACTCTCTCTTCCTTCAAGGAAGCCCGGGCCGTTGTTCAAGCTGGATCTACCCCAGGCTGGGGGAGAATTCTAGAAATACCTAACAAACAGGACAAGTTCGGGTTGGGATACTCTCCTACGGCTGAAGCCTCTTCTTCTCACAGTGCGTCGCGAGGTAAAGGGCCGATCCAGTTTACAAGCGGCGGAGTAATATTCGAAAGTGTCAACGCGGTGTCTGAAGACGGCGAAGACAGCGATTGCGACCTAGACTCTTGGATCCAGCCAAGTAAACCAGGCCAGAGCCTCACCAACTGGTCCATCAGGGATACCATCCAAGTGACAGGAAAAGAGTAATGATTTACTTTCTCCAATCATTGTACCACCCTATGTCCTACCCGGGGCATAATGGTTTTATTGTCAGGGCCTTGTTTGGTTATGTACATGCATTTTACCAATAAATCAAAAGGCGTTTTTCTTCGCATTCAAATGTTGTGATCTCTGTTATTCCTGTTTTATATTTGTTTTGAAAAACAATAAAATGGCAATGGGGTTTGTGCTAACCTGCATATCCTTGTCTTAAGCTTAACCCTTGTTATTGCAAGATCCACATAGAAGATGACATCGACTCTGGACCTTCTACGACTCACTTCGACTTCGATTGCCCGATCTATCAAGCCGAAGAAGAGATTGATGAAGACGAAGAGCTTCCAGAAGAGTTAGCCCGCTTGTTGAAACAAGAAGAGAAAGTTATTCTGCCTCACAAAGAAGAGATTGAGATTGTGAATCTGGGTTCCGAAGAACTGGTCAGGAACGTCAGGATAGGGTCGCATTGCAGAGTGATGTCAAGCAGATATTAGTCGAGATGTTGAGAGAGTATAGTGACATCTTTGCTTTGTCATACGAAGATATGCCCGGACTTGACACTGACATCGTGGTCCACCACTTGCCGCTGCGAGAAGATTGTCCCCCCGTTAAGCAGAAGCTTAGGAGGACACGACCAGATATGGCCGTTAAGATCAAAGAAGAAGTGCAAAAGCAGCTTGATGTTGGCTTCTTAGCGGTCACTACTTACCCTCCGTGGGTCGCCAACATAGTGCATGTACCGAAGAAGGACGGTAAGGTGCGAATGTGCGTCGATTATCGGGATTTGAATAGGGCGAGCCCTAAGGATGATTTCCCGCTTCCTCACATTGATGTGTTGGTCGACAATACAGCTCAGTTCTCCGTATTTTCGTTCATGGATGGTTTCTCTGGTTACAATCAGATCAAGAT
Source organism: Lathyrus sativus (assembly GCA_963859935.3). NCBI lineage: Eukaryota > Viridiplantae > Streptophyta > Magnoliopsida > Fabales > Fabaceae > Lathyrus > Lathyrus sativus. The sequence continues at coordinate 372,563,462 of OZ012737.1, forward strand.
GGCGCCGGAGGACATGGAGAAAACTACGTTTATCACCCCTTGGGGAACATTTTGCTACAAGGTAATGCCTTTCGGTCTGAAGAACGCAGGGGCCACTTACCAACGAGCAATGGTTACTTTGTTTCATGATATGATTCATCATGAGATTGAAGTCTATGTTGATGACATGATTACAAAGCCCCAAACGGAGGAGGGACATCTGGTCAATTTGCTGAAGCTTTTTGAGAGGCTTAGGAAATTCAGGTTGAGGCTGAATCCTAACAAGTGTACTTTCGGAGTACGGTCTGGAAAACTACTAGGGTTTATCGTGAGTGAAGGAGGCATTGAGGTTGATCCTGCGAAGATAAAAGCAATACAACAAATTCCAGCGCCAAAAACAGAAAAAGAAGTTCGTGGTTTCCTGGGCCGAATAAACTACATTGCAAGGTTTATCTCTCATCTCACGGCCACGTGTGAACCGATGTTCAAACTACTAAAGAAAGATCAGGCGATTATCTGGAACGAGGATTGCTAAAAGGCATTTGATAAGATAAAACAGTATCTGCAGGAACCTCCGATCTTGATAACCCCAGTGGCCGGACGACCCTTAATCATGTACTTGACAGTTCTTGAGAATAGTATGGGGTGTGTTCTCGGTCAGCACGACGAGACGGGTAGAAAGGAGCATGCCATTTACTACTTGAGTAAAAAATTCACAGATTGTGAATCTCGTTACTCGATGCTTGAGAAGACGTGTTGCGCACTAGCCTGGGCTGTCAAACGTTTACGACAGTACATGCTCAATCACACAACCATGCTAATTTCGAAGATGGATCTGATTAAGTACGTCTTCGAGAAGCAAGCGCTTTCGGGCAGGATTGCCAGATGGCAAATGGTGTTGATGGAATATGACATTCAGTACGTTTCCCAGAAGGCCATCAAGGGAAGCGTATTGTCTGAGTACCTTGCCGAACAGCCGATCGAGGATTATCAGCCGATGAAATTTGAATTCCCTGATGAGGATATCGTGTTTCTTAAAGCGAAAGATTGCGATGAACTGTTGCCCGACGAGGGTCCAGATAGGAAATCCCAATGGAAATTGATATTTGACGGGGCGGTTAACTCTTATGGAAGTGGCATTGGGGCGATCATCACGACTCCCCACGGATCCCGCATCCCGTTTACCGCGAGACTGACGTTTCCGGTCACCAATAACGAAGCGGAGTACGAAGCATGCATCATGGGTCTAGAAGAAGCGATTGATTTGAGAATCAAGAACCTATATGTATATGGTGACTCGGCACTTGTGATTAACCAGATTAAAGGGGAGTGGGAGACTCGTCAATCGAATTTGGTGCCGTACATGAATTATGCCAGAAGGCTACTTCCGTTCTTTGATCGAGTGGAACTCCATCATGTGCCCAGAGCAGAAAATCAGATGGCTGATGCCCTAGCCACGTTGGCTTCAATGTATAAAGTCAATTTTTGGAATGAAGCTCCAAGGATTGTCCTTTCTCGTCTTGATAGACCTGCCTTTGTCTTTGCGATCGAGGAAGCCTCTGACGGCAAGCCATGGTTCCATGACATCCAGACTTTCCTTATGACTAAGGAATATCCTGAGGGAGCGTCAACCCAGGATAAGAAGACTCTGAGGAGGCTGTCTGGAAATTTTTATCTCAATCCTGATGGAGTTCTGTATAAAAGAAACCACGATCTCGTGCTACTCAGATGTGTAGATGAGAAAGAAGCGAGTATGCTCATGGAAGAAGTCCATGAAGGCACATTTGGTACGCACGCCAGCGGACATGCTATGACAAGAAAGATCCTGAGAGCAGGATATAACTGGATGACGATGGAGTCGGATTGCTTCAAATTCGCGAGGAGATGTCATAAATGCCAGATTTATGATGATAAGATTCATGTGCCGCCGTGCGCGTTGAATGTCATGTCCTCCCCGTGGCCGTTCTCCATGTGGGGCATCGACATGATAGGTAAGATCGAGCCCACTGCATCTAACGGTCATCGCTTCATTCTAGTAGCTATCGACTACTTCACCAAGTGGGTGGAGGCAGCCTCATATGCTAATGTGACCAAGCAGGTGGTGGCTAAATTCATAAAGAGGGACATCATTTATCGTTACGGAATTCCCGAGCGGATCATTACTGATAATGGTTCGAATTTGAATAACAAGATGATGAAGGAGTTGTGCCAGAGTTTCAAGATTGAACACCACAACTCATCTCCTTATCGGCCGAAGATGAATGGCGCCGTTGAAGCGGCCAATAAGAATATTAAGAAGATTGTACAGAAGATGGTTGTGACCTACAAGGATTGGCACGAGATGCTGCCATTTGCACTGCACGGTTATCGTACCATGGTGCATACATCAACCGGGGAAACTCCCTTCTCACGGGTGTATGGTATGGAAGCTGTCCTACCGTTAGAAGTTGAGATCCCTTCTTTACGAGTTTTGGTTGACGTAAAACTCGATGAGGCAGAATGGATTAAGAACCGACTAAACCAACTCAGCCTGATGGACGAGAAGAGATTAGCATCGATTGCATATGGTCGTCTGTACCAAAGCCGAATGAAAAAAGCTTATGATAAGAAGGTGCGTCCTAGAAGCTTTTAGACGGGTGATCTCGTCCTTAAGAAGATTCTTCCTCCACACTCCGATCACCGGGGCAAGTGGACTCCCAATTACGAAGGTCTGTACGTCGTCAGCAAAGTCTTCTCGGGAGGAGCCTTGTTGTTATCCATGATGGATGGCGAAGATTTTGCATCCCCGGTGAACGCGGACGCAGTTAAAAAATACTTTGCTTAAAAGAGACCCGCTGGAAAGAAAAAGAATATCCAGGCAAAAATAGGGCATCCCGACGAACCATAAAAAAGGAAAAAGGTTCGGGCAAAAATTAGGGATATGAAAGAAAAGAATGTACACCCGCAAAGCCGAAAACCTGGAAGGGCGGCTTTGGCAAAAAAGGGTATCCCGGTGAATCGAAAACCCGAAAGGGCGATTTAGGCAAAAGTTAGGGATTTGAAAAAGTAAATGACTGCGTTCCGCGTATGGACTTTCATTGTTTAGTGGTTTGGAAGACCTGAGGGCCGTTTATCTGAATCAATCTCTCCTGAAGTTGAAACGTCGGAGAAGTATCGAAGTCGAGTGGGTCATAGAGGGATCAACTCATGGTGTTCGTCTATGCCGTATTGCCGACATTTATATATACTGATGTATATTTGTGTTTTTATATTTGCGCAGCTTCCTCATTCCAGGAGCTTGCATCTGTTGTAAAACAATTTCACCCATTCAGGGGTTCGTTATCAATAAAATGTATACTATTCAGCAATTCTGTTTGTTTGTTTAGCATCTATCTGTTTTGTTTGCGAAAAAGAACGCCGATGTTTTGATAAAATGCGCATACATAAACTTACTGGCCTAGGCCACTGATTGTTGAAACAATGAATTACTTGAACATTGTCACAAGATGATAACCTTGATAGGTCCCTTTGAGAAGGGTATCTTGTCGGTTTGTTTGTGTTGGTACAGGTATAGCATATTCTAGGCAGTACGCTGTGTGCATTCCTAAGTAGGATGACTCCTTCCTCTCCAGCAAGTTCGGCCGCACCTCCCCACGGAGTTTGAACATGAGACCGTGAGCATTAATGTATCCTGAAGGATCGTCGCTTCCCCAGCTGAGTCATATACTAAAGTATGCGGCTTTCAAAAGTTCAGACTGAAGTCTCCAGCGGAATTGAAATTCCCCACAGAGTCGTGCTCTCTCCTGTGAGCAGGATGATTCCTACATCCCCAGCCGAGTCTGCAGTTCCCCAAGAGGGCCGAGTCCTTGGAAGCTGCTCAGGCCATGATTGGTTTTCCCCAGTAGAGTGTTGAATAGTTGATGCTGTATTTCCCCACCGGAGTCGTTATCTCCAGGAAAGTTTTAGCCGTGAAGGTTGTGCAGTTTATTTCTGCGATTGACATCGTTTTCCTCAGCAGTTGTGGTTCGTATGCCCAGTTAAGTGGGTTCAGGTTCTCGTAGAGCTTTGTTCCCCTGCAGCAGTCGACTGAAGTTTGTTTCCCTGGGCGGAGTCCAATTGAGATTGGTGTGATTGTTTATCCTCGGCAGGATGAGTCCTTCCTCCACCAGAGTGGTTCTTTCTCCTTGATAGGAGGCTTTTCCCTCCAGCATTTATTTTGTTGATGGGGTCATAGCGTTTTGCATGATTGTATAACATTCATCCTAAACGCATAGCATTTCCACAGTGTGGAGCATTGCACCATCGTCAAACATATGCATATGAAACATGAGCTAGGTTGTTACCGTTCTTGTTTTGCAGGTATTCCCCAGCACAGTCGCTCGCCCAAGATGATTCTTGAATTCCCCAGCGAAGTGGCTTGCTTAAGATGATTCTTAAAATCCCCAATGAAGTCGCCAGAGAGGGTTGCTCAAGTTTATGCTTAGAGTCCCCGGCAGAGTGTTTGCTCAGGACGATTCCTGAAACCTCCAGCAAAGTTATTGGTTCGGGATGATTCTTGAAGTCTCCGGCGGAGTTATTTGTCCAAGATGATTCTTGATGGCCTCAGCAGAGTTGATTCATCCAGAATTTCTGAAGCCCCAAAGCATCCCCAACGGAGATGTGAAATCCCCAGCAGGTTTTGAAACATGAAGTTGAAACTTCCCTTGAAGACTTGATGATTGAAGTCCAACTGTGATGTCGACGCAGTTCCCTCAGCTGATGCGGGATGCCTGATGGCAAAAGTTTGGATATCCCGGTTTGGTTCATGATTGACCGAAGATTCTATTCCAGGCTTACTGATGAAGTCCGACTGACGCCCGAAAATTCCCTTGAATGCCTGATGGCATAATTAACTTGATTGTTAAAAATTTCCTAATGACCCGATGAGTCCCAAGAATTCTTCTGCTATGACACAGAATGCCAGACGGCATGACCAACCATTCATTACCAGTTACCATGTAACCGGTGACCCCTTGATGATTTGAGGACGAAGATCTACAGCAAAATCAGATGACCATCCTGACAGAGAATTAAAATCAGACTTTTCACCAATTACCGTGTGACCAATTCCCCAACAGAGTTGTCGTGCAACTGTCATGCTCAGTTTCTGAAGATGTTCCTAACAATCCAAGTATTGTGTACTTGTGCAGTTGGAAAATTTCCGGGTTTGTTGGTATTCAACCGTCTTTCACCTTGATTGTTTGAGAGCCGTTCGCTTCTCACCCAGTCAGGTCCATGCCGTTTGAATAGGGGCAGCTGTTGCACCCCAAAATTTGCTCAACTTTTCTTTACCTAGCTTATGTTTCATTTCATTCACATTAGCATTATCAATTGCATTTCATTGACATGTGTGCAGGAGATCAAGAGGTATGATTACTAATCAAGGGCTACACAAGACTATGAGGCTAGCTAAGGAGGCTTATTCAAGTGTTCAAGGGTTGATATCCTTGTCAGAGAAGTTAAAAGATCCTCATAGAGAATGGTTGAAACCAAGAGTGTGTGCCTCCTTACTTGAGAGTTGTGGAAAGCCATCAGATGATTCTGAGGCCATGAGGATGGACTTGAGGTCTTGATAGAGCTCATGAGAAGTGTTAAAGATCACTTTGAAGCCTAGACATGTCATTATACAAGAATAAGAAGCCTCAGCCATGAGTGGTGCAACTAGGGTTTGACTGGGTCAACCCTAAGTCAACTGAGGATTTGAAGGAGGTTGAGACCTAATTCAAGAGCCATGTGATCATGGATTAATACATTGAGATGTGATAAGGATGATTCCAAGGTTAAATCATCATGATTGAAGAGTATGAGAAGTTTCAAGCTAGGGTTTCTAAGGCTTGACAGTGTAAAATCCCCTAGTTTGACCCCTATCTTCAAGGCAATTTAGCTCAAGATGTGATTGTCATCTCATCTTACCCTCAACATGATTGTTGTAGAGCATGATCTTAGCTTTAATTTGAGTGCTAGAAGTCCTTGATAGGATTTTTAGAACTCAAGTTATGGCTTTGACAAGTTATAAGTCATCTGAGGAATGTGAATTTGGAGCTTGAAAGTTACCCAACTTGCATGGCACTTTTTCCCTAGAAGGATGATTCCTATGAACTTTTGGTCAACATGAATGTTGTTCCTTATCCTCTTAGCTTTCTAGATAGTACTAGAAGTCCTTGATAGTATTTGTATAACTCAAGTTATGGCTTTGACAAGTCAAGGGTATTTTGGACATTTGGTGATTATAGGTCATTTGTGATCATAGGCCATTTTCACCAACTTAGAGGTCTCAAATGGAGTTTTGTTCAACATGAAAGTTGTTAAAAATGATATTTTTAGCATGTATAAACATCAATTGTCCATTGATATGGATTATATCAAGCATTGGTTGAAGAAACTTCACATAAAAGCCATTTTAATGAATTAAAATGAGAAAATTCAAAATAAATGAGATTAACATGTTTCCAAGTCAAATTTGTGGTCATTTTGAATGGAATTGATGTTTTAGAAAGATTGGCATTTCCACATTTTTGATTTGAGGTCCATAACATAGTCATTTGGATGGTTACTTCACAAGTAAGAAACATACCATATACATTCCATATGTTGAAACCAAAGGAAGAAAACCATTACATTACACTCCTTAATGATTAAGTGAATGGTTTGGAAGTTTAGTAGAGCATGAGTAAGGCTTGAAGGCACACATCCATGTTGAAATTTGGAAGGAAAAGTGAAGATCCAAAATCCATAATTGGGCCTAGTTTGGGCTTCATATCCATCAGAACACATTATAAATAGGATTTGGATCATGATAGGAAGGTTCTAGTGCAGAATTCTGTTGAGAAGCCATTGGAGTGAGGTGAAGAAAAAGCTTGAAAGTTGAAAATTCTTTTTGGAGAATCAAGAGGTTTCAGCAAGAATTGAGCACCAAGAATTGTCCACCATTACTCCTTGAAGGATTCTGCAAAGTTTGGAAGAGAATTGAGGCGCATAACCACTGCAATCCAAGCTTCAAGGTTGGTTCTAAATTCTTGAAATATCTCTCTGATTATGCACTTTTAATCCATTAGAAGCATGTGGTTAAGTTCCCCTTAGGATATAGATGGATTCTGGTTAATTAATTTGATGGTTAGAGACAAGTTAGGGTTTATGCCATTTTCAGTTGAGATCGTGTTTTTGCAAACCATGCGTTTTTAGCATAAACTAGTGGCATGATTGAATTCCTGAGGAAATTCTGGTCAACTTTCATCAAGACATCGTGGCCAATGGTTGAGTGTAGAGGGATCTAGGGTTGCACAGGGGTGACCGGAGGAGTCACCGGCGACGGCCTTGCTGCGCGTGCAGGTTTGATACTTGCAGAGATTCAAATTGGAGAAGAGATAATCTCCTCTGTCCGTTTGTGTGAAGAACTTGACTTGGTCTCTTCATCCTAGTGCTCTCGTTGAGCCACGTAAGCTGGCCTTGCAACGCACCGTTTTGAATAATAAGAACTTTAGGCTTGTGTGCTTCGTTGCATATACCAAAGGCGCATGGGTTCGAGTCTTCTTGTGTAAACTTTTTCTTTTAATTTTTGTGAACTGAGAACTGGCGCGTGGGCTTAGGTTGCATTTGATATCAACACCCCCTTTCTGGCCCAAACTTTGAATTGAACTGGTTTCATTTGCTATTCGCCACTCAGGTTTCACCAATTTCTTTTAATTTCTTTTAATTTCTTCATTTCATGTGGTTTAGTAAATAATCCATAAAAAATTGAAAACTAACTCAAATAATTCCAATCTTTTTTCCATTGATTCATGATTGAATCTAGTTGTTTTTAGATAAAAAATATTAATATTTCATGCATTTTTGATTTTATTTGCATTTGTTGAATTTTAATTGATGTTAAAATAATCATGGTTGATACTTTGTCTTGTTGAATTTGGTTTGAGCACTTGGTGATGATTCTTGCCTTGATTTTTTGTGTGTAGCTGGCATAGATATGCATGTTCCCCCTAGATTTTTCTCACATTTTTGTGATGTAGTTAAGTGGTAGTTTTGAGTTGAAACTTTAGGAGCTCCATTTTTTGGGTTTATGGTTAATACCTCTTGATTTAGGTTTTATATCTAGAACTTGGTGGATGATTCAACCTCTGAATTTTGTATGGTAGATTCATGATTGAATTAGGACCCCTTAGGAATTTTTGTAGGAATTTACAATGTAGTTTACTATTTTAGTTTGATTTTAGTTTAGGTGCTAACTTTGGATGATTATAATGCACTAATTTGACTAGATTAACCCCTTAGGTTCCCTTAGAGTAAGCTTGTGTTGTTTTTACCCTTGGTGGATGATGAAAGCAAGTTGAATATGCAATGGAGTGCTTGAAGAAGTTTGGATGTGAAGATCTTCCCTTCTTCTGGTGTAGTGATGATTAGGTGTTAAGATTAGGGTTTGTAGGCAGAGCTTCTAGATAGATTCTCTTCTTTCATAAGCATGGAAGGTGTTGATCACTTTCATTCTTCCCTATGATGCAAGGTCCCCTGTGAAGGCCTCATCCCTCCTTTGGTAGGATGTGTGGCTCTTTACAAGTTGGTAGAACCTTTGAGGGTCCCTTTCTCTGATGATAGGATGCTTAGTGGTGACCTTTGGTCTTCACTTTGCTACCAATCATCCAAACTTTGCTCTTGTCAGATGAATCTTTCTCCATTGCTAGAGGATAGAGTTCCTTGTTAGAAGACTGAAGAGGCTAGAAGTTGATGCTTCTCTGTATTTGAAGACTGCCATTGAAGCTGAAGCTTGTAGATCAGGAAGAGCAAGTTGATACTTGTAAGGAAGAAGGAGCTGAAGCTTGAAGAAGAAGAGGAACAAGTTGACACTTGTGAAGAGAATCCAGTTGAGATCAGATGAAGAAGCTGAAGCTTGAAATTGGAGAACAAGTTGATACTTGCAGTTAGGATTGAAGCCTGAAGGTGGAGTTCACTTTGGAGTTGAGGCCTAAAGAAGAGAGAATAAGTTGATACCCATGTTTGATGGTTTAGAAGCTTGAAGAAGCAAGTTGACACTTGCTATTGGAGGTGATAGCCTTGAAGAGTAGTTGAAGACTGAGGACTGAACTACTGTCAGAGGAGCTTTGTTGTGAAGTTGTGGGAGCTGTTGATCTGCTTTCTTTCCTGTCTACTTGCTTTGTGTGCAGCTGTATTGATGTGACTTGTTTGATTTGCTTGATGCATTAGAATAAGTTCATATTTAGATGGATTTAAGCTAGGAGCACGATTGCACTAGAGGAAGAGTTGCTCCCTCTGCTTGTATTTTTACTGTATGGCTTTGCTTGCGGGTATTCGGTAGAGCCCTGCTCCCTTGCCTATGTGGTTTGAGTTTGCTTGATAGCATTTTTATTTCCTCTGTATGATTGCAGTTTGTATCTTGCTTGATAGCATGTCTTTCCTCTGTATGATTGCAGTTTATATCTTGCTTGATGGCATATTATCTTATTTCTCCTGTATGATTACAGTTATTCATATCTGGCTTGAGGTTGAGATGAGCTTGTGGAGGCTGATGTCCCACACACATTTCCTCCCTCACTTGCATTGCATGCATTTTACTGTATATTTGTTTACTATTTACTATTTAAGCTGATGCTTTATCTGTTTCTGTTTATCGCTGACATGATCCCCTAGGAATCTCACTTCCTTTGATAAGGAAGTGATGATTAGAACTTTAGGTTGAAACCTATGCATGATAACTTCTAGGAGTTCCCTGTTTCAAACCTCAACCATAGGATGAATCCTTGGCATGACAACATTAGGACTTGATAGTCTCCCCTTAGTTGAACATGTTCGTTCTCTCTTCTCGTCTCAAAACAAATCAAAATACAGTAATAAAGGTTAACTGATGTCGTACGTTACGAGCCTTAAGCTATCTGAGAAAGGGTTGTCGGAGAGTTTCTTTTCGACAGCTTGGATGTTTAGTATGGCACCCTTTGGGTGACATGCGACACATTCACTCTCAGGTCATAGTCTCTAGTGCGATATTGGTTGCAAACATCCATAAAAAACAGTTCTTCTGTAAAAGACAGAAAACAAACTTCAAACCTTTTTTCCCCGTGGGCCCATAATTCAAAGGAAGCTTTTCTGAAGAAAAGAGTGTCGTTAACTCCTAGTTCTACCGCAAACGGTAACGCCTAAGTCTCCAAGGGTCGAGCTGCATACACCAAACTGCTGGAACTGTTTGTTAACCCTACTCGAAAAAATAGATGAATTTGAATTCCCGTAATCCGTATTATCCCGAACTACGTAAGCTCTGATCTCTCAAGCCTGTTGAGAGTACGTAGGCACAATACTGACATATTGGCGAGCCACCTTCCCCGTAACCTGTAGTTAGTCGAACTACGTTGACTCTGATTTCTCATTCTCTGATGAGAATACGTAGGCATAAAGCGCGATGCTTTGCCGAGTCATTTTCTTTTCTTTTCAGACCAGCCTTGATAGGTAGGTAGTAAATAAACCCATCAGATAAACACAATAAGCATGGATCCCATCGAGTACGATGGACGTGAGGGGTGCTAATACCTTCCCCTTGCGTAACCGACTCCCGAACCCAGACAATGGTTGCGATGACCTTGTCTTATACCTTTTCGTCAGATTTTTCTGATCATTTCCTTTCCCGTTCTGAGGGATAAATAACGAAAGGTGGCGACTCTTCTGTTTTGCCGGCACCTTATTGCGGTAGCGACAATACCCCAAGCAAGGTACAAGATATATATACAAGCAAGCAAATAATGAAGCAAATAGTAACAATAATAAACAAGGTAGGGGTAACCCTTAAAATTTAGGAGTTCCCAGTGAAATTGCCATTTTTTGTTGCGGTGAGAATAGGATATTAAATTATTAATTAATTTCAATCACATATTTAGTTCACAACTAGTCTTTAATTTATCTGAAGGAAAGGTCAAAGAAAGGAAAAAACTTATTTGCATCGTAAACACAATGCAGGGAGAGATCTAGGTAAGGGGTTGGTTAAGCTTAGGGAAGGTATTAGCACCCTAAACTTCTGTAGTACCCTACAGGAACCTCTTGTTTTAATGCTACTATTTTGCTTTAATTATTTGCTTGATGGTATATACTAAGGGTTAGAAGGTGAAAGAAAGACCTAAGGGTTAGTCCTAAGTTTACTCGCCAAGACTCGCATCTTGTGCCTACGTATCCGAGGTAGGGGATGGAACCAGAGTAATCGTAGTTCCCCTTGAAAGGGAGGAAGAGAAACTTCTTGAATGTGGTCAAATTTTCAATGGGGAATAAGTGTACATATGGAAGCGCTTACGTGGAGTTCGGCGACTCCAATCTCTACGTTGAAATTGAATTGAATTGAAAAGGGTAATAACAGGTATTCCACGGCGGGAAACCTAATACGGAGTACGACGACTCCTTATCCTAATGATAAGGTAAAGGGTAATTTGGTCCACGACGGGACGCCTATGCAATTAGGGTTTTGGAAAGGGAAATGTTCAAAGGTGAAGACCATTGACACGGCAGTCAAACGGCTAGACCTAATCCTTCGGAGGGGAAATTAATGGTGCATAATGCAAATGAATAATTAATTATCAATCGACGGAATTTAAATATGGGAAGGTGAGAGAATGATAACAGAACAAAAGCGACGATGTCCTCGCATAAATTACAATAATGAAAAATGCAAGAATAATAACGAAATAAAAGCGATGATGTCCTCGCATAAATTACAACCATGAAAAATACGTACGAATAATAAAAGATTAGTAACCAAAGACAAAGGGAAAGCAATGTTAGGAATGAAATGAAAGTTTAGACGAAATTAAACGGGACAAAGTTAGGGATTTAGCCAACATGGTAGAATAAAATTTTAACTTTAACAAAAAGAAATCAAGTGTTAGAAATATGAGAAAAATTTCTAAAGTTTCATTTTAAAATAAATGTTAGAATGAAAAAGAAAAAATACAAAGGTTAGGATTAAAGTTTAGAAAGGAAAAAAGAAAAGTTGATTTTAACAAGTTGTATTTTAATTTTAAAAAGGTTTATTAGGTGGGAGTTTAAATTAAGGAAAATAATTTTGATAAGATTAAAAATTAAATTTAAAAAAAAATTATGTTTAAAAACAAGTTTAGCTTTTAAATTTTAAAAATTTTCAATAAAAAAAATTAGGTTTATTCTAAATAATAAAAACTAGAATCTTATTTTTTTTTTTAAAGGGTTTGTTTTTTGTTAGAATTAAGACTAACTTACTTAGCAATTTTAATTAAAAGAGTTGATTTTAAATAAAAAAACTAGAAACATAATTTTTAAAATTTATAATTAAAACCTAGTAAGGACTAAAAGGTCATAAAATAAATAAGAAGGGAAATGGTCATGTTAAAAGCAGCATTTAGGGTTTGATGTCCCTATTCTCTCCTTGCCGCGGCGGCGGATTCCCCTTCTCTCCATTTTTCCGAAACTCCTCTTCCGACCATGATGAACTTTCTCTTCTCCCGTCTCGTGCTCTTCTTTCTCTTATTTCCTGCACAAACAAAAAAAGAGGATGAAAGAGGGTAGTTCTCCCTACCTTTTTCCGATCGGTGATGTTCCTTGCTGACTTCTTTGGTGTTGCCTTGCTTTGTGTGATGTGCGGTCGACGGCCAATGATGAGGAAGCTGAGGTCGTCGTGGGTTTTGGTTCCGTGACTTTCGTTATGATTTGTGATGACTATTTTTGAAGGTTTTGCTGGGTTTTGTTGGTGACGAAGCTTTCTTCTGAGGCTTCTGGGTGGAGGTTCTTCGTGGCTTTCTTTGTTGGGCTCGATTTGATGCATGTGATGGATTTTAGATGCGGTTGGGGTCGGGCTTTGCTTGCCGCCGCAGATTGTTCTTGTCGTCTTAGGGTTCTTCGAAATCGCCTCCTTTAACTTATGATGTTCTTGAGGTTTTATATTGTGATGGATTTCACTTTTTGGGCCTGGGCACCTTTGTTGTTGTTGCGATATTGGTGATGAATTTGTTGTGTTTTTACTGCAATTTTCCAGGAACTTTTGTTGCTGGGTTGTTGAACGCGAATCTTACAGTTTTGTTATTGTTGGTATTTAGAGATTTTTGAGGCTGAGGATTTGTTGTGGGATATGCGATTTTCATGATCCTTTGGCCTTAGCTTTTGGCGATTTGTTGTTGAAACTGTTGCATTTTACGTGCCGTTTTTTCAGGATTCTGTGGCCTGCGTGGATGGTTGTTTGATCCACTTTGGGTTTAGAACTTTGGGAAAATGTGTTCGTGCTGTGTTTGGCAAAAACCATTTTTTAGAATAAGTGTTTTTTCCAAAATCACTTTTTTCATAATCACTTTTCCAAAAATCTTTTCTCTTTCTCTCTCTCGGAATGACTTAGAACAGATGTTGTTGGGTTGGTGCCGAGGTCGGATTAAAAGTCGGGAGCTGGCGGCGGAATATTCCGTTACCCTCCCGACGTACCCAATGATGAATTTAACTGAGGGTATCAGATCACATATAAAAACCCATTTCCGATTAATTCTACCACTTAATGATTGTTTTCATCTATTGTCAGTATGTTTGCAGGTTTGTCGAAAGTCGAAGATTCGGACACGGAAACAAGTCTTAGGAAAATTAGGCATTTTAGGATTTAGGAATTAATTTTGTAATTGTAATTATCCTTGTAATAAAAAAATAAAATTTAAATAAATAAATTCCATTCTTTATCTTCTGATCAAATTTCTCCGATTAAAATCTCCAAATAATTCATCTGATTAACTCAAATGAACAAATTCATTTAATTAAGTTTATCCGACTAAATTCCTCCAAATAAACCCAAACGATTAAACTCGCCTGACTAAATTTATTAGATTAAATTCGCCAAATAAATTTGTCCAGATAAATTCGTCCGATTTAAATCCTCCGTAACTGCTGAGTTCAAACAAATTCTTCTGCAAATTAATTCGTACTCGATATTAAATTCAATGTATATGGCCTTGAACGGATAAGCAGAGGAATCCAATTAAACAGCCAAACAAACTGTCCTCCGCATTGAAAAATTCAAATTACATCTCAAATGATTTAACTCGATAACCTGAATCAGCTCAACTAATAACCATGACCAAACCCACAGATGTTCACTATAAATTCCACACAAACAACCGAAATTCCACTGTTTTCTTAAAAATTGACTGGTGATTAGCTGAAAGCAGGCAAGCGCGCGTCTGTTAAATTAAATTCCGCAAAGCTAGTTCTCATACCGATTTAAACTGAATCCACTGATATCTCGACACATTCATCTCCATATGATTTCGGAATCAAACAACATTTCTGAAATCCCACATATGACTAAATCCCGGCTCTTGAATAAAATGTGATGTGTCACGAGAAATTTGACGTCACAAACTACCGTAAAATTCAACCCTTCCTCAAATAGGTCACATGACTCGGAGCTGGAAACCGTGACCGCTCGAGGGATCCCTGCGGATGGCTCAACTTCATAAATTGTCGGTGAGCTACAATTTATTGACCATTTTTCCCTTCATAAGCTAAAGAGCACACAGTGTGATTTTTCCTACAAAATCAACAAACCGAGCAAACTGGTTAGCGGTTAGTTTACAATGCAATACAAAATTAGATGAAATGCAAAATGAACTGACTAATCTAAGGGTAAAATTTGGGGTATGACAGTTGCCCCTATTTAAATAGCTTCACCGGATGATTTGAGTGACAAAGGCTCAAGAAATCATGGTGAAAGGGATTTAAATACAGATAACCGAAAATTTTTCCCTTAGATGCAGTGATATGCAATGCTATGGACAAAACGGAATGAACTATAATGCTGACGATGCCATGAATATAATATGATCTGTATTAGGAAAATGATAAAGGTAAGGATGCAGACGACACGATAACACGGGGGACAGACGCAACGAACAAACCACACTGAGGAATACGACGCACTGGGGAAATAGCATGACACTGTGGAATTCTAAAGTTATGGCCAACCGGTGTAAGCACGACTAATTATCACTTTAGAAATAAACGGTAAGAATGGGATCCTCAATGGAGATGGCATCGACGAGACGACCTCCACTGGGGAATATCCTAGAGTAATTGTTCAACAAGATCGAGTAAACAGAATGCTGGAGCATCGAGCAAAGAATAACATTCGAGCTTCTGGAAACTTTTAGCGTGACGGGATCGAACGGAATCTTTGGGAGCTCATAGAAAATATACAGGGTGAAACCTGTTGTATGCCAAAATAAATGGACTTTAATGGAAATGCCCCGATAAATTCCTCGGGAGGGAACTGCCACTTATCGTCTGAAGGGGCTTAAATGCCAAAAATGGATAAGCTTTAAACTAAAGAGATTGTTGCTTATCTGGGGATAATATATGAAGAATTGATTGATAAGCTCCACTTTAGGGACTATCGCTCGTCTGATAAAAATAAGCTTTCATGAGCAAAACATGATTCAGCTTCTTCTTTTACTAAAGGGTAAAATAAACTTCTTCACGTTTCAAGGTCTGTTGCTCCCTGAATATGATTCAGTTTCTTCTTTTACTAAAGGTTAAAATAAACTTGTTCACGTTTCAAGGTCTGTCACTCCCTGAATATGATTTAGTTTCTTCTTTTACTAAAGGGTAAAATAAACTTCTTCACGTTTCAAGGTCTGTCGCTCCCTGAATATGATTCAGTTTAAACCTCCCCATACTTCAAGATGGAAGGGCAATGGAAACCAGCTTCTCGATGGAGATGGCCACTTTCGGCTAGTCATGATGAAGATAGGATAAGCTTCTCAGGCGAGAATACTGCTTATTTGCAAGAGTAGCAATGATAAGCTCCTCGGATGAGAATTGCTTGTAGAAGTTGTAAAATGTAATGTAAGGTTGTAATGTAATGAAGATTGTAATGAAGGTTGTAATGAAAGGTTGTAATGAAGGTTGTAATGAAGGTGGTAATGAAGGTTATAATGAAATGATAAGCTTCTTGTACGAGAACCGTCGTTTAACGTTATTGTAATGTAATGAAACGATAAGCTTCTCGTACAAGAACTGTCATTGATCGGTTGTTGTAAAATCTAATGATAAGCTTCTCGGACAAGAATTGTCGCTGACCGATATTGTAATGTAATGATAAGCTTCTCGGATGAGAACTATCGCATACCGTGGTTGTAATGATAAGATTCTCAAATAAAGAGAACGATTGTTTACCATGTAAGGTGTAATGATAAGCTTCTCAGGTGAAAACTGTCGCGTGCCGCTGTAAAATGTATTCTTGAATGATAATGCAAAATAAATGCACGTCCAAGTAGGTTCGGCGATCAGCAAGACCAAAGTTCAATTTAGGATCGAGCTAGAACGAATCGTCAAACAAGGCTCCATTGAGGGAATGAACTCAAATGGGGATTATTTTATCCTAGCGCGGAAAGATAACTGAAATAACCATCGTCCACGAGGGTTGAACTCTGTGGGGAAATTGAAAAAAAGTAGGTATTTTATGCTTAGGGATGATGATCTACTTGGAGAGAGTGGACAAACCCAGTTACTCGATGGTAACGACGAAGGACGACAAGGATAGAAAACATACAGATGCTGATG
Source organism: Lathyrus sativus (assembly GCA_963859935.3). NCBI lineage: Eukaryota > Viridiplantae > Streptophyta > Magnoliopsida > Fabales > Fabaceae > Lathyrus > Lathyrus sativus. Next base: position 372,580,010 of record OZ012737.1, read on the forward strand.
CTTGTGTTAATGTGTATGTTAATGTGTATGAAAATGCCATGTTGATGCTCATGCACATGCATATGCTGACAAAACAGATGAGAGGAGGAAACATGAGATGAAATAAACATCTCAGCGGGGATACCCGGCGACCTCTACAACAATACATCTATCAAGGAATAGGAAAGTTGATGGCGAAACTAGATCTTGCTTCAAAGTTCCCACTTCTCTGGGGAGAAAATAAATCCACTTGGGGAGAAGATATCATGACTTCACATGGGGATAAAATATCATGACCTCCACTTGGGGATACGATATCATGACTTCCCTAGAGAGTACGATACCATGACTTCACAGGAGGGATTGCTATCATGAATCATAATCAGCCAAGGAGAATCCTAGAATTAGATACCTCCGAGGATAAAATAAATATCCACTTCATATGGTAGATGAGGAGTTGGGCCGCTTCATGGATGAAAGTGCAGCAACTTCCTGGGAATAGTACATGGGCTTCCTGGGGAAAAGGTACATCCAACTTCCCTGGGGATAAACTATATCAGACTTCCCTGAGGAGACTTCATCAGACTTGCTGGGGAGAATTTACCAGACGTTCCTAGGGAAAGTATCTTGACTTCTTGGGGAGAATATAGTGATCTCCTGGACAGTATTTCTTGAGGAAAGTGAGGCAATTTTACTGAGGAACAGATGATTCCACTGGGAGTGGGTCTTCAAGGAAACGGAACATATGGAGGATACCGGGGATATCTTTGTAGTCTTGCGAGTCACTGGGGATTTATCGGATGGATCCTGAAAGTGGTGTCAGCTTAAAGTCTCGCTAGAGACTGTTTCCTGAGGAAAGCATGGCAGCTATGGTGCGGAAAAGATGGTTCCAATGGGAGTGGGTCCTCAAATAAAATGTATCACTTGGAAAATGCTGGTACGATCTCTGTTGTCTTGAAAGTCACTAGAGATTACCGGGTTAATCCAAAGTGTTGTCAGCTTAAAGTCTCGCTGGGGACTGCGTCAGCTTAACATCTTGCTAGGGACTGCGTTAGCTTAAAGTCCCGTTGAGGACTGCTTCAGCTTAAAGTGTCGCTGGGGACTGCGTCAGCTTAATGTCTCGCTGGGGACTGCGTCAGCTTAAAGTCTCGATGGGGACTGCGTCAGCTTAAAGTCTCGCTAGGGACTGTGTCATCTTAAAGTCTTGTTGGGGACTGTGTTGAGGCATTGGTTTAGACGTGTTTCTGCAACGATGAGATTTACTGGGGAACGAGGACTGTCGGGAGTAAGATTAATCGGGTGCATGAAGAAGGTTGTGAAACAAGCTAGTTTTGATCTTGAGGACTTTTGTAGTAGTCGCCATTTTGAAAAACAATATGCCCTAGAGTACCTGCTCTATGAGAGTCATATCGAGAGGATTTTACAAAAAAAAATGGAGTCTAATTGCCCCACTATTTTCAAACTCTTGGAGAGATTTGTTGGATCTCGACGTAACTGGTCCAGATTGACAGTGTTATGACTGAATCTTCAAGAATAACTCTCAAGAAAGACAGGCTTTCATCAATAAGCGGTTTGGGAACCACCTGCCCCTGTTTAGCAGGATCTTCAAGCTCCATTTATTATGTCTATATGTAAGTTTCTAAGATATCAAGCACAGTCAACATGCGTGAGATGTCTATCATGAAATTGTCAATGCAACATGTATATTTGTCTTGAAGTTTTTGTTTTTTGAAAAAAGAATATCGCAATAACTTATGACTGAAATCACTTGTTAGGATATGAATTTAATTTATAATGCCAACATTAAATTGAGCATAGCTCGTAGGATTCAGGAAACGTTATCTCTTCGAGTATGCTTTAACCCTACTTCAATTAGGTCTTTTAAAGGTTGTATTGTGGCTTGGTTCACGGTTTAAGAAACAAAGGATAAAGGCTCAAAGTTTTTTTGCACCCACCTATTCTTCGTGATGTTCTCCAATCCTAATTCAGTTAACTGTATATGAGCACTCATCTCTCAATCGGATTTCCTATGGTCGAGGAACCATTAAGGCTTTGGGACATGGCAATCACTCACCTATTTTCTTTTGGTGTTTGGCCATACAACTTTGTTCTTTATTGGGATTCTTTGTTGTAATCCCTTGTTATTTGGATTTTATTCCCTAATTTTTTCCTGGACGGCGTCTTTTGGATTTGACATTGGAGTCCAGCAGGATGCCCCAGTTTTGCCTAAGTCTCCTTCGTAGGTTTTGACTTAGCGGGCTCTTTCATTCATTTTAATTTTTGTTGAATAAGTCGTGTGACTCTTTTGAAAGGCTTGTGACTGCCCCACTCTTTAGGTAGTCGAGGGATAGTCATTGTGTTTTTGACTTCTAACTTCCTAATATGTTAGGGATAGATGAAATGGATTCTCGAGTGTATACTCTTGCTTTTTGAGAGTCTGGGCGTTCGATCAGTTTAACTGAAAAAACTACCCTGCCCGAGGTTCAAATTGAGGGTTTTTATTTGGAAAAAAAAGAAGAAAACTCCTACTTCAAGGCTTAAAGGGGTTAAAGAGGGATTATCATCCTTATATCTCCAATGTTTGGGATTTGAAACAATACCTTACATCATCAGCGGGTTTAAATCGAAAGCATACGATAAGAGATCTGACGTTTTTGGTTCATCGTCCTCCTTCCAATTCTCTACCGGAGCAAGAGATCGGGTAAAGTTGGCATTATAAGTTATGAAAAATTATTTTTGTGAGTGAATACGAATGGATTACTTCAAGACGAACATATGCATTACATTAATTAATCAAAATAAACAAGTTCGTACATGCTAATTATGCTTAATCAAAGAAATAAAACAAAATCAACTCTCTGAAGGAGTTTATGAAGTCTTCGTACTCAAGACCGGCATGGTAGTAGTGGTTTCCTCTGGCGAAGCCTCAGGGAGTGTAGATACGCTCACTGCGAGTCGTCTTGCTTGCCCCAGCTATATTTGTCACATCCTCATTCATAAATTGTAGCATATCCCTAATCTGCCTTACATTTCCTCGAAGGTCTTCAAGTTCACTGCTGAAACAGCCAAACTCTTGATTTTGTTCTGCCATTCTTTTTCCGAGCTTGGGCTCTAGTGTTGTACTGATGCGGAGAATTCGGGATGACGAAACTGGAAGGTGAGAGAACCGAGAATAAGAAACCGCGAGACAAATGCAATGCAAAAATATGATGCTAGAATGCAGAATGCAGATAAAAGACTTTCATGGAATTCAAATATTTACGAACATAGCGGGATACCAAAAAACTTTTATTTTATTAATTTTGAAAATGGATTACAAGTACATATTCTTAAAAGAAAGTCTTAACATAATAGCTAAATAAAATCTAATAAAGCCCTAAGGAAGCGTCGTCCACAACTTCAAAGAGTAGGCGGAGAGTAGGAGGAAAATAAATCCTCGTAGATTTTTCTCTTCTTGTAGGAAAGTGCCTTTTCATTCTTATCCTGAATTTGCTTCTGAAGTTCGGGATTCTCTTCGACAACCACTTGATATTTATTCTTCCATGCTTCTGCCTCATGTTGTGCTTTTCTCAAAGCGATCTTCAACTCTTCGGCTTCGAACATGAACACCAGAACAGGTTCCCTTCTTGGAGGATAAGGCATTTTCAACTTGATTGTTATTTCTCTGACCCAATGAAGATATGGCTCCAAAGATACACAATTAGGATTTCCCATACTTTCCTTTCCTCTCTTATGCAAGTGACGTCAAGCCGCCACAATCTTATCTTGAAGTTCTTTGTCATCCTTGAAGAAAATACTTTCCACCTGAACACTCTTAGGTGGCTCCTTCAAGGGATACCCTAATTGTCGGTGAGCTAGAACAGGATTGTAACTGATCCCTCCATTAAAGCCAAGTAAGGGTACGTTAGCAAAGTCTCCACAGCTATCAATGATCAATATCCCATCATACACACGGCTATACCAATCAATGTCCGAGTGTGTTGGTGACCAAAGTCCCTTGTCAAGATCCAAAAAAGAAGCAGACTTGGGCAAGTACAAAATAAACCACTTGTATAGTAAAGGCACACAACATGTAATTATCCCTTCACCATAAAAGTTTCGGAAATGCACAGAACGGTAAATGTTACCAAATAATGTTGGTACCGGATTGTTCTTCAAGAAGATTTTAATGGCTTTAAGGTCGACAAACCCTTCAAAACTCGGGAAGAGTAGCACTCCATAAATAAGTAAGGCGAAGATTGCCTCAAATGTATCCATGCTCATATGATCAGCGTAGTATTGGGCTTTCTTGATTAAGAAGTCTGTAGGTAAACCAAAAGTTCCACCTTTGGAAATCATATTGCCTTTGATGTCGGACAACTTTAGATATATGGCTCTAGCAATATCTTCTTCTTTAGGGTTCCCTTCCAAGAAAGGGAAAGGAGGGTCATCTAGAATAGGTAAGCCAACCAAATAAGAGTATTCTTTTAAAGTAGGCAAGAGCTGATAGTCTGGGAAGGTAAAGCAATGATAATCCAGATCATAGAACTGTAACAAAGTAGAAAGAAGTCCCTCGTCTACTCGGAGTCTCAACAAAGACAACAACTTCCCATACTTTCTCCTGAATCATTCTTGGTCTTCAATCAAAGTTCCTAACTTCCTTAGGTCATCAAGGTTAAGACTCTTAAAGGTGTATTTCAAAGTATGTTTTCTATTATAATCCATGGTATCCTGCAATATTCATAACTAAATATGAATTCCATGAAATCTAATGCAATATGATGCTTTCTGGATGCAATGCACACATACACACAAAAAGTCCTAGGTTAGAGGTATATGAGCGGAGTCAAGGTCTACCCATCCCCAAAAGGTATGTACTATAGGTTAGTTGTACCTGCAGAACAAGGGTTCTAAAGAAGTGCCCAAATTCATCAGTCTATCTTTCGGATATTATCAATTTCCCGACTGACTCGGTGGTTAATAATATTCTCAAGAGAACCTCTTTTTAGTGTAGCATCGCGTAGCAACTATTTTGGGAATACTCCCTTATAGTCCTCGCACTAGTGTCCTAGATAAGGCCAAAGTGGGGTTAAGGTAACTACAGTCCCCAGTATCACGAACTCCTAGTCGGATATAGTAAGGGTTTTCACGAATATACTCGTTCAACCGAACTAAATTTTCGGAGGGTCTCAACTGAGCGATGATTCTCAAGTCAGCTTGGTCAGGAGTCACTCCCTATAAGTCTCGTCAAATATATCACCTTCCTATAATAATGTCACTCAAGTCCGGGTGTAGGACTTATCTCACAACAAAGATACCCCAAGCAAGGTATAAGATATATATATACAAGCAAGCAAATAATGAAGCAAATAGTAACAATAATAAACAAGGTAGGGGTAACCCTTAAAAGTTAGGAGTCCCCAGTGAAGTCTTCATTTTCTGTTGCGGAATTATTAATTAATTTGAATCACATCTTTAGTTTACAACCGGTCTTTAATTTATCGGAAGGAAAGGTCAATGAAAGGAAAAACCTAATTTGCATCGTAAACACAATGTGGGGAGAGATCTAGGTAAGGGGTTGGTTAAGTTTGGGGAAGGTATTAGCACCCTAAACTTCTGTAGTACTCTACAGGAACCTTTTGTTTTAATGCTACTATTTTGCTTTAATTATTTGCTTGAGGGTATATACTAAGGGTTAGAAGGTGAAAGAAAGACCTAAAGGTTAGTCCTAAGTTTACTCGTCAAGACTCGCATCTTGTGCCTACGTATCCGAGGTTGGGGATGGAATCAGAGTAATCATAGTTCCCCTCGAAAGGGAGGAAGAGAAACTTCTTGACTGTGGTCAGGGTTTCAATGGGGAATAACCGTTCATATGGAAGCACTTATGTAGAGTTCGGCGACTCCAATCTCTACATTAGAATTGAATTGAATTGAAAAGGGTAATAATAGGTATTCCACTGCGGAAAACCTAATACGGAGTACGGAGACTCCTTATCCTAATGCTAGGGTAAAGGGTAATTTGGTCCACGGCGGGACACCTATTCAATTAGGGTTTTGGAAAGGGAAATGTTCAAAGGTGAGGACTATTGACACGACGGTCAAACGGCTAGACCTAATCCTTCAGAGGGGAAATTAACGGTGCGTAATGCAAATGAATAATTAATTATCAATCGACGGAATTGAAATATGGGAAGGTGCGAGAATGATAACGGAACAAAAGCGATGATGTCCTCGCATAAATTACAACCATGAAAAATACGTACGAACAATAAAAGATTAGTAACCAAAGACAAAGGGAAAACAATGTTAGAATTGAAATGAAAGTTTAGACGAAATTAAACGGAGCAAAGTTAAGGATTTAGCCGACATGGTAGAATAAAATTGTAACTTTAACAAAAAGAAATCAATTGTTAGAAATATGGGAGTAATAATTAAAGTTTCATTTTAAAATAAATGTTAGAATGAAAAAGAAAAAATACAAAGGTTAGGATTAAAGTTTAGAAAGGAAAAAAGAAAAGTTGATTTTAACAAGTTGTATTTAACTTTTAAAAAAGGTTTATTAGGTGGGAGTTTAAATTGAGAAAAATAATTTTGATAAGATTAAAAATTAAATTTAAAAAAATTTTATGTTTAAAAACAAGTTTAGCTTTTAAATTTTAAAAATTTTCAATAAAAAAATATAGGTTTATTCTAAATAATAAAAACTAGAATCTTTTTTTTAAGGGTTTGTTTTGGGTTAGAATTAAGACTAACTTACTTAGCAATTTTAATTAAAAGAGTTGGTTTTAAATAAAAAAGCTAGAAACAAAATTTTTAAAATTTATAATTAAAACCTAATAAGGACTAAAAGGTCATAAAATAAATAAGAGGGGAAATGGTCATGTTAAAAGCAGCATTTAGGGTTTTATGTCCTTATTCTCTCCTTGCTGCAACGGTGGATTCCCCTTCTCTCCATTTTTCTAAAACTCCTCTTCTGACCATGATGAACTTTCTTTTCTTCCGCCTCGTGCTCTTCTTTCTCTTATTTCCTGCACAAATAAGAAAAGAGGACGAAAGAGGGTAGTTCTCCCTACCTTTTTCCGATCGATGATGTTCCTTGCTGACTTCTTTGGTGTTGGCTTGCTTTATGTGATGTGCGGTCGACAACCAATGATGAGGAAGCTGAGGTCGTCGTCGGCTTTGGTTCCGTGACTTTCGTTATGATTTGTGATGACTATTTTTTACGGTTTTGTTGGGTTTTGCCAGTGACAAAGCTTTCTTCTGAGGCTTCTAGGCAGCAGTTCTTGGCGGCTTTGTTAGTTGGGCTTGATTTGATGCATGCGATGGATTTTATCTGCGGTTGGAGACGGGCTTTGCTTGCCACCGCAGATTATTCTTGCCGTCTTAGGGTTCTTCGAAATTGCCCCCTTGAACTTATGATGTTCTTGAGGTTTTACATTGTGATGGATTTCACTTTCTGGGCCTGGGCGCCTTTGTTGTTGTTGCGATATTGGTGATGAATTTGTTGTGTTTTTGCTGCGATTTTCCAGGAACTTTTGTTGTTGGGTTGTTGAACGCGAATCTTACGGTTTTGTTATTGTTGGTATTTGGAGATTTTTTAGGCTCAGGATTTGTTGTGGGATTTGCGATTTTCATGATGCTTTGGCCTTAGCTTTTGGCGATTTGTTATTGGAACTGTTGCGTTTTGCTTGCAGCTTTTTCAGGATTCTGTGGCTTGCGTAGATGGCTGTTTGATCCACTTTGGGTTCAGAACTTTGGGAAAATCTGTTCGTGTTGTGTTCGGCAAAAACCATTTTTTAGAATAGATGTTTTTTCCAAAAGCACTTTTTTCAGAATCACTTTTCTAAAAATCTTTTCTCTCTCTCGGAATGACTTAGAACAGATGTTGTCGGGTCGGTGTCAAGGTCGGATTAAAAGTCGGGAGCTGGCGGCAGAATATTTCGTTACCCTCTCGATGTACCCGATGATGAACTTAACTGAGGGTATCGGATCACAAATAAAAACCCATTTCTGATTAATTCTAACAATTAATGATTGTTTTCATCAATTGTCAGGATTTTTGCAGGTTTGTCAAAAGTCGAAGAATCAGACGCAGAAACAAGTCTTAGGAAAATTAGGCATTTTAGAATTCAGGAATTAATTTTATAATCGTAGTTATCCTTGTAATAAAAAAAATTAAATAAATAAATTCCATTCTTTATCTTCCGATCAAATTTCTCCAATTAAAATCTCCAAATAATTCATCAGATTAAGTCAAATGAACAAATTCATTTAATTAAGTTTATCCGACTAAATTCCTCCAAATAAACCCAAACGATTAAACTCACCTGACTAAATTTATTAGATTAAATTCGCCAAATAAATTCGCCCAGATAAATTTGTCCGATTTAAATCCTCCGTAACTGTTGAGTTCAAACAAATCCTTCTGCAAATTAATTCGTACTCGATATTAAAGTCAATGAATATGGCCTTGAATAGATAAGCAGAGAAATCTGATTAAACAGCCAAACGAATTGTCCTGCGCATTAAAAAATTCAAATTGCATCTCTAATGATTTAACTTGATAACCTGAATCAGCTCAACTAATAACCATGGCCAAACCCACAGATGTTCACTATAAATTCCACACGAATCGAAATTCCATTGTTTTCTTCAAAATCGACTGGTGAATACCTGAAAGCAGACAAACACGCGTCTATTAAATTAAATTCCGAAAAGCAAATTCTCGTACCGATTTAACCCGAATTCACTGATATCTCGACACATTCAGCTCCATATGGTTTCGGAATCAAACAACATTTCTGAAATCCCACAGACGACTAAATCTCGACTCTTGAATAAAATGTGTTGTGTCACGAGAAATCTGACATGACAGACTGCCATAAGTTTCAACTATTTCTCAAATAGGTCACATGACTCGGAGCTGGAAACCCTGATCGCTCGAGGGATCCCTGTGGACGGCTCAGCTTCATAAATTGTCGACGAGCTGTAAATTAATAACCATTTTGCCCATTATAAGCTAAAGAGTGCACAATGTGATTTTTCCTGCAAAACCAACTGACTGAGCAAACTGGTTAGCGGATAGTTTACAATGCAATGCAAAATGAGATGAAATGTGAAATGAACCGACTAATCTAAGGGTAAAATTTGGGGTATGGCACATAGATTTCATTGATCAAAAGAAAAAGAATAAGAAGAAAGGGAATGCCAAATTGAATTACAAGTTCAAGATCATTCCATCTTTAAGTTCATCCACTCATCTTGGTAGATTAAAGCACTAAACATATCATTAACTCAAAGCACCTAAAATAAATTGAACAATTCAGTTTAAAGATAGATTTGAATTGATTAATGTTTATCCAACTTCATTTACACCCTAAGTCTAATGAATTTAAAGAGGAAAGTTACCTTTAAAAGTGTATTTCAAGGCCAAAATCAAAAGGAAATGGAAGAAGAAGAGGTGGGAACCAAAACAGTCCCAAAATAGAGCCAAAATGGAAAAATTATCACTGAGTAACCGGTTACCCTATATCAGGTAACCGGTTACCCTATGAAAACAGCAGCAAAACAGCAGTAAAATAGCTTGAAAAAGGGGCAGAAACTTGATCAATCATTTCTATAAACACCTCATGATCAAGGATGCAATTGAGCACGAAAATTAAAGTAAAATAACAACAATCAACACAAATAGAACATGATATACAAGATTCAAAGGTCAAGCAACAAGAATCAATAATGGATCACATTGTGAAAGATATATCAAGAGCAACAATGGTGGATCAAGAAATTACCACTCCAACTTTGGAAATTTTTCAAATCAACTCCACAAACCCCACTTCAAAGCTTTGATCTACTAGAATTGAGGATGAAAAAGTGAATGGATGAAGGTTTAGTTCAAAGATTAGTAAATTCTAATGATGAACTTACTAATCTTTCAAAGGAAGAAAGAGCTTTTGGTGAATTTGGTAATTGGAGAAAATTGAAAGTCAAGAAAGAGTTTGACAAGGTGATTTTGGCTATCAAAAGCTTATGAAATGAGAGAAATGAGACCTCTATTTATAGGATTTAGGCTTGGAAAATTTGGTGGATTGGAATTTGGTTTGGAATCAAAATTAGGCTTGGAATTTGAATTTGGAGGGAAATTCAAGATCAAGTGGTGATTAGTGAAGGTGTATGGTGGGAATTAATTATGATGAGGTAGGGGATTTAAAATGAAGTGATCTAGAATATTCTCATGTTGCAATATTTGAATTTGGTACCAAAAATGCTGCAGAATTTGAATTTGCCTAATTTCCACAAAATTTGCACAGAGTAAACGGTTACCCAATATCTGGTAACTAGTTACCATAGACAAAAATGGTGAAAATGGCGTTTTTGATGTGTTGTCTTGGCTCTGGCTCGCCTCTTCTGCTTGTCAAAGAAGGCATGGAAATAAACGCATGAACCTTGGAGTCTCTTGAATAAAAGTCAATCAAATCTTGGGAAACTCTTGATCAGATGATTTGAATTGTTTGTAGATCAACTTCGACTTTTTTCAGATGAAATTCACTCGAGCAGAGGGACTGATATTTGATTCTTTAATCCAAATTCTTCCTGAAAAACTTATTAAAGGAAAAACAAACATTTTTTTTGGATTTTAATCAATGGTTAGTAAACATAAACATAAACAAATATCAAACAAACAAGAAACAAGGGTGCCCGATGATCTCTTAAGAACAAACCCGCAGAGGAAGGCAAGAGAACCAAAGCTTGCAATATTTTTTGTGGGATGAGATGCAAATGACATGTGGGATCTTAGGGGTAAAAAATTAGGGTATTACAGCTGCCCCTATTTAAGTTTCTTCTATCAGGAGATATGAAGGTTGACATATTTGTCTCGACTAGATAGAAGAGACTTAAATATAACAAATAAACCCAATTTTTGGCCCTAAGAGGCCACAAAATGACATGATTATGCTAATGATATGCAGACACAAGATCTTTGTGGGGAGAAAACTTCACAGGAGACAAACAAACGCTGGGGAGAAAAAGAAGAAAAGAGACTCCACATGGGAAAACAAAAGAGCAAGATCCTATTCTGATAAAGGAAAACAAACGAATCAATGGGGGTAGAGATACCAACTACCGATTACTGGGCGAAGATACTCTAACCAAAGAGAACAGGTAAAATACTTTCTATGGGTTACTGAGTAGAAAATAAGTGCAATAAACATAAGAGAATTGTTATCTACCGGTTACTGGGTAGAAAACAAAGAGATGTATTACTTACTACCAGTTACTGGGTAAAAAGTAATCCACTTGCTGAGAGATAATCAACTACCTATTACCGGGTAGGAAAAGAAACAATGCCAACTACTAGTTACTGAGTAGTTTAGCGAGTGTAATAAACCTGTAGCAATTGGTTACCAACTATCGATTACTGGATAGGATAAACAAAATATCAACTACCTGTTACTGGGTAGGAAAAGGAATATCACCACAAGGAAAGATTACTGACTTCTGGTTACTGGGTAGAAAAATATGACGGTAACTGACCAAAAGGGAGACAAATGTTACCTGTTACCTGTCACTGGGTAGAAAAATAAAGGCAACAAAGCCCGGGAGGTAGGATTACCTTTTAGCGGTCACTGGGTAAAAACAAAGATAACCAACCAAAGGGTGTGAGAAATAATACCTGCTACCCATCACTAGGTAAAGCAAAGGCAATATACTCAAAAGGTGAAGAAACATTACCAGCTACCAGTCACTGGGTAGGGTATTACAACTGTCAACTACCTGTCACTAGGTAGGACAAACTTGACTACCTGTCACTGGGTAGGAGAAGGAAATAAAGGTCAACTACCTGTCACTAGGTAGGAAAAAGAAATAAGGTTCAATTACCTGTCACTGGGTAGGACAAACATACTCGACTACTATCATTAGGCAACTTAAATCACACAACAAACTTCTCAAACAAAGAGACAACCATTTGTTGGGGATGAAATATCAATAACTCTGTCGGAGATCTTCAAAAGAGATACGGGCAGGTTAAATCATACAACAGACTTCTCAAATAAAGAAACAACCATCTGTTAAGAATTTCACAACAAAATTCTCACTGGGACTTATTCCACAGAGATGCCATCTGATGGAAAAGCTGGTCGGATAAGGATCCATCATTTCACAATAAACTTCTCTGCTAAGAATGAACTAGAGAACTGCCATTTATTGCGAAGATATAAATAAATTCTTAAAGATTACACAAGCTACTCAAACAAAGAGGTTGCCACTTGTTACCAGGTAAGGTTTATCTTGTTGGGGTCATACAAGTCGCTCAAATAAAGAGGCTTCCACATGAAGTCACACAAGCAATTACAAAGAGAGTGTTATCAAAACACCGTTGGGGAAATTCAAATCTTTATCTTCTGATAGGGATTAATAAATAAATTCCTGCCGAGGAAAATAAATCCTCAAAAGGGAGACGTAAATAACTTTTCATCATCCAGGTTTCACAGCCCAAGGAAATCCAAAATAACTATTGCAAGAGACCAAAGTTCAATCCAGGAACAAACTGGAGAGAAACGGTCAAACAAGACTCGACCCTATGAGGAAATAACTCAACTGGGGAATAATTCAATCCAGATAAAAGTTGGGGAGGAAATCTAAAACAAACATCTTCCACGAGGCATAAACTCAGTGAGGAATTAGAAAGGATGGGCATTTTCTGCTTAGGGGTCAACACACTAATGGAGAGAGGACACACGCACTCTACAAGGGTAACATCACCGAAAAGCAAAGAAACACCAACACAAATGCAAGATGCACAATGCAACAAAAACATGTTATGCTCAACAAAAAATGAATACGCATTCAATGCATATGGGTATGAATATGCTTACAAAACATACAAAAAGGAAAAGACAAAGGATGAACAAAACATCATAACACTACTGGAATACTCGGCTAATCTCTACAAGCTTGAGACATCATTGGAGATCGTGTTGTGGATTAGCAAAAGAAATCCTGCAAGAAATAAGCAAAAGCCATCAAAGGAAAATAAATCCTACTACAAGGCTTAAATACCACTAAGGAGAGAAAAATACTACTTTGGGAGAAACCCAAAGATCAAACTCCAATAATCAGTAATCCGAAAAGGGGGTATCAACTCTGCTTTTAAGAACATAAGATAAATTATTGGGGGGAAGATCAATAAAATTTTCTCGACTATTCCTGGGGATAAGGAAAATCCATTCGAAGCCTACTTCAAAGGATGAAGAGATCTTCTGAGGAAAATAATGGATTCGCTGGAGGATTGTAATCATGTAAACATCTACATAAACTCCACTGGCAAATAACAAAGCTCTTATGAGGATACAATAAAAAACTCTGAGAAACATCCAATTCTGAGGGAGATATCCTGGACTTGCCGGGGAATAAGAAGTTAACATCATAGCAAAAAGTCAAGTTGTAGGGGATTTTAAATCAATATTAAATACAAGGTGAGAGAAAACCCGACAGGTGACTTCTATATCAACATTTCTTAGAAGAAATTAAAACTACTATTTGCTTGGGGAATACTCCAAAGTAAATATGCATAACCTCTACTAGGAATCAAAAAAGACAAATCTCTGCATCATCAAGGAAAGGTGGCCTTCAAACTGCTCAACTTCCTGACCATAACTTGACTGGATGAAGGAAACATACTCAGCTGGAGAAAATTTGAATCAAGACTTAGCTGGGAAAATCGAACAATACTCGTCTGGTTATTTAAAGGAACAGAACTTTGCTAAGGGAACATCAGCAAACTCTACTAAAGAAACCTCAACACAACTCTACTGGGGAGCTGTCAATAAATTCTACCAGAGGAGCAAGAAAGAACCCTACTGAGGAAAACATCAACAACTTCTACTGAGGAGAAAATCAACAAGAATAAACTCCACTGAAGAAAACACTAAGCTTTGCGCTTCGAGATTTTACCATTCTTGGGATTACTGTTGACATTCCTCTGTATATTCATAAATCAAAGAAAGATGTTTTTATAATTTTCAAAGTTTAAATCAATTATTCACATTTGTTTCAAAAATCATCATCAAAAATAAAATGAAATTATGTAAACAGAAACAAAATAAGAATTGTTAACAAAGGGACAAAGACCCAAATTTTATGGATAGAACGGTAGTCCACAAAAAGGCGTAACTCCACCGATCATTACAAAGTTTGAAAAATGGTAAGTAAAATGGAAAGGGATACATTAAAATACAATGACAACTATTCTCCCTAACAACTTTGAATCACAACTGTGCTTGAGACTTCAGCTGAGGATAATTGAAGTAAAATCCTTGATAGGAAATGCTGCTTCAAGCGATCAAGACTGGCCAGATGCAGTTACCTTCCATAACCCCTAACGTTTTACTAGATTGCCCTCTCGGGTTTTCAATCCACTGAGACTATCATTTTTTCTTAAGCCGCCCTTTCGGGTTTTCAACTTAGCAAGCTATTCTTTTATCTTTAGGCGAAGTATTTATTGACTTCATCGGCATTCACAGGACGAGTGAACTCTTCATCATCCATAGTTGTAAGAATGAATGCACCGGCAGAGAAGGCTCTCTTAACAACATATGGGCCTTCATAATTAGGAGTCCACTTGCCCCTAGAATCTTTGGTAAAAGTCGAGATCTTTTTTAGCACAAGGTCGCCTTCCCTAAACACACGAGATCGAACCTTCTTATCAAATTATTTCTTCATTCTTTGTTGATATAATTGGCCATGACAGAAAGCCGTCATTCTCTTATCTTCAGTCAAATTCAATTGGTCGTATATACTCTGACACCATTTAGCCTCAGACAATTCAGCTTCCATTAAAACTCTCATAGAAGGGATTTCAACCTCTATCGGGAGCACTGCTTCCATACCATAAACAAGAGAGAAAGGGGTTACCCCTACGAACGGATGTACGATACCCATGCAGAGCAAAAGGGAGCATATCATGTCAATCCTTGTATGTAACAACCATCTTTTGAATGATCTTCTTAATGTTCTTATTAGCAGCTTCAACAACCCTATTCATCTTGGGTCTGTAAGGAGAAGAGTTATGATGCTTAATCTTAAACTCATCACATAGTTCCTTAACCATCTTGTTATTCATATTTGACCCATTATCAGTGATAATCTTGCTCGGAACACCATACTGACAGATGATTTGGTTCTTGATAAACCGGACCACTACTTGCTTGGTCACATTGGCATATGACGTTGCTTCAACCCATTTGGTAAAATAATCAATAGCCACCAATATGAAACGACGTCCATTCGACGCTTTAGGCTCAATCATTCCAATCATATCAATTCCCCACATGGAGAAAGGAAATGGAGAAGAGATAACATTGAGAGGAGTTGGAGGCACATGAATTTTGCCAGCATAAATCTGGCATTTATGACACTTCTTCACATATTTACAACAGTTAGATTCCATCGTCAGCCAATAGTAACCTGCCCTTAACATCTTCTTTGCCATTGCATGTCTATTGGCATGGGTACCAAAGGATCCTTCATAAATTTCTTTCATCAACATGTCTGCTTCATGGTTATCCACGCATCTGAGCAAGATCATGTCATAATTTCTCTTATACATCACATCATCATTCAAGAAGAAACCACCAGTCAATCTTCTCAAAGTTTTCTTATCCTTCTTAGATGCCCCAAGTGGGTACTCTTGATTCTGAAGAAAACATTTAATATCATGATACCAAGGTTTATCATCAACAACCTCTTCAACTAAACACATGAGTTGGTCTATCAAGACGCATTACATCAATCTTTGGCACATCATTCCAATGATTTACCACAATCATGGAGGATAAAGTCGCTAAAACATCCGCCATTCAATTCTCTGCTCTTGGTATATGGTGAAACTCAACCTTATTAAAGAAAGTTGACAACCTTCTTGCATAATCACGATAAAGAATCAAATCAGGTTGACGTGTCTCCCACTCCCCTTTAATCTGATTAATCACCAGAGCTGAATCTCCATATACATCTAGGATCTTGATTCTTAAATCAATGGCTTCTTCTAAACCCATAATACACACTTCATACTCAGCCGCATTATTTTTGCAAGTGAAAACCAAACTTGCAGTGAAAGGAATATGAGAACCATAAGGGGTAACAATAATTGCTCCAATACCTTTGCCATATTCATTAACAGCTCCATCAAAAATCAAACCCCAACAAGAACCAGGCTCAGGCCCTTCTTCAGGTAATGGTTCCTCATCATCTTTAACCTTTAGATACATCACATCCTCATCAGGAAAATCGAACCAGATAGGTTGATAATCATCAATTGGCTGGTGTGCCAAATAATCAGCTAAAACACTTTCTTTTATCGCCTTTTAAGTTCGATACTCGATATCATATTCTGACAACAACATTTGCCAACGAGCAATCCTCCCAATTAAAGCAGGCTTTTCAAAGATATACTTGATTAGATCCATTTTAGATATCAACCAAGTTGTAAAATTCAACGTAGACTGGCGGAGGCGCTTGGCAGCCCAATCTAAAGCACAACATGTCTTTTCAAGCATTGAGTACCAAGACTCACAATCGGTGAAATTCTTGCTTAAATAATAAATGGCAAATTCTTTTCTTCTAGATTCATCTTGTTGACCCATAACACAACCCATAGACTCTTCTAGCACGGTCAGATACATGATCAAAGGTCTTCCTTCCATGGGAGGAGATAAAATAGGAGGTTTAAGAAAATACTATTTAATTCTTTCAAAAGCTTTCTGACAATCCTATATCCATACACAACCCTGATCTTTCCGGATAAGCTTGAAGATTGGTGCACATGTGGCAGTCATATTGGATATAAAGCGGGAGATATAGTTCAAACGTCCCAAGAATCCTCTTACTTGTTTTTTTGTTTTGGGTGCATGCCTTTCCCGAATAGCTTTAACTTTACCAGGACCAACTCCAATGCCTTTTTGACTGACAATAAAGCCTAACAACTTTCCAGAACGGACACCAAAAGTGCATTTATTAGGATTCAGACAGAACTTAAACTTTCTCAAAAGTTGAAACAACTTCAATAAGTATTCAATATGATCTTCTTTAGTCTTCGACTTACAAATCATATCATCCACATATACCTCAATTTCTTTATGCATCATATCATGGAACAGAGTGGTCATAGCTCTCTGGTACATTGCACCAGCATTTTTCAAACCAAAGGGCATCACTTTATAACAGAATGTTCCCCAGGGTGTAATGAATGTTGTTTTCTCCATATCTTCAGGTGCCATATTTATTTGATTATAACCGGAAAATACATCCATAAAGGAAAAGATATTGAACTTAGCAGTATTATCTACCAGCAAATCAATGTGTGGCAGTGGAAAATCATCTTTCGGACTTACTTTATTCAAATCTCTATAGTCAACGCACATTCGGACTTTTCCGTGTTTCTTTGGAACAGGCACAATATTGGCCACCCATTGAGGATACTCATCAGTCACAAGAAAACCAGCATCAATCTGCTTTTGAACCTCCTTCTTAATCTTTACATCCATGCCAGGATGAGTTCTTCTCAAATTCTGCTTCACAAGTGAACATTCAGACTTCAACAGCAAATGGTGCTTCACAATATCAGTATCAAGACCAGGAATGTCTTGATAGGACCAAGCAAACACGTCAACATATTCTCTAAGAATCTCTACCATCCTCTTCTTAACATCTGACTGAAGCAGTGCCCCAATCTTGACTTCTTTCTTATCGTTTTCAGACCCCAAATTAACCAATTCCACTAGCTCTTCATGAGGCTGAATGGTCTTTCCTCGTGCTCAAGCAATCGAGAAATTTCATCAGGAATTTCTTCAACATTCTCCTCTTCCGCTTTAAACACAGGGAACTCAAAGTTGGGAGAGGGTATAGTGTCATTATTTTCAATTGGCTTAACAATCAATTTGCACAATGATTTATGTTTGATTTTAGAATATGAACAAGAATTGCAAGTATTATGCAGATAAAAGCGATCATAACATTATTATTTTTGGTTCTTTATGTTACCACTTTTCAGAAATAAAGCAAAAGTTAAAAAAATATGGATAAACAGAATAACATTTTATTGATGATGATAAAAGTTAAAGCAAAGCTCTCACAAATTCACTTTCCCCTTGGGCAGAGTGAAAGGATTTTTGAAAGAAACAAAAAAAATTACTTTGAAACATGAACAACAGTAGGAATGTCAACAGCGATCCAATTCTGACATATCAACCCATGCGTCACTAAGTTGGGCGTATCTTCCTCTTCAAGCGGAGGGCTTATCTGAGCTGCAATCTCGTGCCATCTTTGTGCGTACTCTTTAAAAGTTTCTTTCTCTTTTTGGGACATTGCGTGGAGTTGATCACGGTTCGGTGCCATATCCAGATTGTATTTATACTGAAGGACAAAAGCTTCACAGAGATCATTGAATGTCTTGATTTGGGAACTATCAAGTCCCATATACCACTTCAGTGTAGCACCAGTAAGACTATCTTGAAAATAGTGAATCAGTAACTGATGGTTGTCAGTATAGGTAGACATCTTTCTGGCATACATGACCAAATGGCTTTGTGCACAAGTATTCCCTTTGTACTTCTCAAAATCCGGAACCTTGAACTTGGTAGGAATCTTCATATTAAGAACAAGAAAAAGCTCATGAACATTCTTCCCAAATAACTCTTTCCCCTTAAAGCCCTGATTTCTCTCTGCATCTCAGCAAACTGATCTTGAAAATCATCCATATGATCAATAACATCGAAACTTTCGCTGGGAGCAGTGTGGAAAATTTGCTCTTCAGCATAAGGCGAAGTATGAACCACGGGCGACGACACAGGTACAACAGTAGAAACAATTGGAATCTCAGCATTAGGAACAATATTAACCACAAGAGGTGGTACAGTCATAACAGCAGACACTCTTGGACCTTCAAAAGCAGGAGGTTGGTATCCCTCTGGCACATAATTGAGAGGCATGCCCCAAGGGAAACCAGTAGGCATCTGATATTGAGAAGCATTAATTGGAGCCACAGAAATGGGTGTTGATCCGATCTCAAAAATTAGAGTTCTCTGTACAGGAGAAGGAGAAGGTAGTGGTGGTTGATTCTGAGCAGCCACAAGAGCTTCCAATGCAGCAGTGAGTCTTTCCATACTATCCTTCAGAGTTGATACCTCTTCACGGAGCTCGCAGTTCTCTTGTTGCAACTGATCCATCTTTTTCTTAAGATTAGCTCGAGTGATGTAGTGATGCGACAGCTTGGCTGAACGAAGACCAAAAGAAACAAATAAGACACCTGGAAAAGGTAAAACACAATGCACAATGATGCGAATGCAAATGCAAAATGAAAATGTTTCAATCAGTTTTCAAGGATCTTTAAGATATAAAGCAATTACATACATCGTAAAGAAATAACACCTTTTTTTTAATTCTGATAAACATCTCATTTTATTGAATATTGGAAAGAGTTACACTTGGAAGTACAAGTTACATAAGATCAAATGCTCAATAAGAAAAAGCTAGGTCCTAAGGAGCATCTGATGACGATCCGAGTTGATACTTCCTTCGGAGTCTCTTAATCTCTCTCTCATTGTTGTCCTTCATGGTGGTCTTCTCTAACACAAGTTGATCCACAATACCCTTCTAAGCACCAGAAGTAGGAGGATGAGCAGATGAAGTAGTAGAGGAAAATAAATCTTTTGCATGTCTCTTCACAGCACGTCGCTCAAGCAACTCAATCAAGTCATCTTTCTTCTTCATCTGCTTTTGCAACTCCATCTTCTCCTTGTTAGAAGGTTGAAATTTACCTTCCCACATTTCTTTCTCTTGCTTCATCTTGGCCAAAGCATCTTAAAGAGTCTTCACATCATCAGAAGAAATAGGGAATGGCGTAGAGACCACTGTAGTCATGGGTTTCTCAAAAGGATAAGGCATTTTGAGCTCCATAGCTCTTTTCTTCACCCAAAGTGTATAAGGTTCTAAGGCAACGCAAACTTGTCTTCCAAGCTCTCCTTTACCCACCCTATGAATCTTAGTCCAAGCATGAGCAATTCTTCTCCTTAAACCAAGAGAGTCATTCCCTCCTTGAAAAAATAAACCCTCTAATAGAATATTTTTAGGCTTATCCTTCAACATATAACCAAGCTGACGACAAGCTAAACTAGGGTTGTAGTTAATTCCACCTTGTGTTCCAAGAAAAGGAACATTGGAAAACTCCCTAAAACTATCAATAATATGGACATTCTCATAAATAGAAGAAAACTAAGTAATGTCAGCATGAGTAAGGGACATGATCCTCTGAGACCACCTTAAATAATTCTTGTTCTCCCTAAAAATAGGTGACTATGGTAAATGCAAAATGAACCAACTGTACAGCAGATGTGTACAAAAAATGATGGTACCGTTCCTTTAGAAGTCCTACTATGGATGGAGAAATAAGTGTCACCAAGTAAAGTCGGAACAGGGTTCCCAATCAAGAAAATCCTAATAGCGTTAACATCCACAAAGTTGTCAACGTTTGGGAACAAGACTAGTCTGTAGATAAGCAAAGAAAATATAGCCTCAAATGCCAATTTGCGATAAGCATTTTCAAATAAAGTGGCTATCCCAATAAAGAACTTAGAAGTCACACCCTTGATGCCTCCTTTAACCGTTAGATTAGTATCAATATCAAATTTTGTCAAATGGGTAGCTGCAACAATATCCTGAGGCTTAAGAACTTTCTCCAAACCAGTATAAGGAACCTTATCAGAAATTGGTACACCCAACCAATAAGCATACACCTCCAAGGTTGGCATGAGCTGATAATCGAGAAAAGTAAAGAATCGGTAGACAGGATCATAGAATTGCACAAGGGTGTTCAGAATTTCGTCTTCCATGTTAGTAGAAAGAACAAATAGAAGCCTCCCATAACGAGATCTGAACCCTGAACGGTCAACTACCAAGGACACTAGCTTTCTCAAATCTGTAAGATCGGGAGTTCAGAAACCGTACTTCTGAGTGTTTCTCCTTCCAATATCCATAATCACAATATCTGTGATGTTTGCAAAAGAAAATCTCTGAGATCCTTAAAAACTGACTGAAACAAAATGCCCATGAATGCATGAGTGCAAGATGCAACACCCACAAAAAAGACATACAAAGTACACAGGTTCAAAGGTTCGGCACGAGCATGGAGCAAAAGGTAAGAACCAACCCACAATGGTATGTACTAAGGTTATATCATCACCTGTAGAAAAATGTTCTAAAAAAGTTCCCAGAGTCATAATCCATCTTTTGGTTATTATCGGCTTAAACGACTATTGGTCAGCCAACAATATTCTAAAAAGAAACTCGTCTGAGTGTGGTATCGTGTAACAACTAATTCAAGTCTACACCTGAATAGCCACCGCACCATATCCTAGTAAGGCCAAGATGGATTAAAGGGTCCTAAGGTCCTCAGCTTCTTAGGCTCCCAGGTTGGAAAAAGTAATGCCAATTACGACTAATTGTAAGACATCAGTAATTCCAAAGGGGCCTCCACTGAGCGAGGGATCTCAAGTCAGCTTAGTAAGGACTATTCCACATAAGCCAACAAGACTATACCACCCTCATATCATAAGTGCACTCAAGTCCGAGTATAGGACTTATCTCACCACACAGATCACTAGGCAACAAAACAGAACAAGCAATAACAAACAAGTCAAACAAAAAGCGATAAATAAATCAAAGTAGGCGAAATCCACTAGGAACCAGAGATTTTGGGTTCGATCCCCAGCAGACTCGCCGCTTTTCTGTAGCGGGGAAATATGTGAGTGTAATTTATTGATTAACTTAACTCAAAAAAATGCAAGAGTCGACACCAAACTTTTATTTTATCCAAAAAAGGAAAGAAAAAAGAGCAAACAAAACCAAAGAGTTCTAAAATAAGAACAAGAACAGAGATATGGGTAAGGGGGTTGGTTACGCAATGGGAAGGTGTTAGAACCCAAAACGTCTATAGTACTCTATAGGAGCCCTTTGAAATATTTACGCTTTTTGGTTTGAAAAGGGTTTGTTTGAAAAGAGATTGGGGAGGCGAGAAGATAATTATTATTTTTTAATATTTTTGTGTTTGGAGAGACAAATCGCCTCATGCCTACGTACCCACAAAGTGCAATATAGGATCAAATCCCCGTAGTTTGTGGTACAAATAAAAAAAATTGTAGATTTTGATTGATTTTAAATGTAAAGACAAGTCGTCATTTTAAGGAGAAAACTACGACTAGTCGCCCACAAGTATAAGACAACATTTGCATCACCTAAAGATGGAGGATTTTGCTTGGATTATCAATAAGTCTATCACTCAACATCAAATTGGAAAATGTCAAAATCTTAATACTGTGGGGAATAGGAGAATTATATCTCAACTATGAAAATGACTCATATCTAAACTTTATGAAAAGTTTTAAAATGAAAAGTGCACAAAGGCACAAAAATAGTTGGTGAGTTTTTTTGTATTTTTATATCTTTTGAAATTGGTAAAAATATGATTAACATTTGATTGACTTTTATTAAGAAAAAAAAAGTTTAAAAATCACTTGACAAAAGTCAAGGTTTTATTGTGAAAGCAATTTTGAAGTTTGAAAACAAGAAGGTTTTGAAAGAGGGAGAAGGTTTTGAAAATCGAAGAAGGGGAGAAAATGACGTGACTACCCTAGAAAGCAAAATAAAATCTAGAGATAAGAAGGATCTAACCAACTTGTAGCACACTCTATAGCAAGCTAAAAGAGTTCCATCCATCTTGAGCATAAGCAAATGAACAAGCCAAATAGAGACAAAGATCCACAATACTCCAAGCATAGGTAAAGAGACCTAATTCTAAGTCCAAAGGTCCAAGGTCTAGGAATAGTCCAAGAGCATAGCCACAAAGTTAAGAGTACCAAGTTTTTTAGAGGTTTAATCCTTTATTAGTGTTTTGAACAAGACATGGTCCAAGTGGAGAAAAGAAAAGAGGCAGAAACATAAACAAAGATATGATATGAGATGATAAACATAAAGCATAAAGAGAAAAAAGAAATAGGGAGCAAGAAGGAAACATAAACAAAATTAAAACAAAGATATTGTTAGTGAGTTAGTAATTAGCCGTTAGAGCAAATGATCAACGATGATTAATTCTTGCACTTAGACCAAGGTTAATGAAAACTCATTAGAGGATTGATAGAATCAAAGCCTCATAACAATAATTTTCATAGGTAGATGACTTAAGACAAGAAATCAACCATACTTGGACTTTCAAACATAAGGTTGAGCCACGAATGATCATTTTTTCGATTATGGGACAATTTAGTGCTATGTTAAGCAATCGTAATCGGGTTTATGAAGAAACCACGACTATCTGAGTCCGGTCAATAATAATGTTATTGCTAATGCATGATAGAGAAGTGATATATAGATCACTCTCCGAAAGCAATACCACACAAAAAGAAAAGAGGTAGTGATCTCATCATAATCAAGATTTTTATCGATGAATCAAAGTTAATCTATCACTATTCCAAAGTACGGAGAATCATCTCAATGATCATTCATCCATAGATTTCAAACAATGAAGATTAAACATTGTTGACATCCAACTTTCGCACCTCGAAAAATACAATCCTCGCGATGGACGCGAAAAAAAACGTTCGAACAGAGTCGCCACTGAACTTTATTCATTCCAAGGAAGGAATAGGAAAGTATCGATAAAACCTTTAAAGAGATAAGAACCTGGTCATCGCAACCAAATTCTAGGTTCGGGAGTCGATTATACAAAGGGAAGGTATTAGCACCCTCTACGTCCGTTGTACTCAACGGGAACCTCTTGATTCAATTCGAGAGCAAAGTTAGCTAAGTTGTTTGTTTTCTTCTAAGGTTTCGCCTATGGGGGAAATGGATGATTTTATGATAGGGTGTTCGCCAAGGATTGGGGCCCTTGTGCCTACTTACTCCCTCGTGCAATGGGAAAGTCAGAGCATCGTAGTTCATGGGACTACGGGTAAACGTTTGAGAATTGTGGAATTGTTCTCGCCCAGATCATCGTAATCTTGTGCCTACGTATCTTACATTCCGAAGAGAATGAAGAATCAAAGTGTTTGTAGTTCGGACAACTACGGTAAAAGGTTTGTAAACGAACGAGCGTTTAGGTCGTATTCAAACTACTAAACATTGGCTTGTCTGCTCGCTAGGTGAAGCTGAAGCACTAGTTCATATGCACGGAAGAAGGAACTAAACAATGTGTAAATGTTTTTTATTGGCTGCATTTTATGGCAAAACATTGATGTATGTATGAATGTCATAACTGATGTTATGACATACATAAGGACTGTTCTGCAGGGAGAGCTAAGAGTAAGTGAAGCTAAATGTCATGACTGAATGTTATGACATCGAGCGTATGACATTAGGGCGCGCAATTTTTGTTTTTTGTTATTAGCTCAGGCTATACTTCAAGAAACATTTCAAGAAGCCTAGTTATCTTAGGCGACATATCAGGCACTGCTAAAGGATAACATGGAATGCCCCAGACATAATTGGAGGTGCGCAGCTTCATGAAGAGAGGTTCATCTTGGATAACCCTAACCTATATATGAAGGCTCAAGGACTGGATGCTGCCTATATATACAAAAGGAGCAATCCTAATTGAAGACAGTTCTTGACAGGGGTTCAGAGAACGTGTGTTTGTGAAGAAGTCTGATTGTATCAGTTGTTCTTCACGTGTGTAATGTGTCTTAGGATTACTTGTAAACCAATCAATTATCTACTGTATGATTGCATTTGTCTAGAGTTCTTAAGTTGCATGTTGAGTGTGTCACTCTAAGCTGTTAAGCAAGAGTGTGTGTCTTTTGATCAAAGCTGTGAAGCAAGATCAAGGTGTGTTTGAAATGTGTCTTCATATCTCAATTGTAATTGGGTTATATCACTGAGGTGATTGAGGGGGAGTGAGTGGGAAACTCAGGTCAAGTGGTCTCTAGGATGAAGTGTCATTGGGTAGGTCTTAAGTGAAGAGTGAAAACGGGTTATTTGACTCTGAATTAATTCTACTAATAGTAAATTTCCTCCCTGACTTGGTAGCCCCCAGATGCAGGTGTGGTTGACACTGAACTGGGTGAACAATTACTTGTGTTATTTACTGCTTTCCATTTTCAGCTTATTAGTAAGTTCAGTAGTCTGTGTTACAGTGGATGTTATAAGATCTGTGATAACATCCATTGTGTGCTTGCCAGAATTTCAATTGGCATCAGAGCAGGCACCCTGCCTATTATTTTCTGGGTGAGATCTAGGGAAGATAAATTATGGTACTATGGATAAAGATATAGGATTCACAAATAGACCACCAATTCTGGATGGCTCTAATTATGACTAATTGAAACCTAGGATGATTACCTTCTTAAAGTCTTTAGACAGCAAGGCATGGAGAGCTACAAACTTAGGATGGGAACATCCAGTAAAGACTGATAAAGATGGATTGTCTGTGCTTACACCTGAAGAAGAATGGACCAAAGAGCAAGAAGCCTTGACTCTTGGGAATTCTAAAGCCTTGAATGCATTATTCAATGGCATAGACAAGAACATTTTCAGACTGCTGCATCATTGTGAGTTGGCTAAAGAGGTTTGGGATACTCTCAAGACAACTCATGAAGGAACCTCTATAGTCAAGATGTCAAGGTTACAAATGTTGACAACCAAGTTTGAAAGTCTGAGGATGAAAGAGGATGAGACTATTCATGAATTCTACATGAATATTCTTGAGATTGCCAACACCTCAGGCGCTTTAGGAGAAAAGATGTCTGAAGAAAAGCTGGTGAGGAAGATTCTAAGATCTTTTCCTAAGAGGTTTTCCATGAAAGTCACTACTATTGAAGAAGCTCAGGATATATGCAACATGAAAGTGGATGAACTCATTGGTTCACTCCAAAATTTTGAGATGGGAATGTGTGATCAGGTAGAGAAGAAAAACAAAAGCATAGCCCTTGTCACAAATTCAGCAGAACACTCTGATGAAGACAATGATGGAAGCAAGGAGAATCTTTCATAAGTTGTAGATATGCTTGGAGACAAGTCAACAGACTCATGAAAAGGGTAGATAAGAAGGGCATATTTAATGTCAATAACATCTCATCTGACATTGACAAAAGAGTCAAGTCTGAAGAAAAGTCCAACCAAGACAAGGGAGCTCAGTGTTATGAATTTAAAGGATATGGGCACAGTAAAACAAAATATCCCACCTGTCTCAAGAGGCAAAAGAAGGGCCTAGCAATTACTTGGTCTGATGGAGATTCTGAGAGTGGATCAAAAGAAGAATCAGCCAAGCATGTCACTATTCTGAACAGTGTATGCATATCTGAGGGTGACTCAAGTGAAGATGAGATGACCTTTGATGAACTTGCGGCCTCATATAAACAGCTATACAACAAGAGTGCTGAAATATGTCAACTAGGGGAGAAGCATAAGAAAATCATCAAGAAGTTGGAAGTTGAAAAGAAGGAGAATCTTGCAACCATTGACTCACTCAGCAGTGAGGTCAAAATGTTAAACTCTAAACTTGATCAGATGACTAAATTTGTCAGGATGCTAAACCCTGGGATTGACACTTTAGAAAAAATTCTACAGAGTGGTCAGCAAGCATGAAACATGTCTGGACTGGGATTTGTAGGTGAACAGAAACCCACCTTGAAACCAAAGGCTGAAAATCATAGACCAAAATGGATATCACAACCAATGTCACAACATTAGAAGACTAAAAACATGAATCAGGCAAGGAGAAAGTCCCAAAGGTGGAGGTGTCACTACTGTGGAAAATTTGGACACATAAAACCATTTTGCTTCAGTTTGCATGGATTCCCTAGTCACCTTCATCAAGATGTTCCTGTCAAGATGCAACAATGGATGGCAAAGGAGGTTGGTCTGATAGCTCATACTTCTCTGAGAGTGTCAGCTAAAGAAGACTGGTATTTTGACAGTGGTTGTTATAAGCACATGAGTGGAGTAAAGAATCTCTTGATGGACATGAAACCACATTCTACTAAGTATGTGACTTTTGGTGATGGAGCAAAAGGGGAAATCAAAGGTGTTGGGAGACTAGATTGTCCTAGAATTACTAACCTAGACAATGTACTGCTGATGAAGGGATTGACTGCCAACTTGATTAGTATCAATCATCTTTGTGATCAAGGACTCAATGTCAACTTCACAAAGGGAGAATGTGTTGTCACAAATAGAGATAAAAAGGAAGTCATAAGGGGAGCCAGGTCTAAAGATAACAGTTACTTGTGGGAGCCTCAAATCTCAAGTAACTCCATTATTTGTTCTATGACCAAAGAAGAAAAGGAAGTCAAACTGTGGCATCAAAAACTTGGACATCTTCATCTAAAAGGGATGAAAAGGATCATTTCCAAGGAAGCTGTGAGAGGAATTCCAAAGCTGACTATTGATGAAGGTAAGGTTTGTGGAGAATGTCAAGTAGGCAAGCAAACCAAGACATCTCATCTAAAGGTTGGACACTTGACTACCTCCAGAATTCTGAAACTATTGCACATGGACCTGATAAGACCAATGCAAGTAGAAAGTCTGGGTGGCAAAAGGTATGCCTATGTAGTTGTTGATGATTACTCCAGATTCACCTGGATAAATTTCATCAAAGAAAAATCTGATGTGTTTGAAGTCTTCAAAGATCTTTGCATTAAACTTCAAAGAGAGAAGGAGAATGGTGTTATCAGGATCAGAAGTGATCATGGAAAGGAGTCTGAAAACTCTAAATTTGTTGAGTTCTGCTCAACAGAAGGTATCAGTCATGAATTCTCCTCCCATATTACTCCTCAACAAAATGGAGTAGTAGAAAGGAAAAAAACGGGTTATTCAAGAATTTACCAGAGCCATGATTCATGCAAAGAAATTACCTATGCACTTTTGGGCTGAGGCAATGAATACAACATGCTATGCCCACAACAGAGTTACCTTGAGAAAGGGAACATCTTCCACTCTGTATGAATTAAGGAAAGGAAGAAAACCAACTTTAAAGTATTTCCATGTGTTTGGGAGCAGGTGCTACATCTTGACAGATCGTGAACAAAGGAGGAAAATGGATCCCAAAAGTGATGAAGGCATATTCTGGGATACTCTACTAACAGCAGAGCCTATAGAGTAAACAACTCAAGAACAAAAGTCCTGATGGAATCCATTAATGTTATTATTGATGATCAGCCTGAAGAAATAAATGTCATAGAGGATGTTGGAACATTGCTTGAGACACCAGCTGATGATATAGTCAATTCTGAAGATGTTTAAGATGTAACTCCTGATTCTAAATTAGAAACTCTCAACAGAGAACCTTCTATCAAGATCCTCAAAGATCATCCCAAAGATCTTATCATTGGAGACCCCAACAGTGGTGTAAGAAACAGAACCAGAGAAGTCGTCTCAAATTCATGCTTTGTATCCAAGATTGAGCCCAAAAATGTGAAGGAGGCTTTAACTGATGAATATTGGATCAAGGCCATGCAAGATGATTTGGAACAGTTTAAAAGGAATAAAGTCTGGGAATTGGTCCCAAGGCCTGAAGAAACAAACATCATTGGAACCAAGTGGATTTACAAGAACAAATCTGATGAACAAGGAGTTGTAACCAGAAACAAGGCTAGATTAGTGGCACAGGGTTATACTCAAGTATAAGGAATTGATTTTGATGAAATTTTTGCACCAGTGGCAAGACTTGAGTCAATCAGGTTGTTGTTAGGAATTGCCTGCATCCTGAAATTTACTATTCCAGATGGATGTGAAGAGTGCTTTTCTAAATGGATATCTGAATGAGGAAGTATATGTGGTACAACCTAAGGGATTTGAGGATCCTAACTTGACAGACCATGTATACAAGTTGAGGAAGGCACTGTATGGATTGAAGCAAGCTCCTAGAGCTTGGTATGAGAGACTGACTGAATTCCTTACCACCAATGGATACAGAAAAGAAGGGATAGACAAGACCCTTTTTGTAAAGGATGAAGGTGGAAAAATCATGATTGCACAAATCTATGTGGATGACATAGTGTTTGGAGGGATGTCAGACAAAATGGTGAAACAATTTGTCAATCACATGCAATCTGAGTTTGAAATGAGCATGTGTGGTGAATTAACTTACTTCCTTGGATTGCAAGTCAAGCAAATGAAAGATTCTATATTTATCTCCCAAAGTAAATATACCAAAAACATAGTCAAAAAGTTTGGGATGGACAATGTTGGTCACAAAAGAACACCTGCACCCACTCATCTAAAGTTATCGAAAGATAAAAGTGGTACTAGTGTTGATCAAAGCCTGTACAGAAGCATGATTGGAAGCTTGTTGTATCTAACAGCCATCAGACCTGATATTGCATTTGCAGTTGGTGTATGTGCCAGATATCAAGCAAATCCTAAGGTAAGTCACATAAATCAAGTCAAAAGGATTCTCAAATATGTGAATGGAACTTGTGATTATGGTATACTTTACTCTCATGGGTATGATCCTACATTATCTAGATATTGTGATGCTGACTGGGCTGGAACTGTTGATGATAGAAAGAGCACCTCTGGTGGATGCTTCTTCTTAGGGAACAAACTTATATCTTGGTTCAGCAAAAAGTAAAATTGTGTCTCACTATCCACTGCTGAAGCTAAATACATAGCAGTTGGTAGTAGTTGTTCTCAGCTGGTCTGGATGAAGCAAATGTTAACTGAATACAATGTCACTCAGGATGTCATGACATTGTACTGTGACAATCTTAGTGCTATCAATATTTCCAAGAACCCAATCCAGCATAGCAGAACTAAGCACATAGATATAAGACATCACTTCATAAGAGACCTTGTGGAAGACAAAGTGATTTCCTTGGAACATGTGTCCACTGAACTACAACTAGCTGACATCTTTACAAAGGCTCTAGATACTGCTCAATTTGAGAATCTAAGAGGAAAATTGGGTATTTGCATGTATGAGGACTCATAGCAATTACTGGCACATGAGAGTTTTAAAACATCAATGCAGTCTAAGGCCTTGACCCCAAAAGCTCTCCATTCCACACAAACGTACTATATTACTACGCATACAATTTTCTCTGTCTCCCCCACTCTGCATAATTCTCAGTTTGCACTCCGCAACAAGATGTTTTTCCATCATGATGCCTCTTCATCCAAGACCCCTCCCAAATCCTCAAAAGGTGCCCCTCCCACTACTGAAGAATCCAAGCACAAGTATCCTCCTCCCACTGATGAAGAACTTAGGTGAATCAGAAACAGGGAAGGCTTGGTATACGTGGGCAAATCCATTGGGGAAATTGTCGATGATATACTCAAGAAAGGGCTGCCTTTTCGGGGCATCACCATTCCCCTGGCTCGCATGGATCCACCTCACAATACTAATATGCCAAAGGACGACCCTGATGACATAAATCAGGACATCTCATTGTCAGATTTGGATGACAGTGATTCCAGTTCCTCTGAGGAGGAATAATGATATGTGCTGATAGACTGTTGTGGGGATCAGGTTGCTGGTTGCTGAGCTGTTGATGGTGTGCTGCTGGTTTGAATATTTCTTTGTTTTGTTTTGACTTTTGTGACAGCATGAATTTGTGATGCTCTCCATGAGAAATTTTTGTTTGGAATGACCCCTAACTTCTGTAATGTTACTCAGTGTGATCCTTACTATTTAATTAGTTTTGATCTGAATTTGTGGCTAAAAAGGGGGAGAGAGTGTTAGATAACAGCAGTTTAGAGATTGTATCTCTCATAGGTGGAAGACTTGTGTGTTACAGGGGCTGGTGCAAATATACATGGTTGAAGACTTTGCTGTTGTGCATGTGTGATAACGGTTGATGCTGTTAGTGTTGTGTGAATTCCTAGAGTGTGTAGGAATGTATGTATGAACTCCTAGATGCTGATTAGGAGTGTGTGTATGTTAGCAGAGTGTGTGGAACCTAGTAGCAGTAGCTGCTAGTATTGTGTGTATCTGCAGGATGATTGCAGAATGTTGTGCATCTCTTTAGGGGGAGTAGCACAGGTTGTTTCACAATGGGTGTGCTTCAGGATATCATCCTGAATGTCTTAACATCCAGAAAAGCCTGGATAATTTGTGTGACTGCAGGGTGTCTGCAGGTTTTGTACAGCTGATGTGATATGCATCAGTTGAGGGAGAGTAACTCTAATATGTTACTCAACACATTGTGACATCTGTAGTGCTGCCTAACATATGGTTGTGTGTGAACAAGTTGATCCTAAGAGCCAACTGTGTGAGTATAGACAACTCTGATAGTGTGTTAGTAGCTTTCCTGCATGATAGGTTAGACTTCTGCTGCTTGTAATCTTTGATACTGTAACAGAGTGTTTTAGCCAAAAATTTACCAAAGGGGGAGTTTGTAAATGTTTTTGATTGGCTGCATTTTATGGCAAAAAATTAATGTACGTATGAATGTCATAACTGATGTTATGACATACATAAGGGTTGTTCTGCAGGGAGAGCTAAGAGTAAATGAAGCTGAATGTCATGACTGAATGTTATGGCATCGAGCGTATGACATTAGGGCGCGCAGTTTTAGTTTTTCTATTATTAGCTCAGGCTATACTTCAGGAAACATTTCAGGAAGCCTAGTTATCTTAGGCGACATATCAGGCACTGCTAAAGGATAACATGGAATGCCCCAGACTCAATTGGAGGTTCGCAGCTTCATGAAGAGAGGTTCATCTTGTGTAACCCTAACCTATATACGAAGACCCAAGGACTGGATGCTGCCTATATATACAAAAGGAGCAATCCTAATTGAAGACAGTTCTTGACAGGGGTTCAGAGAACGTGTGTTTGTGAGTGAAGAAGTATGATTGTATCAGCTGTTCTTCATGTGTGTAGTGTGTCTTAGGATTACTTGTAAACCAAGCAATTATCTACTGTATGATTGCATTGGTCTAGAGTTCTTAAGTTGCATGTTGAGTGTGTCAGTCTCTTGATCAAAGCTGTGAAGCAAGATCAAGGTGTGTTTGAAGTGTGTCTTCATATCTCAATTGTAATTGGGTTATATCACTGAGGTGATTGAGGGGGAGTGAGTGGAAAACTCAGGTCTAGTGGTCTCTAGCCTGAAGTGTCATTGGATAGGTGTTAAGTGAAGAGTGCAAACGGGTTGTTTGATTCTGAATTAATTATACTAATAGTGAATTTCCTCCCTGGCTTGGTAGCCCCCAGATGTAGATGTGGTTGACACTGAACTGGGTGAATAATTACTTGTGTTATTTACTGCTTTCTATTTTCAGCTTATTAGCAAGTTCAGTAGTCTGTGTTATAGTGGATGTTATAACATCCGTGATAACATCCATTGTGTGCTTGCCAGAATTTCACAATGTTCTTTGGTAAAGGTATGAGTTGTAGATCGCGCGGGGGCGAGGAAAGTGAGGTTCGTTAGGTAATTTGATGGAGAATGACGACTATTCGATAAACAAGGCGTCAGCCTCGCGACTAATTAGTCGGGATATTATTGGAATGCTAGATTCCAACTACATCTTTTTCATTCCATTAATTATGAAATTGTATTTGAATGGAAAATAAGGGTACTTGTCCAAATAATTAGGGCACGTGTTTTATAGACAAAAGGTCGAGCAACCCACAACCTAAAGCGTACGCCCCAAGAGTGGTTACTCACGAATTCAAGGAGTGCGAGACCCCAAGAATTCAATTATTTCGTACTTTAATTTAAGAAAATAATTTGAACTTAATGTACGGTTTAGACGCGTATTAGGGTTTAGATTCGATCGCACGAGGGTAAGGTTAGACGGATTGAATATTTAAGAGGAATTACGACTATTCAATAAGCGAGATATTGACTTCGTAACCAATTAGTCGGGACATCGTTGGAATGCTAGATCCCAACAAGACATTTTTCATTCTATTAATTACGAAATATATTTGTTGGACAATGAATGTACTTGTCCAAATAATTAGAGGAAGTGTTTTAGGAATGAAAGTTCGAATGACACGCTGCACGAGGCGTACACCTCAATAGTTGTCACTCAAGAATTCAAGGAGTGCGAGACTCTAAGAACTCGATTCTTTCGTAATTTAGTTAAGAAAATAATTTGAATAGATTAGTGTGTTCGGATTAGGTGCGCTAGATATTCTAAAAATGTAAGATCGAAAGGATCACAACCCAAGGCGTACACCTTGAGAGCAATCCTTCGAGAACTCCAGAAGTGCTAGACCTCAAGAATTTGATATTTACATTATTTAATTGAAAAAAATAGTTTGTTTTGAAGAAAAATACTCAAGTTGAGTCGAGGTTTAAATTGAGTTTTAAACGTGTGCACTAGCAAAGTGGACTAGTCTTCTAAGTGACCAACTAGAGATAATTGATCAAATAGGTCTCACTGTAAGGAAGCTCAGGATTAAACTTTAAATGTTGTGTATGGTGATCAAAGGTAGAAAAGGGCTCGATGAATCGAGAACTATTTTGAAAATTGTTTTGAGAAAAAAAATTAATATCTTAGAAAAAAGGTTTTAACTTGATTAATAAAATATAATTTTCTAATATTTAAAATATTTATTTGGTAATAATTTTGAGATTTATATTTTTTAAAGGAATAATTGTAATTTCTTATAAAAATATATAATTAATAAAAATTGTTTAAAAATATCTTTTAGAAATTTTAATTGAATTGAGTGAAAAACCTTTTAAAAAAAATCGAAAGACGGAACAACCACAATTCATGGCGTGCGCCTCGAGAGCGATTGTCCAAGGATCAAGGGGTGCTAGACCTCAAGAATCCACTACTTTCATTATTTAATTAAAAAAGGGTTTAAAAGTACTAATTAAAATAAATTATGATTTTAATTTTTATGTTTAAAAAAATTTTAAATCTAATTGCTATTTATATATAAGTTAATTAAGGTTTAATTAAACAAACTAGTTGAGGTGAAAAAAAACATCACTATTAATCAATTAGAATAAATAAAAACTAAATAGTAAGTGAAAACTAAAGAAAATTAATCACCAAATTACTAATTAATAAAACTTAGTTCACAAATGAATTAATTATCAAATTAATTAAAACAGTTAGAATTATTAAATCAATGAGAGAGAAAAATGTTAGCCTTCAATATTAACAATCTAACAAAAAATGGTGTAACATGCTTTGATTAGTATCAATTATTACTTGCAAAACTTAAACATCAGTGTCAGTAAAATTTTCTTAAGGAAATCGAATTATGAAAACAAACTAACTATTGAGCTTTTAGAAATTTAGTGGCATAACAAGCAAAGCCAATCATGAAGAACATGCAGGCTATATTCATTTAAGCCATCGACATATAAGACTACAACAACATATCATATTCACCAATAATTAAACATTGAAAAAATCTTTAAACAATATAGAATTTGCATCTCAAAATATACATACTGCAAAAGAAAGATTTAATATTAAAAACACGACATCACAGCAGCGACAATATTAACAAACCTATAACTCCCACAATATTCACCAAGAAAAATTGTTGCTACAATATTTAAAACAGCAGTGGAATTTGAGGCGCAAAATCATAGCCTATCTATGAATACATTATGCTCACTGCAACTATAGTCTTACACAATGCTTATTTATGAGAAAGAGTAGAAACAAATTTTTTATCTTAAAACAAAACAACATTAATTGCAAACAAAAACCTTCTCGCTCAGACTGTCATCAGAAACAATTACTCTCATAGACTCATAACTACCATTAATCAAAACAACAACATCTCAGCATAAAATTCTCAAGAGGACTTGCTAATACTAAATTAACGAAGCACATGAATGATACTGTAAGCAGGAAAACAAAGTATCTGAATTTGGATCCTAACCGACACTAAGCAACGTCAATACATGTAATATCGACCATCAAACGAAAATGGAACCGAAACGATAACTCAAATTAGATTGTAACAGCAATGACTCAGAACAACTAAAAATAAGTGGAAATAATTCAAACTGACAAAATCAAAACAGAATCAAAAAATGAAAAAATAAAACCAACTGGAGACGAAACCTAGTCGTGTAGTAGCATTGTTGATAAGAGCAGCTGCTGAGCCTGTTTTTTGAATGCTTCACCGCGATGAGTATGATATGGTTGCGAAGTCGCATCACAGGTCCCCTCTTTCAACTCTATGGCAGCACCGTTAGCTGTCGTTGCTGCGAAGGTTGTTGAGCTGAACACTTCACGGACTAAGTTGTTATTGAGGTTGTAGGAAGAGGAAAAAGGTGACGAGTGGATAAGGGAAAACGGAGGCGGCGTTTTTTTTCTGAGTTCTCCAATTTGTGGCGGCTAGGGTTATTTTTTAGGTTGAAGAAAATGAACAGTAGATTCCCCATTTTATACCCAATTTTCAACCCTAATTTTCCAATTTTTCAGCTCTTCCCATCGTGTCCTTGTTTCTCTTTCTTTTTAATTTTTTTTTAATTTTCTTAATTAATAAATCAATTCTAACTCTATTTAATTAATATTAAAATATATATTATATTAACCTATCATAAAAAAATTATGAAACAAAAATAATGATAAGTATATAAAAAAACAAATGTCACGTGGCACGCTCTTATTGGACTAAAAAGTGAAAATGTTTATTTTTGCTGAAAAATACGCTACGCTGTACAAGCTAGGTAAATCAAAAATTAAGTCGGGCGAATGAAAATTTTGAAAAAGGTAGGACAAATTTGGGTTATGACACCAACAATCCATAATCCATAGATTTCATCGATCAAAAGAAAAAGAAGAAGAAGAAATGGAATGCCAAATTGAATTACAAGTTCAAGATCATTCCATCTTTAAGTTCATCCACTCATCTTGGTAGATTAAAGCGCTAAACATATCATTAACTCAAAGCACCTAAAATGAATTGAACAATTCACTTTAAAGATAGATTTGAATTGATGAATGTTTATCCAACTTCATCTACACCCTAAGTAATGAATTTAAAGAGGAAAATGACCTTTAAAAGTGTATTTCAAGGCCAAAACCAAAAGGAAATGGAAGAAGAAGATGTGGGAACGAAAACAGTCCCAAAACAGAGCCAAAATGGCAAAATTATCACTGAGTAACCGGTTACCCTATGAAAACAGCAGCAAAACAGCTTGAAAAAGGGGCAGAAACTTGATCAATCATTTCTACAAACACCTCATGATCAATGATGCAATTGAGCACGAAAATTCAAGTAAAATAACAACAATCAACACCAATAGAACATGATATGCAAGAACCAAAGATCAAGCAATAATAATCAATATGGATCATATCGTAAAAGATGTATCAAGAGCAACAATGGTGGATCAAGAAATTACCACTCCAAATCTAGAAATTCTTCAAATCAACTCCACAAACCCCACTTCAAAGCTTTGATCTACTAGAATTGAGGATGAAAAAGTGAATGGATGAAGGTTTAACTCAAAGATTAGTAAATTCTAATGATGAACTTACTAATCTTTCAAAGGAAGAAATAGCTTTTGGTGAATTTGCTAATTGGAGAAAATTAAAAGTCAAGAAAGAGTTTGACAAGGTGATTTTGGCTATCAAAAGCTTATGAAATGAGAGAAATGAGACCTCTATTTATAGGATTTAGGCTTGGAAAATTTGGTGGATTGGAATTTGGTTTGGAATCAAAATTAGGTTTGGAATTTGAATTTGGAGGGAAATTCAAGATCAAGTGGTGATTAGTGAAGGTGTATGGTGGGAATTAATTATGATGAGGTAGGGGATTTAAAATGAAGTGATCTAGAATATTCTCATGTTGCAATATTTAAATTTGGTGCCAAAAATGCTGCAGAATTTGAATTTGCCCAATTTTCACAAAATTCGCACAGAGTAACCGGTTACCCAATATCTGGTAACCGGTTACCACAGACAAAAATGGTGAAAATGGCCTTTTTGATGTGTTGTCTTGGCTCTGACTCAATTCTTTTGCTTGTCAAATAAGGCATGGAAATGAACACATGAACCTTAGAGTCTCTTGAATAAAAGTCAATCAAATCTTGGGAAACTCTTAATCAGATGATTTGAATTGTTTGCGGATCAACTTCGACTTTTTTCAGATGAAATTCACTCGAGTTGGGGGACTAAATTTGATATCTTTAATCCAAATTCTTCCTGAAAAAGTTAATAAAGGAAAAACAAACATTTTTTTTGGATTTTAATCAATGGTTAGTAAACATAAACATAAACAAATATCAAAGAAACAAGAAACAAGGGTGCCTGGTGATCTCTCAAGAACAAACCTACAGAGGAAGGCAAGAGAACCAAAGCTTGCAATCTTGTTTGTAGGATGAGATGCAAATGACATGTGGGATCTTAGGGGTAAAAAATTAGAGTATTACAATTTGCTTTTTTCTTCATTCTCCTTTCTTTTCTTTCATCTCTTGTGACTTGTTTAAGTCTTGCTTTTGTTTTCATATATGATTGATTAGTAAAGTGTTTACTTTTGTTTGATCACATGATCCCTAGTCCTTCTATTTAAGATGGAAGTACGAGAGACATTAGACTTTCAATCATTTGCATGATAACAAGTAGGATAGTCCTTCTTTGACCTCAACTTTAGGTCCATCATTTGTATGATAACTGTAGATGCTTTAGATTGGCTGCAATTTATGGCAAAACATTGATGTGTGTGTGAATGTCATGACTGATGTTATGACATGCATAATGAGTGTACTACAGGGTAAGATGGGATAGCTAAGAGAAAGTTAAGGTGGATGT
Organism: Lathyrus sativus; assembly: GCA_963859935.3. Classification (NCBI taxonomy): domain Eukaryota; kingdom Viridiplantae; phylum Streptophyta; class Magnoliopsida; order Fabales; family Fabaceae; genus Lathyrus; species Lathyrus sativus. The sequence continues at coordinate 372,617,696 of OZ012737.1, forward strand.
CATGTTGAACGTTATGACATCAAGCGTATGACATCAGGGCGCACGTGTTTTAGGTTTCTGAGATATTGCATGAGGAAGCTTAGGCTATAATTCAGGAAACATTTTAGGGATCCTAGTTGTAATACCCCAAATTTTACCCTTATATTTAGTCAGTCATTTCGCATAGCATCTCATCTGTGCATTTGCTAACCATTATCGAGTCATGGAGGTGTTTGTTTTGCAGGATTGGTTCTAGGGGCATTTTGGTCATTTTACGCGGATTCTGCTAATTCCTTGAAGACGGACTGTTACTAAGTTTTGAGGCATTTGAGACACTATTTCTGAGGCATTTATTTATCCCCTGGTTTGATTATATCAAGGCGCCAATTCCATGGGTTTGGTATCGAAATTTGTCGGACTCAACTGGATTTAAGACCTATCGCTCATGGTTTATTTCCAGAGTGCTCCCGATGCTGGTAATAAGGCACAGTTTTAATGGGGTATTATTGGATTGTTGCTGCACAGTATTTGGTCAGTGGAATTCAATTACGGGCAAGGTTATCATTGATATTGAATCTGTGGTGATTACGGCGTGCATCCGTGTTTGGTTATAAAATCGTTGGCTAGAATCTAAGTTGGAATGTAGTCAGGTGATGAGATTGGGAACACAAATGGGACAAATACATGGACAAGAACATCACTCACGAATATTTCTGGTTTATGACTATGTTAATGAATTTAAATATTTGTGGATTTATTCACAAACGTTTATAATTTATAACTAGAAATAAAATAAGTAAATTCAAAACTGAGCAGGTCATGGATATATAAATGAAGTTCTGACATTTTTATTTCATAAAAGAGATCATCATACAAAAAGGAGTAAATTGTTTCACATTCTGAATTGCTGTAAAATTACAATTACAGATATTACATTTACTCTAAAAATCCTAAGTCCTAAAGATTCATTGGAGTCTTCATGAGATTCATCCATTGGACCGTATTCCATGTTCATATCCGATTAACCTGCACAAAGAAAAACAAATACAAAACAGAACAAACAGAATAGAAGGGGTTAGAAATTGTTTTTGACACTCTCAGAACATCGTCATCATCGAGTGTCGGGAGTGGCACAACCGAAGCTGCGTCCTACCCCCGTACCGATCCGAGCCGTTGGCGTCAGATCAGATAATATCTGTTCTTATCATGCGGGACATCCGAGAGATAGAAGTGATAAAAGAAGCGGGACTGATTCGCTCTTGCCGCCATTGAATTTCCAAACTGATACCAAGGCGAATTTGGACTCAGACCCGGATGCCAGCAGGTCTGAATCATTTTGTTTTCGAAATTTCCAACACCTGAAAACCACAACAGCATCAGTACTAGGTTCAGAATTCAGAACTCAAAACCTAAACAATTCATAAGCAGCATTAATTCTGAACCACATAGGTGAGTTCATGAAAACCAAGTCCAAACAGAACAGAAAATACAAACCAAACTGCATCGAATAGCATCAACAAAGTTCATCACAGGCTAATGGCAAGTTAATTCACAAGTAGCGAAACCATCTCAATTCAGAAATGGAAGAGTAAGTGCAGGTCAGAGGATTAAGTTCAGATAACAAACTATAGCAGAAAGACCTCCAACAAGTCCATGAGCCATAAATCCATCACCTGAAATCCGAAGAACAAATCAAACTGGATAACCGAATACACAACAAAACATACCAGTTCAGAAAGTGAAACAAGTTCACAAAACCATATCAGAAATAGTGGAAAAAGGTTCAGATCAAACATATCAGTTCGATGAGTTCACAAAACCATAGCAGAAAAAGCAGGAAATCGCAACAAGCCCAGAACTCCTGTTCTGAACCGCGACATCATCGAAGAATATCCCTCGAAGGCTCAGAACGATGTCATCATTGCCGTATACCTTCCTCGGCAGCGTTTGACGCAACCGAAGCCGGAGTACCTATCCTGAAAGAAGAAGAGGAAAAGTTAATGTAGGTTTCAAAACCGAAATCCAGAAATCAGAAGCAGATATCCAACGAAAATCCAGACTGCATCAAAAATAACTCAAATCAGTTCGAAACAAGTCCATCAAAACAAATCAGTTCAGATATTAAACAAATCGAATAGGGTCAAGTAACATTCAATCACAGAGTTCTGAAAATAGAAAGCTCCGAATCAAATCAGAAGAATCATATCAGCTGGAAATCAAAAAAGACCAATCAAATCCTAAAAAAGGAAACAAGATTCAATCAGTATCTGAAAAACCAAAAATCCCAGATGAAAATCAAATCGAATCAAATCTCAGCCAAATAATAACGTAAAAGATCATAAGTCCAGGCCCAAAAGAAAAATAGAAGTTATAAAAGGGACGATTTCACCTGTGAGAAAAGGGGGACGGAGGATCGCGAAAACCCTAGAGAAAAGGACGGCGATCAGAAACCGCAAGCGAAACCCTAGGCGGCGCGACCGAGACTCAGAGGAACCGATATCCTCCTCATCATCTTCATAAGAAACAGCAACGAGTATCATCGACGGCGAACAACAACCATCACTGAACAATCAATATCATCCGCGAATCACAGACGAGAAGATCGCCTTCGCCGTCGGCGGGCAATCAACTCTAAGCCTCAGCTCGCTGCATCATCGGCCGTTTTCACCATAAATGTGAGCCATGAGACATTTTCTTTACGAGTTTCATGCTCTGTTTCAGGTTAACGAAAGGAGTGAAGAAGAGAGACAAGAACGCGAGAGAGAAAGACGGGCAAAGAAGAAGAACGGCGCCGCGAACAGATTTTAGGGTTTTGAAACCCTAACTTCTGTTTTGTCTTATGACTAACCAACCGGGTTGGGTCCGGGGTGATGACCGGCCCAACCCTCTTTTTTTATTTTTTGTTTTTTTGTTTTTTTAAAAAAAATCTGTTTTTTAACCCTTTTTTTTGTTTTTTAAGTTGTTTTTTTTTAAAAAAAACCATTTTATTTTATAATAAAAAAACCTTTTTTGTATAAATATTTAAATTTTTTTTAAATAAATAAGACTTTAAAAACCTTTTTATAATGAAATCAAAAAAAAAACTCTTTTTTAAAATAAAAATCAGAAAACTTTTTTTAAAAATATTAAAAAAATAAAACTCTTTTTTAAAGAAATTAAAACATTTTTAATTAAAATTAAATTTTTTTGCAAATTAATATTAAATTTTTTTTTTAAACTTAAATTAAGATTTTTTTTTATTAAAACAATAATAAAAATCTCAGATTTGCATCTTTTTCCTCATTGTCTCATATTTCATTTGATTGCCGCCTAACTCTGCCCACTAACGTCGTTTGTTCATTTTGCAGCTCATTACGTTTACCGTTATTTATTTCATCTTATTTTTCACTCAAAATTCATTATCATATTGTATATGTTTCTCGGTTGTAACATCGCGAATCTTAACAATCGCATTTACGTTTCCGCATTTAAAATTCTGCTGATGTATGATTTAGAGGTCTCACGCTTCCATCACTATTATTCTGTCACGCTACACACATCCGAAGGTTAGGTCTAGCGTTTGGCCGCCGCGCCAATAGTCCTCAACTTCAAGCCCTTACAAACTACAAACCCTAATTTTCACACATGCCTCGCCGCAGGCAAAATTACAACTTTACCCCTAGCATTAGGTCAAAGAGTCGCCGCGCTCATTTTAGGGTTTCCCGCCGCGGAATCCCTAATTTAACCCTAATTACAACTTAACAATTCAACGTAGAGATTTGGAGTTTCTACACTCCACGTACGCGTGTCCTTAAGACATGTTTATTCCCCTTGAGACCTTGACCACAGTCGAGTGTTCTTTAACCTCCCTTTTGAGGGGAACTACGATTACTCTGATTCCACTCCCGTAAGGATACGTAGGCACAAGATGCGATGTCTTGCCGAGTAAACTTAGAATTAACCCCTTAGGTATCCTTTCTCACTTTTAATCCTTTGTACATATACCTTAAGCAAATAGATAAAGCAAATAGTAAACATTTGAACAAAAGGTTCCCGTAGAGTACTACGGAAGTTTAGGGTGCTAATACCTTCCCTAATCTTAACCAACCCCCGAACCCTAGATCTTTCCCCGCATTGTGTTTACGATGCAAAATAGGTTTTCCCTCTTTTGACCTTTTCCTTCGGATAAATCAAAGAGCGGTTGTGAATTGAATTGCGATTCAAACTCATTAATAGTTTGTGATCCTATTTCCACCGCAACACTAGTTATCTCAGGCGAAATGCTAGGCATTGCTGAGGATAGCACGTAATGACCCTGATCTTATTGGAAGGGCGCAACTTTATGAAAAGAGGTTTAACTAGGTTAAACCTAACTTCTGCACCAAGAACCAAGGACAATCTACTTCTTATAAATATCAAAGTATCAGTCCTAATTTAATAGAGAGCTTAGGGACAAAGATTGAAGAGTGTATTTTATGTGTGAAGAATTATATTCTTCACGTGTATTTGTGTGTCTTAGGATTACTTGTAAACCAGACAATTATCTGATGTATGATTACATTGTTCTAGAGTTCTTAAGTTGTCTGTTAAGTGTATCACTCTAAGCTTTGAAGCAAGAGTGTTGTGTCACTTGATCAAAGCTGTGAAGCAAGATTAAGGTGTGTTTGAAGTGTGTCTTCAATTTTATTTGTAACTTTGAATTGGTTGATATCACTGTTGTGATTGAGGGGGAGTGAGTTGGTAACTCAGGTCTAGTGTTAGGTTAAAGTGTCATTGGGTAGGTCTTAAGTGAAGAGTGCAGACTGGTTATTTGAATCTGAATTAATTCTGCCAATAGTGAATTTCCTCCCTGGCTTGGTAGCCCCCAGATGTAGGTGTGGTTTGCACTGAACTTGGTAAAAAAATTACTTGTGCTATTTACTTCTTTCATTTACAGTCTGTCATTAAGTTTTGTAGTCTGTGTTATAGTGGATGTCATAACATCCGTGATAACATTCACTGTTGGGTACCAAGAATTTCAATTGGCATCAGAGCAGGTACCCTTCCTGTTACTTTCTGGGATAGATCTAGGGAAGATAAATTCTGGTACTATGGACAAGGATATAGGATTCACAAATAGACCATGAATTCTGGATGGCTCAAATTATGACTACTGGAAACCTAGGATGATAGCCTTCTTGAAGTCTTTAGACAGCAAGGCATGGAGAGCTGCCAACTCAGGATGGGAACATCCAGTGAAGACTGATAAAGATGGAGTATCTGTGTTAATACCCAAAGAGGAATGGAACAAAGAGCAAGAGACCTTGGCTCTTGGGAATTCTAAATCCTTGAATGCTTTATTCAATGGTATAGACAAGAATATTTTTAGACTCGTGCATCACTGTGAACTGTCCAAAGAGGCGTGGGATACTCTCAAGACAACTCATGAAGGTACCTCTAAGGTAAAGATATCAAGATCACAGATGTTGACCACCAAGTTTGAAAGTCTAAGAATGAAAGAGGAAGAGACTATTCATGAATTCTATATGAATATTCTTAAGATTGCCAATACCTCAGGAGCCTTGGGAGAAAAGATGTTTGAAGAAAAACTTGTGAGGAAGATTCTAAGATCATTGCTAAGAGGTTTGCCATGAAGGTCAATGCCATTGAAGAAGCTCAGGATATAGGCAATTTGAAAGTGGATGAACTCATTGGCTCTCTCCAAACATTTGAAATGGGAATGTGTGATCAGGTTGAGAAGAAGAACAAAAGCATAGCTCTTGTCTCAAATATTGTAGATGACTCTGAGGAAGACAATGGTGAAAGTGAGGAGAATATGTTAGAAGCAATAGCCTTGCTTGGAAGATAATTTAACAAACTAATCAAAAGAATAGATCACAAGTCTAGGCCTAATGACAGGAACACTTCTTTTGACATCAGCAGAAGAGGTAAAAATGAAGTAAGGCCTAGCCAAGGCAAAGGAGTTTAGTGTCATGAATGTGAGGGATATGCGCACATTAGAGCTGAATGTCCCACCTATCTCAAGAAGCAAAAGAATGGCCTAGCAGTCACTTGGTCTGATGGAGATTCTGAGAGTGGATCAGAAGAAGAATCTGCCAAATATGTCACTGCTCTGAACAGTGTTTGCATATCTGATGGTGACTTAAGTGAAGATGAGCTGACCTTTGATGAGCTTGCAGATTCATATAAAAAGTTATGCATCAGAAGTACATAAATATATCAGCAAGGAGAGCAACAGAAGAAATGCATAGGGGAATTAGAGGCTGAGAAAGTTGAGCATCTTGCAACAATAGACTCTCTCAAAAGTGAGGTCAGCTTGTTGGAGTCTAAACTGGATCTGATGTCAAAATCCATAAGGATGCTAAACCCTGGGACTAACACTCTAGAAAAATTCTACAGAGTGGTCAGAAAGCAGGAAACAAGTCTGGACTGGGATTTGTTGGTGAACAGAAACCCATCTTGGAGACCAAGAAGTCAAAGTTTGAGAATCAGAAGTCAAACCGGATGTCACGACCAATGTCGCAACATCAGGGGAACAGAAGTAGGAACCTGACCAAGAATAAATTCCAAGGGTATAGGTGTTACTATTGTGGAAGACTTGGACACATTAACCTTTTTGCTTCAAAGCTAACTCCAGATGATAGAACAGGTTGTGTAAAATGTCAGGCTGGTAGGCAAGCCAAGAAAAGACATCCAAAGAATGGACATCATAGAAATCTACATCTGTTATACTGGAACCTAATGGAGTCCATGACAAGTGATCATCATAAAGGAAGCAATGTCACTCAAGATGTCATGACTTTGTATTGTGACATTAAGAGCAACCTCAATATGAACTCAGTTCAGTCTAAAAGAATCAGACATAGGGATAACATGCATCAATTTGGAAAGGTTCATGCGGAGCTTGAGGACTCTGACCTACAAAGTGCTGTCATTCTTACAAAATCTCTCAAGACTACTCAAATTGAAAGTATACGAAGCAAGTGGGGAAAGTGTCTTGATGAGAAATTGTAGCAATTAATGATAATTGGGAATTGTATTTTGAAATTTAATCATCTACTGATTGGTCAAAATATTGAGTTCCCTCTTCTTTTGCAATCGTACCCCTCTAGCCCTTGCTCTCTTTCTGATTGCTTCAGTTTATGCCCACACCAAGTATTCATCTTTCATATCTCTCTCTACAACCACAGAAAACCCTCCTTCTCACGGCCAAAGTATCCTACAATGTCTCAACAACAAAAATTTATCCCTACCAAGCATGATACTGCTAAGACTTTCCACTCTAATGCTCACCACATGAGCATCTCTCTTGATGATGTCCTGGATATCGCTCCTCTCAATATGGTTTTTGGAAAAGCTAGTGAAGCCCCACACCCTGCCTCCCCACATGCAACACAAGCTCCTAAAGGTAAAACCCCTGAACCTTCCATGGACAACATTAACAGAATGGAAGGCTCGTCCTATGTGGACAGTTCTATCAATGAACTGGTCACCAAGATCCTCTATGAAGGTCACAATGTGCATGGGATCACCACCCCTCTGTCTCGGGTTGATCCATCTTCAATCCCTAGTAAGAACAATGAAGATAATACTGAGTTTCAATCTACTGATATTAACCCTAACACTGAGAATCTGGAGAATCTTTCCAGCTCTGTGATACATGAGGAAGGTCATGATGCTGGCAAAAATGATAATGAAGCCAAGAATACAAACAATGAGGATGTCATGAATGATGTTCCTAGCAATGGTGTAAATGTTGAAGAGGTGTCATCTGATGATGTGCTCATCAAGAATGTTGCCTCTGGTATTGCCAAGAGACTTGTGACCAGGAAAGGAAAGGTTGTGCTTGAAGAATCTTCTCCCAAATGTCAAAAGAAGAGAACTTATATTGGCCCCTCCAAGACATGGAGCAAGGTGTCTGTTACATCCAAGAAAAGAAAGTTTTCTAGTAACAACCCTGAGTCTGATGGTGATGTTGTGAAAGATGTTCATAACATCTTTCATGTAAAGAAACCTTCTGCTAAGAAACCTCTTAAACCTATGTCAGCTGCCCCTCTGGACAACATCTCCTTTCATTCTATTCACAGTGTGACCAAATGGAGATATATATGTCAAAGAAGAATAGCTCTTGAAAGAGAATTGGGAAAGGATGCTTTGGAAATCAAGGAGGTAATGGATATAATCAACAAGGCTAGATTACTCAAGACAGTCACTGGGTTCTCCAAATGCTACGAAGGACTGGTAAAGGAGTTCATTGTAAACATACTTGATCTAATCACAAATAGACACAGTAAAGAGTATATGAAGGTTTTTGTCAGAGGAAAGTGTGTGCAGTTCTCTCCTGCTGTGATCAACAGATGTTTGGGACGTGCAAATGGTGGTGAGAAAGAGTTATCTATTTCAGACAACCAGGTTTGCAAGATCATCACTGCAAATCAGGTAAAGACATGGCCAGCCAAAGAGAAGCTATATGCAGGACAACTCAGTGTAAAATATGCCATTCTTCATAGAATTGGAGCTGCTAATTGGGTGCCTACCAACCATACATCCACCATTGTAGTTGGGCTTGGCAAGTTCATTCATGTTGTAGGCACCAAAGTTAACTTTGATTTTGGCCTATACATCTTTAATTAGATTATTAAGCATTCTATAACCAGTGTTATCAAGCTACCCATTGCTTTTCCCTCCCTTATTTGTAAGATTATTTTGAACCAATATCCTGGGATTTTGAACTCTAGTGATGCTTCTAGCAAGAGAGAGTTTGCACTATCTCTTCACTTCAAACTCTTTGTTGGGCGACATGTCCCAGATATTGTTTTGACTTCTGATGAGAAAGCCAATGTTTCTAAAGCAATGATCATTGTTGAATTAAGAGAAACTTGTAGGGAATTGGGGGAAACTATCAAGGCTGCCACTGTAAGAAAGGTCAAGATAGAATCTTTCATTCAAAGTCTTGAAAGAGAGGCTGCTAATATTGATAGTGAGAATGTGCCAGGGGAAGATTCTAAAGATACAGATGAAGATGCCTCAACTAGTGTTGAGGAGGCTAGATCCAGTTCTGCTGAAGAGGAGGAAGATTAAGGTGTTGAGGGCTTGTTGTGTGGCTCAGGATGAGGGGGTGTTGCTGGTTTCTGAGCTGATGATGGTGTGCTGCTGGTGTGATTAGTTTTTTTTTCTTGCTTAGGTTTTTGTTTTCAAGTGACAGCATGACCTATTTGTGATGCTCTTCATGAGCAGTGTGTTGTAATAACCCCTAACATCTGTGCTTCCATACTTATTTTGATCTATACTATTTAATTAGTTTTGATCTAAATTTGTGGCTAAAAAGGGGGAGAAGTGGTAGTAACTGTAGGGCTAGATTTGTGTCCCTCACAGGTGGAAGATCAGGTGGAAGACTTGGTTGTTGTTGTTCTAAGTGTGCTACAGGTGTTGCTGCTAATGTGCATGTTTGAAGAGGACATGTTTGCTACTATGCATGTTTGAACTAAACATGCTTGCAGGTGTGATAACAGGATGTTGTTGTTGTTGTTGTGTGAGTTCCTAATATGTGTAGGAATGTATGTTAAAATTGTGTGAGTTTTGGCTGAAGCTGCTAAGATGTGTGTGTTCCTTGATGGAACCTAGTAGTAGTATAGCTACTAGTAGTATGTGTGTCTGTAGTGTGTTTACAGAATGTGTGTGGTTGTGCATCTTTTCAGGGGGAGTAGCACAGGATGTTTCACAGAAACCTGTAACATCTGTAGTCTAGGCTAACAAGTGATCATGGTCTTCAGGATGTCATCCTGAATGTTTTGACATCCATAACCCAGAGCAGTCTGGACGAATTTGTGTGATTGTAGGTTGTGTTTGCACTGATGTGTTGTGCATCGGTTGAGGGGGAGTATCACAAGATGATCCACAAATTATTGTGTTACTTGCTGTCTGGACTAGCAGGTAGTACTTAGGGTATGAAAATGACTCTGATATGGTAAAATAGTTGTGTATGTTGTTAGCTAGTAGCTTTCCTGCATATATGGCATGATTTCTACTGCTGGTAATCTCTGATATGGTAACAAAGTGTTTTAGCCAAAAATCTGCCAAAGGGGGAGTTTGTAAATGCTTTAGATTGGCTGCATTTTGTGGCAAAACATTGATGTGTGTGTGAATGTCATGACTGATGTTATAACATACATAATGATTGTATTGCAGGGTAAGTTGGGATAGCTAAGAGCAAGTTAAGGTGGATTTCATGTTGAATGTTATGACATCAAGCGTATGACATCAGGGTGTGCGTGTTTTAGGTTTCTGAGATATTTCATGAGGAAGCTCGGGCTATACTTCAGGAAACATTTTAGGGATCCTAGTTATCTTAGGCGAAATGCTAGGCATTGTTGAGGATAACATGTAATGACCCTGATCTTATTGGAAGGGCGCAACTTTATGAAAAGAGGTTTAACTAGGTTAAACCTAACTTCTGCAACAAGAACCAAGGACAATTTGCTGCTTATAAATATCAAAGTATCAATCCTAATTTAATAGAGAGCTTAGGGACAGAGATTGAATAGTGTATTTTGTGAGTGAAGAATTTTGTTCTTCACGTGTATTTGTGTGTCTTAGGATTACTTGTAAACCAAGAAATTATCTATTGTATGATTGCATTGGACTAGAGTTCTTAAGTTGTCTGTTAAGTGTGTCACTCTAAGCTTTGAAGCAAGAGTGATGTGTCACTTAATCAAAGCTGTGAAGCAAGATCAAGTTGTGTTTGAAGTGTGTCTTCAATTTTATTTGTAACTTTGAATTGGTTGATATCACTGCTGTGATTGAAGGAGAGTGAGTTGGTAACTCAGGTCTATTGTTAGGCTGAAGTGTCATTGGGTAGGTCTTAAGTGAAGAGTGCAAACTAGTTGTTTGACTCTAAATTAATTACGCTAATAGTAAATTTCCTCCCTGGCTTGGTAGCCCCTAGACGTATGTGTGGTTTGCACTGAACTGGGTAAACAATTACTTGTACTATTTCCTGCTTTCATTTACAGTCTGTCATTAAGTTTTGTAGTTTGTGTTATAGTGGATGTCATAACATCTGTGATAACATCCACTGTTGGGTACCAAGAATTTCAATAACATTTAGGTAGAATTCTCTTTCATCCTAACCTTAGGACCATCTTGTATGATAACATTAGGGTTTTCAGTTCCCCTTTAGTGTTTCCTTGTGTCTTCTCTTCTCATCTCAAACTTCTTTATGACACTTGATAAAGAACGATAAACATTGTACGCTACGAGCCTTAAGTACATAGGAAATGATGAGTGGGGGATTTCTCCTCACTTGTCTAGAGTGTTTAGTGTATGCCCTTTGGGAAATATGTGACACATTGCTCTTATGTCATAGTCTTTAGTGCAATGTGAGTCTCAAACTAACTCAATTCACTTCACTAAAACTAAAAAACCAAATTCAAACCTTTTTATCCTTCGGGATTGTTCTTCAAATCATTTTCAGAAAAGAGTACGTTGTTTTTCCATTCTACCGCAAACAGGCATCGACCCTAACTATTGGAATGGGAATTTAACATCACTCATAAAAAAGGCTTAACCAACTAGTGGTCTAGTTTCCCGAACTACGTTTGCTCTGATTTCTCATATTAGATGAGGATACGTAGGCACAAGTCGACGATATCTTGGTGACCAACCTTCCCCCATCACCCGTAGTTTCCTGAACTACATTGATTCTGACTTTCCCATTGCACGAGGGAATTCATAGGCATAGGACATAGGTGTCCTATCAAGTCTCTTCTTTCCTCTCCACCCCCGGCTTAGCAGTAGCTTTTAGATAACTCACCCTTTAATTAGACAACAAGCGTGGATCCCGTTAAGTACAATGGACGTAAGGGGTGCTAGTACCTTCCCCTTGCGTAACCGACTCCCGAACCCAAGATTTGGTTACGGTGACCTTGTCTTTTCTCGTTCTTCAGGTTTTCTTCGATCGTTTCCTTTCCTTCTCTTTGGGATAAATAAAGTTCGGTGGCGTCTCTTCTGTTTGTTTCTGCGGCCCTTTTTCGCAGTTGCAACGTGGGGAGTATTAATTTTCATTATAATTGATATAGGGTTTAGATGTAAGTAGGTGGTTTTGGGGTTTTAGGGATAATGTAGTGATATGATGGTAATGTGATGATCCATGACGGAATAAGTGATAGAATGATGTTGTAGTGTTATTAGATGATGTATATGATGCCTATTATGAAGTGTTGTTATTGTATTGTGATATCTTGTGAATTATGTGCATTTTCGAATTGAAAGATATTGGAATCGCTAGAGTTTTGGGGTCTAGACTGTGCAGAAAACATAACTGCAGAGTTGCTATTTTCGCGCTTTCGCCGGGTGAGTCATATGTTTTGCCGGGCGAAGCTACTTCGCTTAGGAAGCTTCGGGCGAAAGGAGAGGCAAAGGAATGATGAAAAAGAGGTGCTCCTGGAATTTTGTAGGGGGGCGTTTCTCCCCTGCTTCTCTGGGTGAGCCTCGGGTGAGCAGAAGCTGACATTTTTTTATTTTACTTTTCTTTTGTCTATCTTTTCTTTCTTTTTGTTGCTGAGTTGTCTCACATGAAGTGAAATAATTAATATGATGTATTTCTAATAATGGTTCTATGATGGAGTGTGACTGATTATGAGGAATATACTATGACGATTACATGAATGATGATGCAAATCGGACTAGTTGTGGTCGTGTTTATTATGGTGCGTTGCATCATGCATTCATAGCATATGTTAAGACTTCGGTCCGATGACGATGTTAGGACTCCGGTCCAGTGGTGGCCCAATCCCATTGTGTGGATTGAGTGTGTTTTATGACGTGCTTCGGTTCTGAGTGGCAATCGAATCCTATGGTGAGGATCTTTGAAGGGAGATGACCATGTACATCAAAGTGTTGGCACCACATGCATGAGTCATTTTGTTGCATTAAATACCAAGTGACATTGCATAAATATGAGTTAATAAATGTTTTGATGACGTTGTGACATAAGTGATATTTTGACGATGATGATTTATTGATGACGTGATGACGTTGTGAATGACTTAATGAAGTGACAGTGTGAGTATGTGTGTTATGTGTGATGGATATATGAAGTATGGATAATTATTGTTGTAACTACTATATCAATTTCTTATACCTTTTGTAATGATTTATGATTACTCACCCTGTCTGTTTGAATGTTACCTCTATGTGGGTAATGTGCAAGTGATTAAGGTAAGCTCATTGACGCATGAAGATTTAGCTTTGGAGTCAATTTATCTTATTCTCGTGAATTAAGATGGTCTTGCTTTGATACGTAACATCGGGGTTTGGGAACATTTGGTTTTCTGATGTCATTATTGATTTAAGAATATATTTTTAAGAGTCTGTTAAATGATGATTTGTTTTATGTTGATTTTTGATTATGATCAAAGGCCTTGAAGTCCTTTGATGAAAATTATGAAGTCTTGTTAATACTAAAATTCCGCTGCGAAGTTTTAATTATATGTGGAGTTATTAAGATGAATTTTATAATTATTTAAAACTTGTGTTATGGAGCAGGATGTGTGATAAGAATGTTTTTATGAAGCATGTGACACCCTTGTCGGTGATTTAATTTGATTTAATTATTGATTTATGCGCTAAACTATTTGTTGGATTTAGAAGGGTGTTACAAACAGGGCTAAGAAACTTATTATACATGTGGCCTTTTGCATGACGGGGAACGAACATATTAGTCTACTTTCCATTAGCACCAGGTAAATTTAATTTCTTAATCGTATTTGTTGACTATTTTACAAAATGGATTGGAGCAGAACATTTGGAGAATATTATAGACCACAACATATCATATTTCTTTAAAATAAATATACTCGCTCGGTTTGGTGTCTATGCCTAGTAGTGAGCGACAATGCTATTCCATTCATAGACACGAGGTTCAAAGAGTTAATGAATGACCTAAAAATGAAACATCATTTCGCTTATATGGAACACTTAGAAACCAACAACCATGCAGAGTCAATAAACAAGGTCTTATTATATGGATTCTAGTGAAAACTGGATTGCTCTAAAGGAAACTGGGTGGAGAAACTTCAACATGTTCTATGAGCTGACCACGCCACCCCACATCCCTCCACAAATGAAACACCATTTTGCATCATTTGCATATCTGAAGCAAGAATCTCGATAGAAATTGGAGAACTTAGCTGGAAGACTTCTCACTGAGCCTTCTAAAGGCCAATAAGAAATATATAGATGAGTTAGACCTCGTAGAAGAGGGAGAAATTTGGTCGTTTTAAGATAAGCTAGAAACCAAGTATAACAAGAAAGCTTTACCCATAAATTTCACTCCATGAGACCTCGTCCTAAGAAGAGTAGACGTCGGCCGCATAAACATTTCAAAAGGAAAACTCGCATCTAATTAGAAAGGACCATAATGAGTCACCTCCAATACTAGGAAGTGAGCTTACATTAAAAAAAACCTTATTCTGAGATGTAATACCTAATGCATGAAATGTGGTAAAACTCAAATTATTTTATAATTAGTTCATGTTCATACATTGTAAGACTTGCTATAAAAATATAAAGTTCATAAATCCAGTCTTTCTTCACCTTCATTTCCGTTTCTTGTTATATCAAAGTAAACAATAAAAAAAGAGTAACCTTTTTACTGTAGAATTAAGGACGAATGTTAAAAGCCACCAAGATCGTAAACAAGTGAGTCTCAGATGCGTGGTTAGCCACCACTAAGAAGGAATACCATTTCACAAGAGATCCACCTTTCAAAAAAAATTAATTAGGAAGGGGTAAAATAGAGGCACCTTGGACATGAATGCCTCTACGAGTAGATGTGAAAATATAAGATAAACAATGGGAGCAATAAATATAAATACACTAAAGTTTGCAATCGAGGACCGCCTACAATATTTATCCAAGTTACAATAAAAGTCAACAATTATAGTGAGGTGAAAAATTAAATCATATGGGGTGTCGACCAAATTCCCTCCAATGATCAACTTATATAAACATATCCTATCAAGGTTCAAATTAACAATTGGGTTAAGAAAAAACCATTTGTCCGACTAATTTTGTCAAACCCTTATTTAGCCAAAGCCATCAACTCATCAATAAGGGTCACGTTCTCCTTAGTAAACTCCCCTCCCAAGGCTTCCTCGTGAATAATGATGACATTCACCTCTTTTTTCACCTCAGCTAACTCCTCATTCAGATACTTTTGACTCTCTAACATTAAAGATCTCCTTCTTCTTTTCATCTACAGATTTTTGGGTCGCTTTCACCTCTTTTTTCCCTTACTTTTAACCACCTTTATTTGGTTTCTATCTCTTTTTATAAGAATGATAAGCCTATAGAGAACGAGGAATTTCCACATTAGCATTCGTCGTTGATGGATTTCCCCCATCACCATAAGTCAATTTTCTCTTGTAAATTTGGCCTCGACAGCCTTCACTAAAGCTTGATCCCGAGACTTTTTCCAAGATTTTAGTTTGTCTTTAAATACAATGATATCTACCATAATAAAGCAAAAAATCATCAACAAAACAACAAGAAAGATTGAATTTAAAAGAAACCACCCCATAAGCTTTTAGCATCATTCTAGTCCACAACCAAACCAACGATCACGTATCCATATATCAGTCCTTCATCCTATATGTTTTAGATTTACAATCATGGAAGAAGACCTAACCAAAGTAACTAATAAAATGTTGAATAATAGTTAAACTTTCTTTCTCCACCTTTGAAAGATCTAATATCTTAAAGGAAAGTTATGCTTTTCCTCGGCCATAAATATTCTTATTCCAACACTGAGTATTTATAAAGGATGTAAAGGATGTGCAAATCTTAGCATATCATATTTTTAAAGGATGTAAAGATGAATTTACAAGCATTAGAGAGGCCTCATACTTCAACAACAACATTATAGTTCTTTGATTCCTTCAAAGTAGAGTAAATTGAAGGTGCCTCCAAATAAATATCATTTACCAAGGGAGGGAAATTCATGTCTCCTCACCTTGAATGGGGTCAAAGGGATACCTAAAGACATGAACCATTGTACCCAGATAAACAAAGAAGAAACTAATATGCAATGGAAACAACCTCACACATTTGCCACCATCCCTTACGCTAAAGAAAAGTTGGACTAAAGCTATTATCACATAATAATTGCTAAAATCATAAAATATGGAGAACATGGGAATGGAGCAAGAACACTTCAATGGAAGCTGTGGAGAATGATGAAGCAATTTCAAGAATTTATTAATTAGTTGCATAATAACAAAGCAGTTGCAAGAAGAGACTAAGCAGTTGCGGAAAGTAATGGAGTTGTTGCAAAAGAAGAGGAAAACGAAAAAAAAATTGTTGGAAAAAGAATAAAACAGTAGAGGGAAGAAAAATGAAAAGAACAAAATCTTGAAGTATTTATACTCATGTGAGAAGAACACCAACCAATGAATAAAGAAAATGTTAGTATGGGCATTGTCTGAGTAATAATAAGAAGGAAGTTCCCATGAAATTCATCGTAAAAAACCTAATGGTAGGTCATCACGCTACTAACATTCGACTAATACGTGGCAGACGGATGAAGAGACGATTTTCAAAAATTCACACCATTTGCTCACAGAAAGATATGAGAATATCAAGAGAAAAAAGGGAGAAGGCAAGTTGAAGATGGTAAACTTCCACTAAAGACATTTATAAACCCTAGCTATCAGAGAATCACAAGCCCGAACACAATTCCGCCGAACTGGACTAGGGGGAATTGTTCCTACATGGACTGACTCATGAATAAAGTCGACTCATTAGAATGTTGGTTTATACGCTAAAATCAGAATCATTCATATTCGATCACACCCTCAAACTTGCCTTAGTGGGAAGGTACTGAATACAACCATGAAGCACGAAAGTAAAAATATCTACGACAAGCGACGACGGGTCAATAACATTAGGGCCAAAATATCTCTATCATTTGCGAAGCAGAAGGTTCTAAGATCTATTGAGAAGGCATAAACCTGCCCGAAAAAACATCTGATATAGGCAGGAAACCAAAGCATGGTCGTAATTGATGCTAAGGGCTATAGGTCTTGAAAAAAAAATCAAATTGATTCTTATTAATTTAAATTGTGTAGATAGTTTAAATCAAAATTGATTTTTAATGTCTAATTATCAAATTGGAATTTAATTGTTTTTTTTAATATATTATATCCACAAAAAGTTAATTATATTTAAGATGATGTCGGACATTAACACTATATCTTTTGTTTAATAAATTTGAAATTAATTAATAATTTAAATAATAGTTTAAATAGTTTAAAATAATAATTAATAAAAGGAGTTAAAATAAAAATGTATAAAATAATTTAAAGTAATCTATTAGTCGAAGAAAATTAGAATTGACGACAAAGTTCTCACTTAATCATAATTTATAACCTTAAAGTTAAAAAAATGCAACAACAAAAAATGTAAAAGGTGGTTGATCTCACCTACTGTATATTTCTTTTCTATTTTAAAGAGATTGTAAATAATGATAACTTTCACTTCACATATCTTGATTTATTTTTTGAAAGACAAAAATATATTATACAAAATAGCGCAGCAGAAAAGTGTGTTCTATTTAATTCTCAATACAAAAACTAATTGGGCCGTTCAGAATTTGACAATACTGTCTCTAAGAGCCCAATTATATTTTGTTTGATCAGAGCAATTTACATGTAACCCGACGTCTATACAATCCACCCCACCCCTTCCCCTCCTTTCGATTAGTATGAAATGATTGTGCTACCCTTTTAACCATTGAGTAAATAATTTAAAAGTTGTTCATTTTGGTAAATTTTGTAACCAAAAAAACATATTTGAGAAAAATTCTGCTTCTTCCATTTATAGTGGTTAAAATGGACTTTCCGACCTTAAATGGACCAATTCGAATGGACTCAAACTTTTGAGAGTTGAAATAAAAAAAATTATTTCTAATATGGATTTGAAAACTATTACCTGAACCCGACTCTAAATGGACTTCGAGCTACTTAGCTTTAAATGAGTTTTTTATACTAAAAAATTAAGATAAAAATGTCATAATATTTATTATAAATAAAATTAAAAATTATATCATTTTAAACATAATACATTTTTAAGTACTATATTATCTTTTATAAATACTATAATGTTTTTTTAAATACAATACATATCTAAATTGTATAAAATAATACTCGAATATTTAACATAAGAGAAACTAATAGAATATGAGAAAAGAGTGTTGATTATATTAATGTATACTATTTAAAAGAGAAAGATTGAATAGAATAGAGATAAAATTTAGTGAAGTGAGAAAAATCGATGTGTTATTTTGGAGTAAGACAATATAAGCGTTACTATAATTTTTTAAAATTTATAGTGAGGTGGATCTAATGGGCTACTCATGACCCATATGGACTATCCCTAATGGGTAGCGGGTTTTTTAGGGATAGGCTAAAAAAACCCTAAAAAATATGAGCTATAATTTTAAAGCTCAAGTTCTATGATTTTTCGGGTCTGACAGATCAAAATTCATATGGACTAACCCATTTTGACAGTTGTAGTTTCATCCATCAAAGTTAAAATATACAATTATTTATTTTAATTTTTAATTTTTAGTATTTTTCTATATTCTGAGTATCAAAACTTTATTGATTCATTTTTAAAATTGTATGAGTTTTTTAGATGAAAAATTATTTATTTTAATTATTAGAATTGATTTTCCTTGACATTTATTTTTTTATCAATAATAAAACCAACCCATTTTCCATTTAAGTGCTCTTCTTATCTTATTTTGAAAAATCATTTTGAAAAAAAGTATTGTCAAAATTTTAAAAATAAATATAGTAATATTTAAATTTTGTTATCCATAAAAGTAAATTTTAAATTAACTAATACACAATCTAAATTGTTTAATAGCTTTTAAATATATTTTAAAAATTATTGATATTTTTTTCTATGAAAACATTTATATTTTATTAAATAAGTAAAAAACATTTAAGCGACAAACAGTGTGGTCTTGGTCGCCTAACCCTAAGGTTCGGCTTGACTATAAAAATACTTGTAGAAACACAAAGGCAAAAAAAATATGATGTGACTTTTCTCTATGCTTGACTAAATATGCGAAAAAATAAAAAAAATATATTTGGGTGTTGATTTTAGATTATTGTTTAGCTAAATATGTAGAAGAGGATTTTCCGCATATTTCATCTAAACATACAGGAATATGATGAGCTTTGTTGAATTGTAATTTTTTATGTCGAAATAGGTTTCTCGACAAAAGTAAGGAAGTGTCGAAATCATGTTAGTTTTGAAATGTCAAAGTGCATTTCGACAGGAATTTCGACTTAGGTCTAATTTTGCAGTGTTAGCAAAATTAGGTATTTCGGGCCTTGTTTGAGGAGCAAGTAAGCCCAAATATATAAATAGGGAGTAACCCTATTATGAATTGTAACACAACAGAAGTGCAGTTGTACTATTGAATCATTTTTCCCAGTTTGAGAAGTAGAGAAAAACTGTGCAGAACTCACAACTCTTTCTCTTATCTTCCCTCTCACATTGAAACCCTAACTTCTTCTTCTTAATTCAATTTTCTTTTCTTCTCTCATTATTATTGTGCAGCGAAATCGTGCAACCAAGAGTAGTTGATTCACTCAAGTGAAGAGTGAAAATAAAGCGTGATAATCAATCATAAAGGTTGATTCTTGTTCATCAAGATTTGGTTTGGAATTCATCAAGTTGTGGTGAAATTCTTAACAAAATTTGGTTTAATTCCAACATCTAGTATCTAGAGCATTGGTTGAATGATTCGTGGAAAGCAAAACACAATGGCAATGGAGATGAATCTTAAAAATAGAAATTTTCCTGTGAGTCTCAAAATTATGAAGGGTCAGAATTATGAGAATTGGTGTAAGTAGATGAAGGTTATTTTCTGTTGTTAAGATCTTTGGGATCTTGTAAAGGAATGAGTAACACCAATTGTATAAAACACGTCGGATCAAGAAAAATTAGCATACAAAGAATTGAATAAAAAAGATTATAAAGCTCTTTTTATAATTCATCAATGTGTTTATCCGGACAATTTCGAAAATGTCAGTGATGTAATATCAGCAAAAGAAGCATGGGAAATCTTGGAGAAATCTTTTGGAGGCGCAGAGAAGGTGAAAGAGATGAGGTTACAAACTCACAAAAGAACGTATGAATTGCTTCATATGGAAGACAATGAAAGCATAACTGATATTTTCACTAGGGTTAGAAAAATGGTGAATAAAATCAAGGTATGTGGAGAAATGTTGACATCATGATCAGTTGTTGCAAAGATCTTAAGGTCATTGGCTCCAAAGTTTAACCACGTAGTAGTAGCCATAGAAGATTCGAAAGATTTGTCAACATTGATAAAGGAAGAGCTTCAAGGGATGCTTGAATCTCATGAAATGAGAATAGCTAAAAGAGTTGCAAGCAAGTCAAAAAGTGATGTGGCTATGTAGGAGCAATCAACAAGAGAAAAGAAAGGTAAATGGAAGTGGTTCGAAAATAAAGGTAGAGGAGGCTACAATAATTCAATTGGTCGAAACCAACAAGAAGGGGGTTATTTGAGTAAAAGAAAAACCTCATACCAAAGCAACCAAAGAGGTGTTGCTGTTGGTAGAGGAAGAGATAAAGGTCCAAAATCTGACAAAAGTCACATCCAGTGTTTTAATTGTCAGAAGTATGGTCACTGCTCTAGTGATTGTCTAGAAAAACAAAAGAATTAAGATAATGATGCAAAGCTGGCAAATCATGAAGAAGAAGAGATGTTGTTGATGGTCACAACAAGAGATGAAGAAAGATTTCATAACAAATGGTACTTGGACTCGGGATGCTCATCACACATGACTGGTAGGAAAGTGTGGTTTGTCAATATAAAACCCTCATTGAAGAACATGGTAAAATTTGCAAGTGATAATGCTCTAGATGCTGAAGGTATTGGTGATGTTCTGATTATGAGGAAAGATGACAAAATGTCAATAATTTCCAATGTATTGTACATACCAGGCATGAAAAGTAATTTGTTCAACATAGGGAAGTTGGTCAAAAATAACTACAAAGTGTCGATTGAAGACAAGATGATTAGAGTTCTTGACTCAAGAGGAAGGTTAATCTTGAAGGCTCTTATGTGTCATACCCTAAATTTGTCCTACCTTTTTTCAAAATATTTTCGCATTTTTAGATTATATTTTCAATTTTGCATTGCCTGCTTAATTTCACGTTATTTAGACACGTGTCCACTCACAATTGGGCGTTTTCCAATTTTTATCATTTCTGACCAATGAGAGCGTGACACGTGACTTGAAGTTGTTTTTGTGAATTTTAATTCTGTCATGTTTTCTTAATTCTTTGTACATATATTGTTTGTTAATAGAAAATAGATTTTTAATTTACAATGTTAGTTTAGAAATTAGAAATAGAATTTAGATTTTTAGTTAACTAGACTTTAGAAATAGAATTATTTTAGAATAGTTTTAATTAGAAGGTAGATTTAGATATTAGAAATAGAATTTAGAATTTTAATTAAGTAAATCTAGATTTTAGAATAGACTTTTTATAGGAATTATTTAGAAATTTTTTATTAGAAATAGATTTTTTAAAATTAGAATAGAAATAGATTTTTTATTAGAATTGAATTAGAATTTTGTTTTTATTAGAATTTAGAGTTTAGAATTATAATATAATTTTATTAGTTTAAAATAGATTAGAAATAGTTTAGGATTAGTTTTTAATTAATCAAATAATTTAGAATTTAGAATTATAATAGATTTTTATTAGTCTAGAAAATAGAATTAATTAGTTTTTTATTTAGAATATAGAATTAGTTTAGATAGATTAGGAAATTATTTAGTTTAGTTAGAATTAGAATTATTAGTTAACTAAATTTAGTTAGAATTTAAATTAGGATTTAATTAGAAATAGTTTAGAACTAGATTTTTTAATTAGATTTATTTAGAATTACATTTGTGTTAGATTTAGTTGATTAGAATAGTTTTTTAAAACAGAAAATTAATTAGTTAATTGAAAAATAAAGCAAAAGAAATCAGATTTTTTTTAGGGAAAAGAGAGGCCCACGTCGGAGGCCCATTGGAGAGGATAGAAGGGACGGCTAGTGCAGAATAAATAGGGAGAGATTGGTTTGGGAAAAAGGAACCCCTAATTTTTTTACTGTAGATCTTCTCCCAACATAAACCAAAAGTGGTGCAACTAATTCCCAAGTGAAACCCTTCATGAAGTCCATCATCATCAATCATCACCGTCCTCACGAACCCCTTTCTAAACTCAAAACTTGCGCCACTGTTACCCTCAAAAGAACCCTCGACTGTTTTCGTCACGAGACCCTTCGTTTGCACCATTAAAGCTTCTCACGGCCCCACATCATTCTGAGGTTTCATCGACAAATGTAACATTACGCGAATCCGTTGCGTTCGCCGCCATTGGTTTCCATCATAGTTCCACTGTTTTCGACTTTTGGTTTCACAATCCGGACTAAGATACATTTTTAGTCATGATCTGGCGATTGATACGCAAGCAACGACGAAGTCTTTGCGACAACTCTCCGTGCGATTTGCAAGACGCTTCCGCTTGGTGGGCTTTGAAGTTACGGGGTCTGTCCTGCTACTTGTCAAATTTCATTGCAGGTTGTGAAAGAAAGAAACTCGGAAGGGAGCGCGTGGACCACAGCTTTGGTTCCATTTTGAACTCCGAGTTAGTTTCGTCGTGTTGTTTCGACTCGGTAAATATTTCGACTATTAAACTTTATGTTATTTGTTTGGAATTTTGCGATGTCAGGTGTGATGGTGGATTTGATGTATTTAAAATTATGAGTTTCATTTTTCGGTATGTTCGGTTTCAATTTGCTGTATTTTCTGTTCGGTTTAGATTCATTGTATTTTCGGTTCGGATTCGATTCGCTTACGCTCATCCTTATGTGATTTCAATATTGTAGCATTACATGTGCTTTTTAAGATATTCAAAATGTTAGTATTGTTGCTGAAATTTTCCTATTTTGAGTTTACCATCTAATTTTGTAGTTATGATCATTGAGACCAAAGTCTTCTTTTTCTTAGTGAGCATTATTTAGATATGTTGTGTATAATTTAGATTAAATTACTTTACATTTATGTTAGACGTAGACGTGTTTCTTTCTAGATTCAACGAGTAAGATAATAATACTTTGTAAACATGTAAACATGTCGATGCCTTGTTTATTATTGGTAAATAAATCTTTTCTGTTTCCATCATTATAATTATTTTGAATGTAGGATAAGATTAGATGTATGGACTTAATTTCAATTTAGGTCATGTGTCATTACTACTTTGAATCACTATTAGTTTTACTAACTTTATTTTATTTTATTTTATATAATAAAAATTTAAATAATAGTTTAAATAATGTACTTTATTTTCCTTTTAGGACTTACGATTCTGTTTTAAAATTTGGATATCATATTTCAATTACTTAAATTTTTTTTCTCTTTGTTATTTCATTTCAATTTTAATTAATATAATAGATTGCTTAATTATCGTTGTTACATAATAGACCACTTTTTTACTCAATTATTTTTTTATATTAGTTTATAAGACAAAATCAAATAAACTTTTTTGTTAAAACAAAATTTTAGTTAATTTCTAAACAACTTTATTTTTCTAAAAAATGACAAACATGTTTAACCAAACTATTTTCTAATCAAATCATGAAAATTAAACTCTTGAAATCTAGCACTTCTTGAGTTTTCTGAACAATTACTATTGGGTGTACACGTTGGATAGTGCATCGTTCGATTTTTCGTTGTAAAATGCGTTTTTATTTGGACAAAGAAATATCATCGGAGTCTAGCATTCCGTGTGATATTTTTGTTGTCCATTCAATTTTTATTTTGTATTTTAATCGCCCAATTAATTGGTTGTGAGACCGACGTCTCATTTATCAACTAATTGTCGCTTTTCTTAGAGTTTTCAAATTTAAATCTCGTATTTTCACCTCTCACACACAAATTATTTTCATACTTCATTTCAAAAACATTTTTCTCGATTAAAACTCCGAAAGAAGGAGGTTCTTGGAATCTAGCATTCCTTGGATCTTCGAGTGAATAATTCTTGAGGCACGCCCTTGAGTTGTTATTAATTCAATCTTTCGACTTTTTCAAACATTTTCAAACGCTATCCTAAGTAGAGTGCTCGTACGCATTCGCAACCATTGACATTTCGCACACACATTCACAATTCATCGTGATTTCGATATTAGGGGCACCCTTAGGGACTAATATCGTTTCTCACAATCTAACCCTTGACACGTCGTCAAGTCGGTTCCGTTTTCAATCAAATCCCCGACTCGTCGTCGAGCCGTTTTCAAACCAACCTCCTTTTGCCTCACATTCTGTTTTCGACTCAATCTTTTCACAAATGCTTTTCTTAAACTTACGAAAGAGGGATATTATTAGAATCTAGCATTATTTGAATATTCGAATGAGTAACTATCGAGGCGCACACTTGAGTTGTTATTAGTTCATTCTTTCGATTTCAAAACATCCAATCCTTTATCTTCAACCTATTCAATACAATTTTAGAAAGAATCGAGTTCTTGGAATATCGCATTCCTTGAATTCTTGAATGACAAGCTCTTAAGGCATGCCCTTTAGGTTGCTTGTCAGTCACTCTTTCGTTTCTCAACACAACTTCAAACACATTTTAAACCTCGTCTTTTCGTGGTTGTTACCACGAACTACAGACGCTCTGATTCTTTATTCATTCTTGAATATAAGATACGTAGGCACAATATTGCGATGATCTTGGCGAGTACACTTCTACCTTTCTCCTCTATTCCTTCCATCCCCAATTTCCCTCATCCTTTCCCATATTAGAACTACGACGCTCTGATTTCTCATTCTCGTCCGAATGAGCATACGTAGGCACAAGGGCCCCAATCCTTGGAGAGCACCCTATCCTCTAACCACCCTATTCCCCTAGCTACTTTACCTATTATTCTGCCAATTCACCTTTAACATCGAGAAGAAAAACAAGCAAACCTAGACAACACTCACAACAAAATACCTTCCCCTTGCGTAACCGACTCCCAAACCCAGAACACGGTTGCGACAAACCTGTTCCTATCCTTTCGTTTTAAGAGGTTTTCTTGATATTTTTCTCTGCCGTTTATTCGGGATAAATAAAGTTCGGTGGCGACTCTTTCGAACCGCATTTTCTATGCCTTTCGCACGATGGTTGTTTCTCCGAAATGTCTCCGTGATTTTTCGAGGTGCATCATTATGTATCAAAGTATAACCTTCAGGATTGAACTAAATGTTATGGAGCACAAGTGCCTAGCAAATGCAGCTAGCAGGGATGAACAGATATGGCACTACAGACTTGGCCATATCAACTTTAAGACATTAGAGATCTGAAGAAAAGAAATATGGTTTCACAATTACCAGAAATCGATATTCCAAATGAAGTGTGTGAAGAATGTGTGCAAGCAAAGTAACACAAGAACAACTTCAGCAAGGATGTAAGAAGCAATTCGATGACAATTCTTGAAGTCATATACTTTGATGTGTGTGTTCCTATCCAGATGGATTCAGTTGAAGGTAACAAATACTTTGTCTCATTCATAGATGATTTCTTTTAAAAATTATGGACTTACCTGATCAAGAAGAAAAGTGAAGTGATTGAGGTATTCGTCAAGTTTAAATCTATGGGCAAAATACAAAGAGGTCGAAAGCATAAGATTATAAGGACTGATGGTGGTGGAGAGTATGTGTCGAAAGAATTCGACACATTATGTGAGAAAGAAGGGATTATGCATGAGGCGGTGCCACCCTACACTCCACATCAGAATGGGACTATAGAAAGGAAGAATACAACCATCATAAATATGGTGAGAAGTATGTTAAAAGATAAGCATTTACCCAAATAATTATAGGGAGAAGCTACCTCAACGATAACATATATTTTAAACATATGTCTGACAAAAATGCTAGAAGGAATCATGTCAGAAGAATGTTGGTCTGGTGTCAAGCCTAGCTTGAGTCATATGAAAGTATTTGGTGAGCACAAGATTCTTTATTCATTCTTGAATGTAAGATACGTAGGCACAAGATTGCGATGATCTTGGCGAGCACACTTCTACCTTTCTCTGTTATTCCTTCCATCCTCAATTTCCCTCATTCTTTCCCATATTCGAACTACGACGCTCTGATTTCTCATTATCGTCCAAATGAGCATACGTAGGCACAAGGGCCCCAATCCTTGGAGAGAACCCTATCCTATAACCACCCCATTCCCCTAGCATTTTTACCTTTTATCCAACCAATTCACCTTTAACATCGATAAGAAAAACAAGCAAACATAGTCAACGCTCACAACAAAATACCCTAAGAGGTTCCCGTTGAGTACAATGGACGTGAGGGGTGCTAATACCTTCCCCTTGCGTAACCGACTCCTGAACCCAGAACATGGTTGCAACAGCCCTGTTCCTATCCTTTTGTTTTAAGAGGTTTTCTCGATATTTTCCTCTTCCGTTTATTCGCGCGTGGGTCGTTTCTCCGAAATGTCTCCGTGATTTTTCGAGGTGCGACAGCTGGCGACTCTGCTGGGGACTTTGCTCCATGCAAGAGAGAGTCGAGCCTATCTTAGGGTTTTATGAGGAGTGTTGTTTTTATTTGTTTTTCTTCTTGTTTATGTATTTGTTCTCTTGTGGATATTATTTATGCTTGTTTATCTTGCTTGCCTGTTGGTTTTTGGGATGACATCATGAGTAAAGCTCTACGCTCGAGCTTTGGTAAAAGCAGAGAGAACACATAGCTTATAATTGGTAGTCGAGTAGTGTTAGTTCCCAAGGACTTGCTCCTTGTGTGCTTTGCATGATCGCTCCTTGCTAGCCTGTTGCGCGACTTGATTAATGAAGGGTCTATGGTTCTGGGAACCCTTTTTAGAACCAGTTCCGATATTGGTGGTCGTGTAGTGTTAATCTCTAAGGACTCGCTCCTTGTGTGCCTAGCATGAGGACTCCGCTCAGGAGAGACTGTATCGTCATTATCGTCGTAATATAGCTAGCCTGTTGCGTGACGCTGATGTGATTAGTGTCCGCGATCCTGAGAACCAAACGTAGAAACCATCTCGTAAGTGGGTTTATGGGTAGAATATTTAGATCTTCCCATATAGGGTTTACTTGTCAGAGTTTCTTTGACCGGAAATTGTGGTTACTTATCTGTTACAGTTACCAGTTTCAGAAGCTGTTTGAACTGTGTTCCTGTGATCCTGGGTCTTGCATTTTGCATTGCATCTAACATATCATTTGCATTGCATGTGTTGCGCATTTTGCATTTCCAATCCTTTAGCAATATCTCATTTCTCCTCCCTTCATATCTAGTAAATCAAGTTGATTCCTCGACACTAGTACGCAACTAGAAGCCAATATGATGGAACAAATTCAACAAGAGCAAGTTGCCATTAGAAAGGAGTTATAATCCCTCAAAGGAAAGATTGATCAGATCTTCGAAGCCATTGTCACAAATAGAAAGGAAGCAGAACAGTGAGCCGCTCAACGACCACGTTAGCGAAATCAACAAAGGACGAGAAAGCCGGGTCGAGTCTTTGATCGGTTACCAATGACTTATGCTCAGATCTTTACTTAATTTCTGGAGAAGGAATCCATTACTCTGAGAGACGTAGCTCCTCCCACTATCATTCCTCCCTACTATGATGCAAATGCTCATTGTGAGTTTCATAAGGGTGCTCCAGGTCACAACATTGAGAACTACAGAGCTTTCAAACACAAAATTCAAGACCTGGTTGACAAGGAAGCTCTCACCTTTGATGGGAAGTATCTCAACACCATCAACAACCCTATGCCACCGGCTAACTAGTAGCTTCAAGACAGATCAAATCAAGTCAAGTCAAGTTCATCCCCTGAAGAAGGCAGTCACGTTGCCATTTCATTATTTTCATTCTTGTATTTTGTCTTTACTTGTTTAAGTATTGTATGCTTTGAACAATTTCCATTCGTATTTGGTTTCCATTAATGTATTGTTTATGCATTTTTTTGAATTAATTATGTCATATTCACTCATTTTTACCACAAACACTGACACATTTCTTCACTTCACTCTATCAATTGTTGTTTAGCATGATTTGAGGGAGGATGATGAAAATGAAATACCCATAATTGCAAACGTATGCTTTCAGACAGAATCTCGTCAATGATGTACAAACATTGTTTCAATCCCCAAACACCAGAGATATAAGGAGTTAATCCCTAGTAAACCACTTCGAGCCTAGAAGTAGCAGTTTCCTTCGGATATTCAAACCTTACACTCAACCTGGGGTAGGGTAGTGTTCAGTTAATCCAATTCCGCACTCGAATCAACAAAGCACAATCCAGAAGACGGTTGTTCATCAATGATCCATGATATGGCAGAAAAATCCTCCAACAAAACCAAAAAAAAAATCAAAAGCCTGCTAAGTCAAGCACCTAAAAGGGGACTTAGGCAAAAATCAAGGCAATCCCGATGGACTTGAAAAGAAAAATCAGTCCATGCAAAAGTTAGGGATCAAAACAAAAATCGAAAGAGGTCTTCAAATCCTCAACAAAAAACAAAATAAGATTTAGTGACTGTCACACCCTAACTTTTGACCGTAAGATCCCGTTTCTTTGTGCTTGCACTCTTTTCTTTTCCTTTTATTATTTATTTTTGTATGTATGATTAGTACGACTAACCAGTTTGTGCAGATGCGTGGAATTCAAATGGAAGTCACGCTCTTGTTCCTAATCAAAGACCTAGGGATTGAATGCTCTCTTATTAAGGCATGATCATGTGAAGACTGACTGGGGTTACATAGCAAACTGCATTTCAAACTGCACCCTTTATTCCTAAGGTTTCATCAGGTAATAATTATTATGTTGGGATCACCGTCATCTAAAGGATTACCTAGTTTCTAATGATCCAAAGTGTTGCTTGTTGGTCAAAATATGGACTAAGGTCTCTTCAATTGGATTGCAACTACTTTCATGATTTAAACTAAGGACAACATGACATATAAGGCTAGAGGGGGGGTTCTTTGGTTCAAGAATGACCAAACGGGGCCCATTCCCCAGTTCTTGTCTCTAAGCCCATCAAACATTATGCTACATGGCTAAGTGCAATTTATGATATAACTCATTGCTAAATACACAAAGGAATATTATGAATGAAGTCTCGAATTTATGAAGCCACGACACAATTGTTTTGCGCTACAACATAAAGCCATCATCAGTTTTGCTACAATTTCTCAAATAAGAAACTACCTGCTCATGAAAGCATCATAATATTATATACTTGCCTAAGCCATACATTTTCCTAACCATCACAAGCCAACAAGTCCTTAATTCAAAGACATTACAAAGAAGTCATTAATATTAATATAGAAACAGGGCTCTGGAACATTGAGATTCGTGGTGAGAGTCTAAGGTAATGACATGTTGGTAAAATTGCTTTTGGGCCACTTATCAAAGAATCCGTGTTGCTAAAATCGTCAATTGCTGATACTACATATCTGTAACAATTCTTCGGAGGAAGATCAACAAGGGAACTCATTGGGTTCAATACAATCCTCACGTTAGACTAAAAGTATTTCAGCAACTCGAAGAATTCCAGAACAACTTCTGGCTGGTTGGACTTAAAGGATCCAGAACCGCATCAATATGAATGCTATATCTTTTACTGCTCAGAATAATGGTATCGTGTTGATCACTCAAAGCCTCCAAGCAAGCACTTTCAGAACTTCGCTCTCTCACAGACATTGAAGATGATACAGATATGACATTATCACTAATGAACTCACCTGACAGCATGATTGATGTACTGCTTTGCCGAAGACCTACGTGAAGCAAATCCATTATCATAGGTCCCAGACCGGGCTTCTGTGGCTGCCAGTTTGTCTTCAGAAGATGATGCGCTTTGTGCTCTTAGGACCAGGTTGAATCAACTTTAGAAGACGTTCCGTTCATTCTTTCTGCATGGTGCTTCAAGGTAATGGTGGCAGTAAATTGGCACAACAAGATCACAATACTGCAGCAAACCAAAGAGGAATTCCTTCTGCACAGAATTTGCTTGGAAAAGCCCCATCAAGTCAAGGTCTCTGCATAGGCCTTGTTAGTCCTCGAACTTTGCTACCTGCACAATGATCAATTAGTCTAGACCTCAGACTATAAAGAGTGAATTACACATAAAGAGAATGTTCAGAAAGTGTAAGATATACTTAAATTAGAAACACAAGCAGACAAATAACTTCCATCAGTTTCTTTCAAGAAAAACATCAGTATAGACACTTAGAGAACAAGCTCACCTAATGAGGAATTAACAGCAGTAGACTGAGTTCTCAAAATTTGATATAGCAAGTGGACCATGGGAATTCATTACTGTTTGCAACTCTTGCGAGGCCTGCAAACAAGAGAAAGGCACGACAGGCCAGTGCACCAGCAGCCACACCAGCCAAGAAAGCAACAACTGTTAGTACGGTCTCAGATTAACCAAGTGGACATTAATGATGTGGAATGCAACAAAGAATAGGTGCTAAGCCAGAAGAGTTTCAACAACATGTTACCTCCGGTCAAAACTCTGGTTACGCCCATCAGCAGCCAAAACAGGGGAGTCCATCTCAGGCTGCTCCACCCCAATTCGTTTAGCAGTTATCTCCCTCAAAGGCTCCTCAGCAGGGGAGGTCAGCAGCAATAACCAATTCCAAGAAACCCATGAGAAAACCATGCTCACGCAGGAACGTAACAGACCTTTGGAAATATAATTTGAAGCTCACTCAGCTATTGGAGACCTTGACAGTAGTCTTTGTGATTGCCAAAGCTATCCAGATAACAAAACCAGAAGACAACTCCTAAAAGTTGTCGAGGGTAACGATCCAATTATAAGAATGACGCCTTGTCAATGGAGTGTTCCGAGTGCAGAGTGCTGCCACACCTTTGTCAACATGAAGCAATTCCCTCAATCCTATCAAGAAAAGTGAACATCTTCAGAGGTCGAAATCTTTGAGAATTCCTTTAAGTCATATTGCAGAGACCAAAAAAACAGAGTTAGCAAGCTTTTGAATTCACGTGAAGAAGCTTTCAAATTCAGAGCTGTCACAAATTGAAACTTTGGGCTCACCAAATCCTTTTACACCAGCTATCTGAATTCACTTTGAGGCTACTAGTTTCTTTGGCCCAAAACAAATCGCTATCCACCCCCTGCCAAATCACAAATCCGGAGTCAGTAAAGGAATATACCGGTTTAAAGCAAAAGATTCAATCCAAATCTTCAGGGCATTGAATCTAGCCAGACAGGATATTAAACATGATTGATGCAGATCACACAGAGGAGGGATTATCATCAATAGCATTAGCTCAATCAAATGGAAAAGGAAACATTTCAAATCTTGACCAAACATGAATGAAAGGTTTTAATACAAGCAATCAAAGATTCAATCAGAATTTTAAAGATCCAAAGCCCAAAATCGTTTATAAAAAGGGGGATTTGAATTGCAGAAGACACCTTCTTGGAGAAATTCGAAACTCAGAAAAGAAAATCACAAAACCCTAAGTAGATCAAAGTGAAAGGAGAGGAGGAACTTATCTTTTCTCCGAAACCTTCGAGGATCGACGCCTCCGAAGCCCATTGCGAGACCGCCGGAGGAAACCATTCACGTCACACATCCCGCCGCCACCAATCTTCGGTAAATTCCTTCATACCTATTAAATTATTGAACGATTAACGCTTCAATGGTTGTTTCAGGTACAGGGATAGACGCAATGATGGAGAAAAAGGGGGGGGGGGGGAGATTGAACTGAGATCGAACGGGAAGGGTGAGCGAGTGAAGGGCGTTGGGGGGATTAGGGTTCTCCGCCGTTCTTTGTTTTCTCTGTGTTTCATTTCGCTGATTGTTGTAATATTGTGAATTGTATATGTGCACGACCATGGTAATTGATTTTAATTAATCCTTTTTAAAAACAAAACTAATAATCTGTTTGATTTACTAAAAAAAACCTTTAAAAATTAATTAAAGTTTATTTAAAAATAATAACTTTTAATCAACTTAATTTTCTTTTTTAAATCTAATTAATTAATTTACATTATATGTAATTTAATTTTAATCTATTTTCTCAAACTTTATTAATATTAATAATTCACCTTGATAATAAAATCTTTTTATTTTTATAAATAAGTTCTCTTATTATTACTTTTAAAACCCCTTTTTCTAAATAACTTAAATTGTAAAACTTTTGATAATAAAACCTTTTATTATAATTAATATAATTAACATAACTTCTTTTATTAGAACAACATTTTCTTATAAATTAACTCAATTAAATTAAGATAGCTTTTATTAAAAAATAATAATAATGATAAACAAATATAACTTTTATCGAAAATTGCAACCTTTTTTTTTCTCTTAAAAATAAGTCTATATTTAAAATCAAATTCATCTCTAACTTATTAAACCAATAATATATTTTCTCATAAGTATAATTCAACTAATTTATCTATCTCACTATTAATAATCAAATACAAACCCTTTTTTTTTTTACTAAAATCAATTCACCTAAGTTAACCTCGCCTAAAAACAATCAACCCTCGTAATTCAATCAATTGCGCACGCCCCGACTCCACTCACACTCACGATTTATACACTTGTACACTTAGCGCTTTCATGCGTGTGTATGTTTACTTTATCTACTTTATTTCTTTCCGCAATTTACAATTATCGTATTTATCTTTCTTGCATCGCATTCCGTCCAAAGGAAGAACCTGCGCACGACTTAACACTTGTGTGTATCGTACCTATATTTGCATCATTTTCCCCTATGATCCTTGATCCCATTCAAGTCGATCACTTAAGATAGATTCTACCCCATAGGAAGGACCTTTTCTTTTACAACATAGAAACAAACAAAACAACAATACAACCACTCAAACATTAGAGAAAGATGTTAATCATCTTAAGCGAGATAGAATCTCCACCCCACAACAAATGCAATCTCTTACACTTGTGGCGGTTAAATCTCCCTTAAAATGACAACTCATCCCTTCTCCTAAACTCAATCAACCAACTACCCTAATCCCGTAGGAACTTTGACCACAGTCAAAGAACTCCTCAAACCCTTTAGGGGAACTAGAGATACTCTGATTCCACTCCTGTAAGGATATGTAGGCATAAGATGCGATATCTTATCGAGTATACTTAGAAATAAACCCCTAGGGTCTTTCAACCATTAAGCAGATAAGACTTTAGCAATAAAACAAACATAAAACAAGAGGTTCCTGTAAAGTACTACAGAAACTTAGGAGCTAGCACCTTCCCTAAGTTTAACCAACCCCCGAACCTAAAACTCTCTAGCTTGCATTTGCATTGCATTATGGGAATTTTGATCTTTATCCCTTCCTTTGGACAAATCAAAGTTTGGTTGCAAATGAATAAGATTCAAACTAATCAATAGTTTGGTATCAAAATTTCACCGCGACAGTGACCACCAAATCGAATCAAAAGGTCACTAACATCCTTCAAAACAGAACAAGGTGACTGCCACATCGAGCAAACCTTAAATCGTCAAGCTTATGCCGTTAAGATAGCTTGTGCAGAATTAAATGAATGTAGGACTGGAGATTATTGCGAAGAAGGGGTAGGTACAAATCATACTTTGAGCCTAATATCCTTTGTTTCATAAACCGTGAGCCAGACCATGTTACAACCCTCGAAAGACCTAATTGAGGCGAGGTTTATTCTGAAAGCATACCATCGCAATGTTGCGTAAACTGACTACTCACATATTGGCTAATCATCAGCATGCGTGTCATTATCCTTGTTATATCTTTTACACACTAATCAAAATCAGCACAACGTTTGGACTAGCGGTCCATTCGTCTCACACTATCACAACACTCAATAAATGACACTTTTTTAAATCTTGCACAAAATCTGCATTAAGATTACCATTTGTGAATGTACACTTTTAATTGCAAATTAGTGCTAAACATCAAAGACACTCCACTAAGAGGCAGTCAAGAAGGAACTTGAGTTTCAATGGATGACACAAAGCAAGGTTACCTCAAAACCCACAGGCTGGGGCAAATCATTCAACAGCTCGAGCAAGGGCAAGGCATCTCAAGTCATCATAGTTCAGCTTTAACTCTAGAATTGGTTAATCTGGGGCAGACCATTACCATGTTCAAACTAGGGCAAGACTAGGTCATCCTGATTATCAAGCAGAGTTGCGATCTTCTCCGAAGCAAGTTCGCAACAAACCACCAAGTGCTTAGACTTGGGGCGTCCAGAATATCACCGTCTGCTCCAATCATAGTGTCTTCAATGCACTACATGTCGAGGAAGTCGATCCCTCCCATCACCTAAAGTCCAATCCGTATTAACAACTACTAAAACACCAGCAAGCTGGCGTCTTCCATCTTGCATTTCTAATTACCCGTCTCCAATCATGTGCATCATACGCATCGCATTCGACCTCATAAGCATCTTCCATCATATGCATATCAAAACCATATCATACTTCCCCAGCTTTTACATCTCCGTGCGTCAGCATTTGCATCTGCACTTCCATTCATTATGGAACATCATTATCATTGAGTATTCGCATATGCAAGTCAAGGTCCAGAATCAATCTCGAAGATTTCCAAGACCATCATCAGCCCAGCCAGGGGCATTTCCGCAAGACTGTGGGCGTCCCCCACGAAGTTGTTCAACCTTTTGTTAGACAAATTCAAGAGCTTCAAAGAAATCATAGCCCAGTCAGGGGCATCTCCGCAAGACCGTGGGCGTTCCCCACAAAGTTGTTCAAACTTTTGTTGGACAAATTCAAGAACTTCAAAGGAATCATCAGCGCAGTCAGGGGCATCTCCTGCAAAACCATGGGTTTCCCCATGAAATTCAAGAGTGTCAAAGCAAGATTCAGCCCAGTCAGGGGCATCTTTTTCAAGACCGTTGGTGTTCCCCATGACGTATTTCAACCTGGTGGTTGATCAAATCTTCAAATCAACACACAACCCAGCCAGTGGCATATCATTCGAGACCGTGGGCGTTCCCCACGAAGTTGTTCAACCTTTTGTTGGGTAAATTCAAGAAGTTCAATGCAAAATTCATCTTAGTCCAAGGCATCCTCAGCAAAACCGTGAGCGTTCCATAGGAAGTTGTTCAACCTTTTGTTGACCAAAACAAAACTTTAAAGACAAACTCAGCCCAGACAGGGGCATCCTCTTTAGAGTTCATGGGCGTTCCTCGTAAAATCATTTCAACAAAACTATGACCTCCAAGCAAGACGGTGGGCGTACCCCATTGATTCATTCCAATCCAATCTTCCTCTTGGATGTTCCCCAATGAGTTGTATCCAACAAGTGTGATCGTTGTCAATTGCCTCACTATCATCCTTTTAGTGATAGCCGAACCTCGTCGGTTCAACCTAGCCTGCATCCTTTTGGTGTTGGTAACCTTCAATTTTGTGTCGTTCTATCACCCTTTTAGTGATAGCAACCTGTGGGTGTGAGTTTCACTCTTTCATCCTTTTGGTGGGGGGTATGTGTCGCTTGCGCGAAAATGAGGTGCCGACACAACAGAAGAGTCACCACCTTTCGTTATTTATCCCTCAGAACGGGAAAGGAAACAATCGGAAAAACCTAACGAAAAAAGGGTAAGACGAGGTCATCGCAACCATTGTCTGGATTCGGGAGTCGGTTACGCAAGGGGAAGGTATTAGCACCCCTCACGTTCGTCGTACTCGACGGGATCCTCGCTTGTTGTGTTTACTTGGACGGGTTGGTTTTATTCTATCTACCTATCAAGGCTGGCTGAAAAAAGAAAAGAAAAATGACTCGGCAAAGCATCGCGCTTTATGCCTACGTATTCTCATCAGAGAACGAGAAATCAGAGTCAACGTAGCTCGGCCTACGAAGGGTTATGGGAGAAGGTAGCTCGCCAAGACATCGCCATCTTGTGCCTACGTACTCTCAACAGGCATGAGAGATCAGAGCTCACGTAGTTCGGGAAACTACGGTTTATTTCCTGTCTTTTACGAAAGAAGTGTTTTTTATTGTGTTTGCGATTTCAACCGCACTAGAGACTATGACCTGAGAGTGAATGTGTCGCATGTCACCCAAAGGGTACCATACTAAACATCCAGACTGTGGAAAAGAAACTCTCCCACAATCCTTTCTCAGATAGCTTAAGGCTCGTACCGTACGAAAGAAATCATTCATGATTACTGTATCTTAAACTGTTTTGAGATGAGAAGAGAACAGGCCCAACTAGGAGGGAGACTATCAAGTCCTACTGTTGTCATGCCATGGATTCATCCTATGGTTGAGGTTTGAACAAGGAACTCCTAGAAGTTGTCATGCATAGGTTTCAACCTAAAATTCTATCATCAATTCCTTTTCAAAGGAAATGAGAGTCCTAAGGGATCATGTCAATGATACGCCAAAACAGACAAAGCATCAGCTTAACAGTAAAATGCATGCAATGCAAGTGAGGGAGGAAATGTGTGTGGGGCTTCAGCCTCCACAAGCTCATCTCAACCTCAAGCCAGAATGGATAACAGTAATCATACTGAAATATAAAACAACATGCTATCAAGCAATAAACAGTAAACTGCAATCATACAGAAAATGAGATGAAATGCCATCAGGCAAACAAACCACATGGGCAAGGGAGCTGGGCTCTACCGAATACCTGCAAGCAAAGCCACACAGTAACAATACAAGCAGAGGGAGCAACTCAACCTCTAGTGCAATCATGCTCCTAGATTCTACCTATTCTAGATATGAGCTTATTCTAATGCATCAAGCAAGTCAAACAAAACACATCAATACAGAAAAGAAAAAGAAGAGAACAGATCAACCCCTCTCTCAACTTCAAGCCTCAGCTTCTCCCAACAACAATTCAGTCTTCAGACTTCAAATACTCTTGACAAACAACAATTGCTTTTCCAGGTTTCAACCCTACAACATAAGTTTCAACTTATCTTCTCCTTTAAGCTTCAGCTTCTTTATCAGCTCCCCCTTCAGGCTTCACCTAATCTTCAGGGATCTTCAAGTATCAACTTGCTCTGGTTGCTCTTCAAGCTTCAGCTGGAATGGCAATGCTCAAGGATTCATCCTCTTCTACACTCTTCATTGAAGTCTTCATCCTCAAGCTCAAGCTCAACATCTCCCAAAATAATTAAATCAGAGGAAATCACTTATTGGATAAGCTGAGGGATATTGAACTGCTTATTTGACCACCAAAGGTGACCTATAAGGGTTCAACATTAAAGGAATGGTTCCCTCAAAAGTTATACTTCCTAGGTACATCACTTATCCCTCCAAAGGAGAGAGGTGTATACCATGGAAGGACTTTGAATCACAGGGAGGAATGGAGGTGACAGATACCATCCATGTTTAAGAAAGAAGTTATCTAAGTCTAAACTCTTCCTAATCCTTAGCCCTAAAACAATAACAAAAGAAAATAAGACCAAGCTCTCAAGCTCCTCAATGCATCTTCAAGTCTTCTACTATGCTCCTCAATGCTCCTTAGAACAAGATCAAGCTCTCCAAGCCCACAAAGCAAAGCAAACAAACAAACATGCCCTAAAGCCAACACAAACAATCAACCACTACAAAAATCAACTAAAAATAGTATACTACTATATTAAATCCTAATATAATTTCTAAGGGATCCTACATACCTACCCTTAATACCCATATATGTCCCATGGTCTAACCTGTCCTAAAAACCCAAAATCTAAAGTTATTATGGACCTATGTTGAAGTTTAACCTAATTCTACACAACCTAATAGCATATAATCAAAACTATCCTAAAAATCATCACCAAAATATGGAATTAATCCAGGGGGAAGCTAAAACCTATATCTAACTATTCTAAAAAGAATGAATTAAAAATATTAAGGGAGCTACCTAAACTAAATTCTACAAAATCATATATCAACATAAAAGAATTAAAAAGCTATTAAAATGAAAAATATGCAAAAAATATTAAAATGCATGATATGAAAAATATTTTCATTTTATATTTTTCTAGACAAAAATATGGAGTAGGGAAAAAAACTCCCATTAAAAAATATTTAATTTTCCATTTGCTATGAATTTTTAAAGATCAAAAATAAAATAGAGAAAAATAAGATGGAAATATGAACATGGGGTGTAACAAGTAAACAGATACAGTTTATATCACTCTTGGGCCCATACTGGGGGGTGGCAATAACAAAGCGCCTGGGCCCATTGTCAAATCAGAAAATCAAATAATAAAACCTAAAGAAAATGGAAAATAAGCGGTGCGAAAAGAAACAAATTTCAGTTTAAAATACACTTGGGCCTCAATGGGGGGTGGGGTTATCAGTGATTCACTTAAGCCCATAATCACATTTAATGAAATGCGGCGTTTCAGCCTGTTTCTGACTCCCTCCAAAAATTCAATTAAATCTGGACCGTGGGATTAGTCTTTGAGTCAAGGGGTCTTGCCAACATCTCACGGCTGAGACTTCGTCTTCCTCACGCAGCTAGGGTTTGGCCTGCAACTTCCATGAAAACAGACCTCATGCAGCCATCTTCCATCCACGCGTATGGCCTCAAATCAGCATCAAATTCAAAAATGTAAAACCCTAAGTTGCTCAATTTTTCTCCCTGAACACGATCATGACCTTGGTTTTCATTGAAACGATCTCTACCATAGAACCCGATGGTGCAACTCCATTAATCTCAAAATATGACCAATCCACAACTTCAACCAAACTCATATTTCTCTACAACAAAATGATCCTTGCATTACCCTAGTCAAAACTAGCTATTAATCTTGCCTTATCACTCATTATATAACACGTTCTTGTTCCATCAAGAAATGATGTCCATGACTGAAACTTCATCAAAGGCTTTCAAACTCTCCACAATTGATCACCTAGTTGTCTCTAACAGTTCTACACTAATAACTTAACCTAACCATGCCTAAATTATGAGGAGAAAGAGATTTTGCAAACCTGGCTTCTTGATATGGTAGATGATGAAACCCTTGCTTTCAAGGCTTGAAACTCATCAAGAATGATCCTTTGATGATGAAACCTCTTCTGTTTGCAAAAGATTTGAGGGAGAGAGCTTGTACTTCAAGATTCGATGATAATTGCTTCTTTTCAAATTCAATGTGAACACCTTCAATCTTCCATCAATGGAGCTTCAATTCAGCATGCACACACTCAGAAGGATCTATGGAAAAGGTTTGTGAAGAAAAAAAGGATGGGAATGAAGAAGAATGAAGAAATTGAATGTGACTTGCAATGGAGGGTTTTGGATTTCACTCTCTCTTCTCTACACAAATTAACACCAACCTTGTATCTAAGCAAGTTGCACTTGATATATAAAGTGGTTTAGAAACCTCTAGAACCATCTAGAACAGTCCAATGAGAAAATGAAGTTTTCATGTCATGGTATTTTGATTTCTCCTTTCTCACCATATGCTATCTCATGCCAATCTCCATGTAACCTTGGTTTCTGACTTGAATTTATCCCCACATGAGATTTAGGGTTAGTTACAATGCTTAACTACCTTGCTTGTTAAGTTTTGCCTTGTTTTGGTTTGGTACCTTAAGATGCAAGTAATCAAATTCCAAAGCAGCCCTATGATGCAAGCCTCAAATCAAAATTGTGGCTGAACCATTGTTCTTAGAATGTCATTTGGAGTCAAAATGACCTATTACATGACATGGTTTGGACTTATAACTTGGGATTTCCATTTTTCAAATTCACTTGAATTAACTTATACCTCATTTTTAGGCCATTTTTATCACTTTTTGATATGAGCCTTTTCAACATCTCATGACCTCCCTACTAGCCTTAAAACATCATTCTAAGCAAGTTTTATGTTGAAGATTTTTCCATTTGAAGCTTGGAAGTAGGAGATATGGCCTTATGCTTGAAATGACCTATAACCTCCAAATGACCAAAATGCCCTTGGCTTGTCAAAGCCATAAGTTGAGTTCTACAAATCCTATCAAGGACTTCTAGTACTCTATAGAAAGCTAAGAAGATGCTCTTCAACATTCATGTTGACCAAGAGTTAATAGGAATCATCCTACTAGGGCAAACGTTGTCTGCAAGTTGGGTGACTTTCAAGGACCCAGATTCACATACCTCAAATGACCTGTAATTTGTCAAAACCTTAACTTGAGCTCTACAAATCCTATCAAGGACTTATACTACTCAAATTAAAGCTAAGAACAAGCTCTACAACATTCATGTTATGGGGAAGATGAGATGACAATCACATCTTGAGCTACATTGCCTTGAAGATAGGGATCAAACTAGGGGATTTTACACTGTTAATCCTTAGAAACCCTAGCTTAAAACTTCTCAAACTCCTCAATCATGATGAGTTGGTCTAGGAATCATCCTTATAGTATCTCAATGCTTCATTCCATGATCACATGGCTCTTGGATTAGGTCTCAACCCTCTCCAAATCTTCATTTAACCTAGGGTTGACCCAGTCAAACCCTAATTCTACCACTCATGGTTGAATCTTCTGAATTCTTGTACAATGACCTCTCTAGGCTTCATGATGGCTTTCAATACATCTCATAGGCTTTCTCAAAGCTTCAAGTCCATCCTCATAGTCTCAGAATCATCTGAGGAGCTCCCACAACTCTCAAGTTATGAGTCACACAACCTTGGTTTCAACCAATTCCTCTGAGGATCTCTTGGGTTCTCTAACAAAGGTATCAACCTTTGAACATTTGAATAGCCCTCTTGGCTAGCTCCAAAGTCTCATACAACTCTTGATAGGTAAATAAATGTTGGTCAAATTTTGGGGTGCAACAGCTGCCCCTATTCAAACGGCTTGAACCTGACTGGGTGAGGAGCGAACGGCTCTCAGCCAATCAAGGTGCGAGACGGTTGAATACCGATAAACCCGGAAATTTGCCAACTGCTCAAATACTGGAATAATAGCTGCACGACAACTATCTGGAGAAATACTGATCTGACATCGCCGTCAGTTATCCACGTTAAATTCCTCTGACATCGCCATCAGACAACCAAAACACCCAACATCGCCGCTGGAAAACTAGAGAATCTGACATCGCCGTCAAACGACCGAAATACCCAACATCGCCGTTGGAGAACTAAAGGATCTGACATCGCCGTCGGAAACAAAACACCTAACATCGCCGCTGGAAAACTAAATCACCTGACATCGCCGTCAGACCCAAACATCCAACATCGCCGCTGGAAACAAACACCTGACATCGCCGCCAGAAACACTATAACTCTGAGGAACACTCGACATCGCCGTCGGAAACAAACAAATATCCAACATCGCCGCTGGAGGACCACCTGACATCGCCGCCAGAAACAAACAAATATCCAACATCGTCGCTGGAGGACCACCTGACATCGCCGCCAGAAACAAACAAATATCCAACATCGCCGCTGGAGAACTCAAAATAGTCTGACCTTGCCGTCAAAAACAAACATCCAACATCGCCGCTGGAGACGAGTATAATCTGACCTCGCCATCGAACAACCAAAACACCCAACTTCGCTGCTGGAGAACTAAAGAATCTGCCTTCGCCGCCAGAAACAAACAAAATACCCAACATCGCCGCTGGAAACTGAATCACCTGACATCGCCGTCAGAAACACACATCCAACATCGCCGCTGGAGAATCAAAGAATCTGACATCGCCGTCATAAACCAAACATCCAACATCGCCGCTGGAGAAAGAAACCACCTGACATCTCGCCAGAAACAACCATCCAACATCGCCGCTGGGGGACTGAATCGCCTGACATCGCTGCCAGAATCAAATCACCTGACATCGTCGTCAGAAACAAACATACCCAACATCGCCGCTGGAGAACTGAAGAATCTGACATCGCTGTCATAAACCAAACATCCAACATCGCCGCTAGAGAATCGAAGAATTTGACATCGCCGTCAAAAAACAAACATCCAACATCGCCGCTGGAAAACTAGATCATCTGACATCGCCGTCCGAAACAAACAAAATACCCAACATTGCCGCTGGAAAGATGAACTTTAAAATGATCTGACCTCGCCGTCAGAAACAAACACACCCAACATCGCCGCTGGAAACAAACAGCCAACATCGCTGCTGGAGAATTGGCATCATCTGACATCGCCGTCAGAAACAAACATACCCAACATCGCCGCTGGAAACAAACAGCCAACATCGCCGCTGGAAAACTAAATCATCTGACATCGCCGTCAAAACAAACATCCAACATCGCCGTTGGAGAACTAAAGAATCCAACATCGCCGCTGGAAACAAACATAATCTTGGGAAACACCCGACATCGCCGTCGGAAAACCAACATCCAACATCGCCGCTGGAGACAAACATAATCTGACCTCGCCGCCAGAGTGAAGAAGATCCATTGGGGAATTGGTCACACGGTAACCAGTAATACATAATCAATCATGCCATCAGGCACTCAAAGAACACTGTCAGGCATCAGCCGGACTTTAACCATCAGGTTGATCATGCCATCAGGCATTCAAAGACATCTATCGGGCATCAGCCAGACTTCAACCATCAGGTCGATCATGCCATCAGGCATTCTGCATCAGCTGAGAGAACTACTTCATTAACACGGTCAGACTTCAATCATGGAGTCTTCAAAGGAGATTTCAACTTCGCCGTTAGAAAACCTGCTGGGATGACGCTTCGCCGCTGGGGAATCTGGAGAACTATCAAGTAACTCCGCTCCGGGGGTCCAGAAATCATTCTGGATGAATCAACTCTGCTGAGGACTTCAAGAATCATCTTGGACAAGTAACTCCGCCGAGGACTTCAAGAATCATCTTGAACCGATAACCATTCTGCACAAACATTCTGTTGGGGATTCCAGGAATCATCCTGGGCAACTCTTGCTGGGGACAAACCAATCGTGGCTTGAGCGGCTTCCAAGGATTCGGCTCTCTTGGGGCTTCAGGAATCATCCTGAGCAACCTTCACTGGGGACCCTACTGGGGTCTTAAGAATCATCTTAAGCAAACGGCCCTGCTGAGGACTTCAAGAATCATCTTGAACTGAAGACTTCGCTGGGGATCTCAAAAATCATTTTGAGCAAGCGACTTCGTTGGGGAGAATGTCAGGAATCATCCTGAGCAATTGATCCTTCGGCGGAACACCTGCAAAACAAGAACGGTAGCAACCTAGATCATGTTTATTATGCATATGCTTCGGCGCCATGCCCCACACGGTGGAAATGCTATGCGTAAATGATAAATGCTATGCAATCATGCACAATGATGCGATCCCGTCAGCAAAATAAATGCCGAGGGGGAAATCCTCCTGTCAAGGAGAAAGAACTACTCAGATAGAGGAATCATCCTGCTGAGGAGAACATGGCCACGCCAATATCAATTGGACTCCACAGGGGACAAAACTTCAGTTGACTGCTGCGGGGGAAACAACTTCAGTTGATCAACACTCCACTGGGGAAAATCAATCATGGTCTGATCAACTTCCAAGGATTCGGCTCTCTTGGGGGATCTGCAAACTCGGCTGGGGAAGAAGAAATCATTCTGCTTCGCTGGAGAGAGTACGACTCTGGGGGAAATACAACATCAGCTGTTCAACGCTCTGCTGGGGAAAACCAATCATGGTCCCAACTGCTTCCCAAGGACTCGGCTCCCTTGGGGGTTTGTACACTCGGCTGAGGAAGGAGAACTCATTCTACTTCACTGGAGAGTACGACTCTGATGAGGAATTTCAATTCCGCTGGGGAAGAAGGAATCATCCGACTTCGGGGGGGAGTACAACTCTGGTGGGGAATTTCAATTCCGCTGGAGACTTCAGTCTAGCACCATCAGTTGCTGCATACTTCGGCGTACGAACAGTTTCCTACGAAACCTGCACTTGTGACCCGGTGCGGGGGAATGAATTCATGCTTCGGCGCGTGACTCAGCTGAGGAGGTGACGTTCCTTCAAGACACATCTGCTTGGGGAAAGAGAATCATCTCTGCATGGGGAGGCATATCAATGCTCATCATCTTGCGTTCAGACTCTGCGGGGAGAGGCTACTGAACTCTGCTGGGGAAGGAGGAATCATCCTGCTTCAGGGATGCGCACGGCGCATTGTCTGGAATATGCTACACCTGTAACAACACAAACAAACAGACAAGATACCCTTCTCAAAGGGACCTATCAAGGTTATTATCTCGTGACAATATTCAAGTATTTAATTGTTTCAACAATCAATGTCCTAGGCCAGTAAGTTTATGTATGCGCATTTTATCAAAAACATCGGCGTTCTTTTTCGCAAACAAAACAGATAAATGCTAAACAGACAAACAGAATTGCTGAATAGTATGCATTTTATTGATAACAAACCCCTGAATGGATAAAAATGTTTTACAACAGAGGCAAGCTCCTGGAATGAGGAAGCCGCGCAAAAACAAAACATAAATATACATCAGTATATACAAATGTCGGCAACGGGGCGTAGACGAACACCATGAGTTGATCCCTCTATGACCCACTCGACTTCGATACTTCTCCGACGCTTCAGCTTCGGAAGAGATTGATTCAGATGAACGACCCTCAGGTCCTCCAAACCACCAAACAATGAGAGTCCACACGCGGAACGCAGTCATTTTCTTTTTCAAATCCCTAACTTTT
This sequence comes from Lathyrus sativus, assembly GCA_963859935.3. Taxonomy (NCBI): domain Eukaryota; kingdom Viridiplantae; phylum Streptophyta; class Magnoliopsida; order Fabales; family Fabaceae; genus Lathyrus; species Lathyrus sativus. Next base: position 372,662,348 of record OZ012737.1, read on the forward strand.
GCGTGAACCGCCCTTTGCGGGTTTTCAGTTCACCGGGATACCCTTTTTTGCCGAAGCCGCCCAGTGTAGGTTTTCGACTTCGCGGGTGTACATTTTTTTCAATATATCCCAAATTTTTGCCCGAACCTTTTATTCTGTTTTTGGTTCGCCAGGATGCCCCTCTTTGCCTGGACTCTCTTTTTTTTGTCCAGCGGGTCGCTTTCAAGCAAAGTATTTTTTAACTGCGTCCGCGTTCACCGGGGATGCAAAATCTTCATCATCCATCGTGGATAACAACAAAGCTCCTCCCGAGAAGACCTTGCTGACAACATACGGACCTTCGTAATTCGGAGTCCACTTGCCCCGGTGATCGGAGTGTGGCGAAAGATTCTTCTTCAGGACAAGATCACCCGTCTGAAAGCTTCTAGGACGCACCTTCTTATCATAAGCTTTCTTTATTCGGATTTGGTATAGACGACCAAATGCAATCGATGCTAACCTCTTCTCGTCCATCAGGCTGAGTTGGTTCAGTCGATTCACAATCCATTCTGCCTCGTCGAGTTTCACATCAACCAAAACTCGCAAAGAAGGGATCTCCACTTCTAACGGTAGGACAACTTCCATACCGTACACCAAGGAGAAAGGAGTTGCCCCGGTCGATGTACGCACCGTCGTACGATAACTGTGCAATGCAAACGGCAGCATCTCGTGACAATCTTTGTAAGTCACAACCATCTTCTGAACAATCTTCTTTATGTTCTTGTTGGCGGCTTCGACGACGCCATTCATCTTCGGCCGGTAAGGAGATGAGTTGTGGTGTTCAATCTTGAAACCCTAGCACAGCTCCTTCATCATCTTGTTATTCAGGTTCGAACCATTATCAGTAATGATCCGCTCGGGAATTCCGTAACGACATATGATGTCCCTCTTTATGAATTTAGCCACCACCTGCTTGGTCACATTAGCATACGAGGCTGCCTCCACCCACTTGGTGAAGTAGTCGATAGCTACCAGAATGAAACGATGACCGTTAGATGCAATAGGCTCGATCTTGCCTATCATGTCGATGCCCCACATGGAGAACGAACACGGGGAGGACATGACATTCAATGGGCACGGCGGCACATGAACTTTATCAGCATAAATCTGGCATTTATGACATCTCTTCACGAATCTGAAGCAATCCGACTCCATCGTCAGCCAGTAGTATCCTGCTCTCAGGATCTTTCTCGTCATAGCATGCCCGCCGGCGTGCGTACCAAATGTGCCCTCATGGACTTCTTCCATGAGCATACTCGCCTCTTTCTCATCTACACATCTGAGTAGCACGAGATCGTGGTTTCTCTTATACAACACTCCATCAGGATTGAGATAAAAATTTCCAGACAGCCTCCTCAGAGTCTTCTTATCCTGGGTTGACGCACCCGCAGGATACTCCTTAGTCATAAGGAAAGTCTGGATGTCATGGAACCATGGCTTGCCGTCGGCAGCATCCTCGATTGCAAAGACAAATGTCGGTCTATCAAGACGCGAAAGGACAATTCTTGGAGCCTCATTCCAAAAATTGACTTTATACATTGAAGCCAACGTGGCTAAGGCATCAGCCATCTGATTTTCAGCCCTGGGTACATGATAGAGCTCCACTCGATCGAAGAACGGAAGCAGCCTCCTGGCATAATTCATGTACGGCACCAAATTTGATTGACGAGTCTCCCACTCCCCTTTAATTTGGTTGATCACAAGCGCTGAGTCACCATATACGTCTAGGTTCTTAATTCTCAAATCAATTGCCTCCTCTAGACCCATGATGCATGCTTCGTACTCCGCCTCATTGTTGGTGACTGGAAACGTCAGTCTCGCAGTAAACGGGATGTGGGATCCGTGGGGAGTCGTGATGATAGCCCCGATACCACTTCCATAGGAATTAACCGCTCCATTGAATATCAACTTCCACTGGGATTTCCTATCAGGCCCCTCGCCGGGCAGCGGCTCATCGCAATCCTTCGCTTTGAGAAACATAATATCCTCGTCAGGGAATTCGAACTTCATCGGCTGGTAGTCCTCGATCGGCTGTTCGGCAAGGTAATCAGACAATACGCTTCCCTTGATGGCCTTCTGGGACACGTACTGAATATCATATTCCGTTAACACCATTTGCCATCTGGCAATCCTGCCCGAAAGAGCCTGCTTCTCGAAGACGTACTTGATCGGATCCATCTTCGAAATTAGCATAGTGGTGTGGTTGAGCATGTACTGTCGTAGACGTTTGGCAGCCCAGGCTAGTGCACAACACGTTTTCTCCAGCATCGAGTATCGAGATTCACAGTCAGTGAACTTTTTACTCAAGTAGTAAATGGCATGCTCCTTTCTGCCCGTCTCGTCGTGCTGACCGAGAACACACCCCATACTGTTCTCAAGAACTGTCAAGTACATGATTAATGGCCGTCCAACCATTGGGGGTATCAAGATTGGAGGTTCTTGAAGATACTGCTTTATCTTGTCGAATGCCTTATGGCAATCCTCATTCCAAGTAATTGCCTGATCTTTCTTTAAAAGCTTGAACATCGGTTCACAAGTGGCCGTGAGCTGAGAGATAAACCTTGCAATGTAGTTTATTCTGCCCAAGAAACCACGAACTTTTTTTTTCTGTTTTCGGCGCTGGCATTTCTTGAATGGCTTTTATTTTCACAGGATCAACCTCGATGCCTCGTTCACTCACGATAAACCCCAGCAACTTTCCGGACCGCACTCCGAAAGTGCATTTGTTAGGATTCAGCCTCAACCTGAATTTTCTAAGCCTCTCAAAAAGCTTCAATAAGTTGACCAGATGCTCTTCCTCCATTTGGGACTTCGCAATCATGTCATCAACATAGACCTCGATCTCATGATGAATCATATCATGAAACAAAGTTACCATTGCTCGCTGGTAAGTGGCCCCTGAGTTCTTCAGACCGAAGGGCATTACCTTATAGCAAAATGTTCCCCAGGGGGTGATAAACGTCGTTTTCTCCATGTCCTCCGGCGCCATTTTGATCTGATTGTAACCAGAGAAGCCATCCATGAACGAAAACACGGAGAACTGGGTTGTGTTGTCAACCAACACATCGATATAAGGCAACGGAAAATCATCTTTAGGGCTCACCCTATTCAAATCCCGATAATCGACGCACATACTACCTTACCGTCCTTCTTCGGTACAGGCACTATGTTGGCGACCCACAGAGGGTAAGTGGTGACCGCTAAGAAGCCAGCATCAAGCTGTTTCTGCACTTCTTCTTTGATCTTAACGGCCATGTCTGGTCTCGTCCTCCTAAGCTTCTGCTTAACGGGAGGGCAATCTTCTCGCAGCGGCAAGTGGTGGACCACGATGTCCGCGTCAAGTCCGGGCATATCTTCGTATGACCAAGCAAAGACGTCACTATACTCTCGAAGCATCTCGACCAGTCTATGCTTGACATCACTCTGCAGCGCAGCCCCTATCCTGACATTTTTGACGAGCTCTTCAGAACCCAGATTTACGATCTAAATCTCCTCCTCGTGAGGCAGAATAACCTTTTCCTCTTGTTTCAACAAGCGGGCCAACTCTTCAGGAAGGTCTTCGTCTTCATCAATCTCTTCCTCGGCTTGATAGATCGGGCAATCGAAGTCGAAGTGAGCCGTAGAAGGTCCAGAGTCGATGTCGTCTGTTATGTGGATCCTGCAATAACAAGGGTTAAGTTTAAAACAAGAATATGCAGGTTAGCACAAACCCTATTGCCATTTTGCTGTTTTTCAAAACAAATATAAAACAGGAATAACAGAGAACACAATATTTGAAAACGAAGAAAACGCCTTTGATTTATTAACAAGATGCATGTACATAATCCAACAAGGCCCTGACAATAAAACCATTATGCTCCGGGTAGGACATAGGGTTGTACAATGATTGAAAAAAGTAAATCATTACTCTTCACTTGTCAGCTGGATAATTTCCTTGATGGTCCAATTGTTGAGGCGCTCGCCTGGCTTGCTTGGCTGAATCCAAGAGTCGAGATCACAATCGCTATCCCCGCTGTCTTCAGACGCCGCGTTGATGCTTTCGAAGATCACTCCGCCACTGGTAAATAGGATCAGCCCCTTACCCCGTGACGTACTGCTAGACGAAGAGGAAGAAGCTTCAGCTTCAGGAGAATACCCCAATCCAAACTTATCCTGCTTGTTCGGTATCTCCAAAATATGCCCCCAACCTGGGGTGGATCTAACTTGGACGACGGCCTGAGCTTCTTTGAATGAGGAGAGATTCATCTCTGGCTTTTCTGTGACGACAGGAGCTACCTCTTTCACCTTGACGACTTCAAATGCCTGGCAGAGAGTCTCATGGATTTCGCCATCCATTTCCACATACTTAAAGGACGACAAATGGCTTACCATTATGTCCTCCTCACCGCACACGGTTACTATGCTTCCTCCGACAGCATATTTGAGCTTTTGGTGCAACGTGGAGGTCACGACACCAGCAACATAGATCCATGGCCGGCCCAAGAGGCAACTGTAGGCAGGCATGATGTCCATGATATAAAAGACCGTGTCGAACGTTTCCGGACCGACTTGGATCGGCAGGGTCAACTCCCCAAAAACGTGGCGCTTAGTTCCATCAAATGCTTTCACCACCAGATCACTAGGTGTGCAAAGCAATCCACGAGTGTCCAACTTCATTAATGCCTTCTTCGGAAGAACATTAAGCGACGAACCCGTGTCCACCAGGACATGCGGCATGATTGTGCCCCTGCACTCTATCGAGATGTGCAAGGCGCTGTTGTGATCTCTCCCTTTAGGCGTCAGCTCTAAATCTGTGAAACCTAGCCCATTTCCAGCATTAACATGGGCTACCACCTCTTCTAGCTGATTCACCGATATCTCTTGCGGTACGTAGGCAACGTTCAACACCTTTAGTAACGCGTTGCGGTGCGCTTCAGAACACATCAACAAGTTGAAAATAGAAATCTTCGAAGGAGTCTGATGGAGATGGTCTACAATCTTGTAGTCACTCTTTTTGATTAACCGCATAAACTCCTCGGCATCTTTGACCAGCAAATCTTTCTCTATCCCACACGGGACCTCTTCGACGACTTTGCTTTTACCCTTATCGGCCGCATCAGCTCTGACCGCTTTCTCTGCCATGACCTCTAGCGGTGTGAACACTTTTCCGCTACGGGTAATACCACTGATTCCTGCGATATTCTCCACAGTCGATCCATACGGTTCCAGCTCCAACCTTTGACCGTTGCAATAGACCTCAACCCCATAATGCCACGGAACGGCGTTAGTGCTCTCGAATGGTATCGGCCCAGCTTTGGTAATAGTGATTGTAGGCGGTCGGGGCGTAGAAATTGTTATTGGTTGGCGAGGGATGGTGATGGTGGTGACTTCATCGGCCTGCTTCAACACTACCTCTCCTGACACACCTTCAGCCCTCCGGCTGAACTGCAAAATCCCCTCAGTCATCAGACTTTGGATTCCTTCTACCAACTGCTCACGTCCATCAGAATGTGTAGCACAGTCCATGCACAACTCTCCGCATCCTGCAAAGAACCCTTTCTTCAACAACTTAGCTTTGACGAAGCTAAGCGGCGTCTTTAGGTTTTTGACATCAGTCAACAGATCTGCACTCTCTTCTTCAATAATGGCGTTCACTCCGCCTCCCCTATGATTTGGCATAGGATTCTTCGTGACATTGGGCACATTATCGGAGAAGTTAATGATCTTGGCATCTACCAGGTCCTGCACCTTGTGCTTAAAGGTTTTGCAGTTCTCGATTGTGTGGCCTGGTGCCCCTGTATGGAAATTGCAAGTGGCATTTGCGTCGTACCCTGGTGGAGGTGCCCCTGTCAAGGGAGCCATCATCCTCTTCTGAACCAACTGAAGCTGAAGTAAAGTCTGCAAGAGTTGCGCATACGACATAGGCGGTGCCTCGAAGTGACGGTTTGTCAAAGATGCCCGATTCTGGTACTTTCTATATCCCTGTTGATTCGGTTGCTGCTGCTGCTGCAGCTGCTGCTGTTGCGGAGCTGCTGGGATATTTATACTGGCTATCTGCTGCTGAGGGCCCTTGCCCTTTCTTCGAGTGTTGGTCACAGCGCTCGCATCTCCTTCTCGTCGTTTACCAGCATAAGGTTTCTTTCCACCTCCTCCAGCTGAGGATGACTCACCTTGAATTTTCCCGATCTTGATACCATTCTCGACGTGCTCGCCAATGGTAATGAAAGCTGAGAACGTCCCAGACATACCGCTGACTAGCTTTTCATAGTAGACCCCTGGGAGGGTAGCTACAAACATCAGCATGAGCTCGTGCTCAACCATCGGCGGTTGAACCCGAGCAGCCAACTCATGCCACCGCTGGGCGTACTCCTTAAATCCTTCATTATTTCTCTGCGAAAGGTTCTAGAGCTGGACTCGGTTCGGGGCCAAGTCGCTGTTGTACTGGTAATGATGGATAAACGCTTCAGCGATATCCTTCCATGTGCGCACGCTAATGGGCTCCAAGCCCATGTACCACTCGAGGGATGGCCCAGAAAGACTATCTTGGAAGAAGTGCATCAGCAACTTCTCATCTTCGGAATAGGCAGACATCTTCCTGTAGTACGGTCGCAGGTGGACACGAGGGGAAGTGGTGCCCTTATATTTCTCAAAGTCAGGCACCCTGAACTTAGGAGGTACCTTGAAATCAGCAATTAACCCCAGCTTGGACATATCAACGCCCAAAGTATTCTGATTCTCAATATCTCTCATTTTATATTCAAGTGCTTTGAACCTGAGTCGTGCTTCAGCATTCAGCTCCCCCTTAGCACCTCTTTGAGAGAACACATCATCCTGATGATCCTCAAGCCATGGTTGAGGCACCAACAGATTCCCGACGCCAGCGTTGCCGTTAACCGGCCCGATGTTGACATTAGCTCCCAGACTCCCATTACCGACGCCCGTCGTATTGAGTCTGATGTTGGCCATCACATTGCCATTAGCACTGCCGTTGCCCCCGGCCACGGGGACACCGTTTTGCGGAGTATCAACTGGTGGAGGAGTAGGCACAGCCCCCCCGTGAAGTATGCCGTTACTATCAACCCTGGAGATCAAAGGTTGAACCAAAGTTCGGAGCTGGTCCTGGCCATTGGAGACCACCTGCATAAGCTCCATAAAGCGATCCATCCTCTCGCGGAGCTCCTGGACATCTGTCTGCACTTGATCCATGATCCTGGTCTGATTAGCTCGAGTTGGATAACGGTGAATTAGCCTCTGATCAATCCTAGAGTCACCGGAAACAGCCTGGGACCTGTAAACCTGAAAAACCTTGCAAACACTAAAGGTTAGGAAAAACAACAAAATGTACGCCATGCAAATGCTTCATGCAGATGCATGCGTGTGTCTGTGTGCTTGGGAGATTTCCCCCGATCCTAGTGCCTGAGTGCCAGTGCTGATAATAATAATAAGAAGAAGTCCGGAGTCCAATCATGGAAACATCAATCTCATATATAAACGAAAGCCTATCAAGGCGGTACATAGCATCAACAAGTACAAATCAACAGCATGACCTCAGCCAACAAGCCTGGTGATGGTCAGCATACAACAAAGATCAAAACAAAAGGAATACAACTAGTCAAGTACGACCACGGGCGCGATACTCTGCTAATAACTCCTTCGTCTCTGGATGATCTGGCAAAGTGAGCAACCCCTCGACGAGTAGCTCCCTCTGCACAATGGTATACTGAAGTCCCTGAACTGAACTTTCCCATGCTCCTTCGCCGAAGCAATCTTCTAATTTCCGCTTCTTTGACTCAAACGTCAGCTTGTGCTCCTTCAGGTTAGCGAGAGCTTTGTTGAGTTGGCCTTCGGCGGCATATCTGCGGGCGGTTTCTTCATCAAACCTCTGCTCACTATCCTTCACCTCGGCTTCCAGCTTGGAGATCTGCAGCATTAGCTTATCCTCCCGCTCTTTCCTGGTGGCCAAGGAAGCCTTCCAGTGCTGGCTGAACTTGGATATCCTCCGATATGCCTCGTCCAAATGCTGCTTCTTCGTAGCCAGTACGTCGTTGACAACCTTGAAGTCTCGATCCATGCGTTCACGCTCGGCCATCTGCTTCGTCAGGTCTGTACCCAGCTGGTTCACCAACTCTATCTTCCTTTTGAAAGAATGAACAGCCTCGTTCCTCTCGCTTCGGAGCTGAGCTAACTCCTTCTCCAGTTCTGCGTTCGCCCGCTTCAATTCATCCCGCTCAGCTAATACCTGGTTATGCTGATGAATGGGCACAGTAGTAGGCTCTTCGATTGTTGGAGGACTTTCTGGCTTGGTTTGAGGAAACGGCATCCCTATAGCATTGGCCCTGGCTCTGATCCAAGTCAAATACGGAGGGTAGGCTTGATTGTTGCTTTTTCCCAACAAAGGCTTTCCTCGCTTACTGATACTATTCCACGCACGCTGAAGCTTGGACAACAGATCCCCTTCTAAAATACCAGTGAGATACAGAGATTCCTGTACCTCTTCCTCCTTCGGCGGAGTTCTCAAGGCATACGCGAATTGTTGAACCAGCAACGACGGATTGTAGTTTATGCAGCCCTTTCTGCCTATCAGAGGCACATTAGGAAACCCGCTGCAACTGAAGATCACCTCAGTACCCAACCTGTCTCTGTTGAACCAGTCAATATCCTCTGCAGATAAACTCATCAGACGCTCAGGCCATTCAGCCGTGGCTGCAGCCAAGACAAAAGAACCCCTCTTGGGCAGATGACTATCAAGCCATTTATACAGCAAGGGTACGCAGCATGAAACGTTCTTCCCCCTCCTGTTCTCATTCTTGTAATGGACTGAGTGATAGACATCTCCTATCAGGGTAGGGACTGGATTCCCTGAAGCAAAGATGTGAAACGCATCAAAGTCTACAAAATCGGGCATGTTGGGGAATAGGATAATGCCATATATGCACAAAGCGAGGATGGCATTGAACGCGTCCCAACATCTGTCCTTGGCACACTGCTGAGCCTTAACCACCAGAAACTGCAAGGAGAACCCAGGAACCTTGTTCCAACTAGTCAATACTAACTCTGAGGCGTCCAAATGAAGTGAAGGAGCTAAACCAGCCAGATCAGGCTCAGCGTCCATATGAACAAAAGGCATCTGCCTTTTGATAGGCACACCTAGCAAATCAGCATACTCTTCCAGCGTGGGTGCGAGAACAAAGTCCTGAAAAGTGAAACATCTCAGCGGAGGGTCGTAGAACTGCAGCAGAGCGTGCAACCCGTTCAACTCAAATGCAGAAGGCTTGTAAACCAAACTGAGCAACCTGCCATAAGATTTTCTGAACTCATCCTTCACAGAATCACCTGCTAGAGCTATCAAACCAGTCAACTTAACCACATCAGGGGTAGGGAACTTGTACGCCACTGTTTTCCTGAGAGAGCCCATAACAATACAATAGGAGGCAAGAAATCCTGGATCGGGGAAAACGGTACCTGCAACACAGACACACGTTAATGAAATGCAAATGGACATGCAAACTAATGCAAAATGCAATCATGCAATAATATATCCGGGCAATTGGTGCTGTGGAGATTCTGTATCAACAAAACCACGACTACTGATGAGAAGAAAACCCTGGTGTAGGACCACAAATCTGATCTGCCAAGAACAATCATCTGATAGGACCATATACACAGGATCATAATTCTGCTCTGTCAAGGACAGATGTCTGATAATAAGGACCTCGGATGTATGATCAAGAAGTATCTGCTGATGAGGTCTTCAGACCCCAAATCAAAAATCGGCTCTATCAAGAACAAACATACAGCTGCTGATGAGATCTTCAGACCCCACTCAAAATCTGCTCTATCAAGAACAAACAACATCTGCTGATGAGATCTTCAGACCCCAAAATCTGCTCTATCAAGAACAAACAACCAATGATAAAACTCTGCTCTATCAAGAACAGACATACACCTGATGATAAGATCCTCTGATCAAAACCTGCTCTATCAAGAACAGACATACACCTGATGATAAGATCCTCTGATCAAAACCTGCTCTATCAAGAACAAACATACACCTGATGGTAAGATCCTCTGATCAAAACCTGCTCTATCAAGAACAGACATACACCTAATGATAAGATCCTCTGATCAAAACCTGCTCTATTAAGAACAGACAAATCCGCAACTGAGAAACCCTGGTACCAACACAACTGATTCACTGTCAAGAAAACCAGGTAGTCTGAAGGTCAAGGTTTCCTGCAATAAACCCAATCCCACTCACAGGTATGGACCTAAACTGACTCAAGGTACGACATCCTATGCGTTCATCAGCGTCACAGACTTTCAATAGGGGTGATACGATACCCAGAAGGTGTGGCATCACCAGCTCATGAAGCGACCTCACTTAGCTGAATCACAAATGATCGGTCCCCAGAGTCGACAATCCACCAAACCAACAACCGTCTCAACCCAAAGGGTTGAAAGTGAAGCCAACCGGATGAACCTCGTCTGAGCGTGAATTTCATGAGACACTAGTGCCTGCAAAGCAAGCACGCGCCCACTAATTTCCACTCTAAGTCTATGGTGCACTCAAGCCTGGGTCTGGCTTCTCACTCAGCAGAACTCCCATCCCACAACAGCACAAATAATCATATAATACTAAAAATAAAATGTGGGAAATAAAGTACGAGAAGTAAAATGCGATAAATAAACGCAACCCAACAAGTAAACATACAAGCGTTAGGATTGACTCTCGCAGGGAACTGTTGGAGTCCTATCCCCAGCAGAGTCGCCAGCTGTCGCTTGTGCGAAAATGAGGTACCAGCACAACAAAAGAGTCGCCACCTTTCGTTATTTATCCCTCATAACGGGAAAGGAAACAATCGGAAAAACCTAACGAAAAAAGGGTAAGACGAGGTCATCGCAACCGTTGTCTGGATTCGGGAGTCGGTTACGCAAGGGGAAGGTATTAGCACCCCTCACGTCCGTCGTACTCGACGGGATCCTCGCTTGCAAAAAAATGACTCGGCAAAGTGTCGTGCTTTATGCCTATGTATTCTCAACAGAGAACGAGAAATCAGAGTCAACGTAGTTCGGCCTACGAAGGGTTATGGGGGAAGGTAGCTCGCCAAGACATCGCCATCTTGTGCCTACGTACTCTCAACAGGCATGAGAGATCAGAGCTCACGTAGTTCGGGAAACTACGGTTTATTTCCTGTCTTTTACGAAAGAAGTGTTTTTTATTGTGTTTGCGATTTCAACCGCACTAGAGACTATGACCTGAGAGTGAATGCGTCGCATGTCACCCAAAGGGTACCATACTAAACATCTAGACTATGGAAAAGAAACTCTCCCACAATCCTTTCTCAGATAGCTTAAGGCTCGTACCGTACGAAAGAAATCATTCATGATTACTGTATCTTAAACTGTTTTGAGATGAGAAGAGAACAGGCCCAACTAGGAGGGAGACTATCAAGTCCTACTGTTGTCATGCCATGGATTCATCCTATGGTTGAGGTTTGAACATGGAACTCCTAGAAGTTGTCATGCATAGGTTTCAACCTAAAATTCTATCATCAATTCCTTATCAAAGGAAATGAGAGTCCTAAGGGATCATGTCAATGATACGCCAAAACAGACAAAGCATCAGCTTAACAGTAAAATGCATGCAATGCAAGTGAGGGAGGAAATGTGTGTGGGGCTTCAGCCTCCACAAGCTCATCTCAACCTCAAGCCAGAATGGATAACAGTAATCATACTGAAATATAAAACAACATGCTATCAAGCAATAAACAGTAAACTGCAATCATACAGAAAATGAGATGAAATGCCATCAGGCAAACAAACCACATGGGCAAGGGAGCTGGGCTCTACCGAATACCCGCAAGCAAAGCCACACAGTAACAATACAAGTAGAGGGAGCAACTCAACCTCTAGTGCAATCATGCTCCTAGATTCTACCTATTCTAGATATGAGCTTATTCTAATGCATCAAGCAAGTCAAACAAAACACATCAATACAGAAAAGAAAAAGAAGAGAACAGATCAACCCCTCTCTCAACTTCAAGCCTCAGCTTCTCCCAACAGCAATTCAGTCTTCAGACTTCAAATACTCTTGACAAGCAACAATTGCTTTTCCAGGTTTCAACCCTACAACATAAGTTTCAACTTATCTTCTCCTTTAAGCTTCAGCTTCTTGATCAACTCCCCCTTCAGGCTTCACCTAATCTTCAGGGATCTTCAAGTATCAACTTGCTCTGGTTGCTCTTCAAGCTTCAGCTGTAATGGCAATGCTCAAGGATTCATCCTCTTCTACACTCTTCATTGAAGTCTTCATCCTCAAGCTCAAGCTCAACATCTCCCAAAATAATCAAATCAGAGGAAATCACTTATTGGATAAGCTGGGGGATATTGAACTGCTTATTTGACCACCAAAGGTGACCTATAACGGTTCAACATCAAAGGAATGGTTCCCTCAAAAGTTATACTTCCTAGGTACATCACTTATCCCTCCAAAGGAGAGAGGTGTATACCATGGAAGGACTTTGAATCACAGGGAGGAATGGAGGTGACAGATACCATCCATGTTTAAGAAAGAAGTTATCTAAGTCTAAACTCTTCCTAATCCTTAACCCTAAAACAATAACAAAAGAAAATAAGACCAAGCTCTCAAGCTCCTCAATGCATCTTCAAGTCTTCTACTATGCTCCTCAATGCTCCTTAGAACAAGATCAAGCTCTCCAAGCCCACAAAGCAAAGCAAACAAACAAACATGCTCTAAAGGCAACACAAACAATCAACCACTTCAAAAATCAACTAAAAATAGTATACTACTATATTAAATCCTAATATAATTTCTAAGGGATCCTACATACCTACCCTTAATACCCATATATGTCCCATGGTCTAACCTGTCCTAAAAACCCAAAATCTAAAGTTATTATGGACCTATGTTGAAGTTTAACCTAATTCTACACAACCTAATAGCATCTAATCAAAACTATCCTAAATATCATCACAAAAATATGGAATTAATCCAGGGGGAAGCTAAAACCTATATCTAACTATTCTAAAAAGAATGAATTAAAAATATTAAGGGAGCTACCTAAACTAAATTCTACAAAATCATATATCAACATAAAAGAATTAAAAAGCTATTAAAATGAAAAATATGCAAAAAATATTAAAATGCATGATATAAAAAATGTTTTCATTTTATATTTTTCTAGACAAAAATATGGAGTAGGGAAAAAAACTCCCATTAAAAAATATTTAATTTTCCATTTGCTATGAATTTTTAAAGATCAAAAATAAAATGGAGAAAAATAAGATGGAAATATGAACATGGGGTGTAACAAGTAAACAGATACAGTTTATATCACTCTTGGGCCCATACTGGGGGGTGGCAATAACAAAGCGTCTGGGCCCATTGTCAAATCAGAAAATCAAATAATAAAACCTAAAGAAAATGGAAAATGAGCGGTGCGAAAAGAAACAAATTTCAGTTTAAAATACACTTGGGCCTCAATGGGGGGTGGGGTTATCAGTGATTCACTTAAGCCCAAAATCACCTTTAATGAAATGCGGCGTTTCAGCCTGTTTCTGACTCCCTCCAAAAATTCAATTAAATCTGGACTGTGGGATTAGTCTTTGAGTCAAGGGGTCTTGCCAACATCTCACGGCTGAGACTTCGTCTTCCTCACGCAGCTAGGGTTTGGCCTGCAACTTCCATGAAAACAGACCTCATGCAGCCATCTTCCATCCACGCGTATGGCCTCAAATCAGCATCAAATTCAAAAATGTAAAACCCTAAGTTGCTCAATTTTTCTCCCTGAACACGATCATGACCTTGGTTTTCATTGAAACGATCTCTACCATAGAACCCGATGGTGCAACTCCATTAATCTCAAAATATGACCAATCCACAACTTCAACCAAACTCATATTTCTCTACATCAAAATGATCCTTGCATTACCCTAGTCAAAACTAGCTATTAATCTTGCCTTATCACTCATTATATAACACGTTCTTGTTCCATCAAGAAATGATGTCCATGACTGAAACTTCATCAAAGGCTTTCAAACTCTCCACAATTGATCACCTAGTTGTCTCTAACAGTTCTACACTAATAACTTAACCTAACCATGCCTAAATTATGAGGAGAAAGAGATTTTGCAAACTTGGCTTCTTGATATGGTAGATGATGAAACCCTTGCTTTCAAGGCTTGAAACTCTTCAAGAATGATCCTTGGATGATGAAACCTCTTCTGTTTGCAAAAGATTTGAGGGAGAGAGCTTGTACTTCAAGATTCGATGATAATTGCTTCTTTTCAAATTCAATGTGAACACCTTCAATCTTCCATCAATGGAGCTTCAATTCAGCATGCACACACTCAGAAGGATCTATGGAAAAGGTTTGTGAAGAAAAAAAGGATGGGAATGAAGAAGAATGAAGAAATTGAATGTGACTTGCAATGGAGGGTTTTGGATTTCACTCTCTCTTCTCTACACAAATTAACACCAACCTTGCATCTAAGCAAGTTGCACTTGATATATAGAGTGGTTTAGAAACCTCTAGAACCATCTAGAACAGTCCAATGAGAAAATGAAGTTTTCATGTCATGGTATTTTGATTTCTCCTTTCTCACCATATGCTATCTCATGCCAATCTCCATGTAACCTTGGTTTCTGACTTGAATTTATCCCCACATGAGATTTAGGGTTAGTTACAATGCTTAACTACCTTGCTTGTTAAGTTTTGCCTTGTTTTGGTTTGGTACCTTAAGATGCAAGTAATCAAATTCCAAAGCAGCCCTATGATGCAAGTCTCAAATCAAAATTGTGGCTGAACCATTGTTCTTAGAATGTCATTTGGAGTCAAAATGACCTATTACATGACATGGTTTGGACTTATAACTTGGGATTTCCATTTTTCAAATTCACTTGAATTAACTTATACCTCATTTTTAGGCCATTTTTATCACTTTTTGATATGAGCCTTTTCAACATCTCATGACCTCCCTACTAGCCTTAAAACATCATTCTAAGCAAGTTTTATGTTGAAGATTTTTCCATTTGAAGCTTGGAAGTAGGAGATATGACCTTATGCTTGAAATGACCTATAACCTCCAAATGACCAAAATGCCCTTGGCTTGTCAAAGCCATAAGTTGAGTTCTACAAATCCTATCAAGGACTTCTAGTACTCTATAGAAATCTAAGAAGATGCTCTTCAACATTCATGTTGACCAAGAGTTAATAGGAATCATCCTACTAGGGCAAAAGTTGTCTGCAAGTTGGGTGACTTTCAAGGACCCAGATTCACATACCTCAAATGACCTGTAATTTGTCAAAACCTTAACTTGAGCTCTACAAATCCTATCAAGGACTTATACTACTCAAATTAAAGCTAAGAACAAGCTCTACAACATTCATGTTATGGGGAAGATGAGATGACAATCACATCTTGAGCTACATTGCCTTGAAGATAGGGATCAAACTAGGGGATTTTACACTGTTAATCCTTAGAAACCCTAGCTTAAAACTTCTCAAACTCCTCAATCATGATGAGTTGGTCTAGGAATCATCCTTATAGTATCTCAATGCTTCATTCCATGATCACATGGCTCTTGGATTAGGTCTCAACCCTCTCCAAATCTTCATTTAACCTAGGGTTGACCCAGTCAAACCCTAATTCTACCACTCATGGTTGAATCTTCTGAATTCTTGTACAATGACCTCTCTAGGCTTCATGATGGCTTTCAAGACATCTCATAGGCTTTATCAAAGCTTCAAGTCCATCCTCATAGTCTCAGAATCATCTGAGGAGCTCCCACAACTCTCAAGTTATGAGTCACACAACCTTGATTTCAACCAATTCCTCTGAGGATCTCTTGGGTTCTCTGACAAAGGTACCAACCTTTGAACATTTGAATACCCTCTTGGCTAGCTTCAAAGTCTCATACAACTCTTGATAGGTAAATAAATGTTGGTCAAATTTTGGGGTGCAACAGTATGTCATCTAATTAATGACAGATTGTGCGATAGTATTTGTCCTATCATCCTTTTGGTAGTAGTGGCCGGTGTGAGTTTCGCTCCGTCATCCGTTTGGTGGGGGGTATGTCATCTGTTGAAGCCAGATTGTGCGATAGTGATTGTCCTATCATCCTTTTGGTGGTAGTGGCCGGTGTGAGTTTTGCTCTGTCATCCTTTTGGTAAGGGGTGGGGGATCTGTCATCTTATTGATGTCAGATTGTGTGATAGTGTTTGTCCTATCATCTTTTGATGGTAGTGGCCGGTGTTAGTTTTGCTCCGTCATCCTTTTGGTGGGGGGTCTGTCATCTTACTGATGTCAGATTGTACGATAGTGTTTGTCCTATCATCCTTTTGGTGGTAGTGGACGGTGTGTGTTTCGCTCCGTCATCCTTTTGGTAGGGGGTCTGTCATCTTAATTGATGTCAGATTGTGCGGTAGTGTTTGTCCTATCATCCTTTTGGTGGTAGTGGCCGGTGTGAGTTTCGCTCTGTCATCCTTTTGGTGGGGGGTCTGTCATCTTATTGATGTTAGATTGTGCGATATTGTTTATCCTATCATCCTTTTGATGGTAGTGGCAGGTGTGATTTTTCTCCGTCATCCTTTTGGTGGGCGGGGGGGGGGGGGGGGGGGGGGGTCTGTTATCTTGATTGATATTAGATTATGCGATAGTGTTTGTCCTATCATCCTTTTGGTGGTAGTGGCCAGTGTGAGTTTTGATCCGTCATCCTTTTGGTGGGGGGGGGGGGTCTGTCATCTTATTGATGTCAGATTATGCGATGGTGTTTGTCCTATCATTCTTTTGGTGGTAGTGGCCGGTGTGAGTTTCGCTCCATCATCCTTTTGGTGGGGGGTCTGTCATCTTATTGTTGTCAGATTATGCAAAAGTATTTGTCCTATCATCCTTTTTGTGGTAGTGGTCGGTTTGAGTTTTGATCCGTCATCCTTTTGGTGGGGGGTCTGCATAAAATTGATGTCAAATTGTGTGATAGTGTTTATACTATCATCCTTTTGGTGGTAGTGAGCGGTGTGAGTTTTGCTCCGTCACTCTTTTGGTGGGGGGTCTGTCATCTTGTTGATGTCAGATTGTGCGATAGTTTTTGTCCTATCATCCTTTAGGTGATAGTGGCCGGTGTGAGTTTAGCTCCGTCATCCTTTTCGTGGAGTGTTTGTCATCTTATTGATGGTAGATTGTGCGATAGTGTTTTTCCTATCATTCTTTTGGTGGTAGTGGCTGGTGTGAGTTTTGCTTCGTCATCCTTGGGGGGAGGGGTCTGTCATCTTGATTGATGTCAGATTGTGCGATAGTGTTTGTCCTATAATCCTTTTGGTGGTAGTGGCCGATGTGAGTTTCGCTCTGTCATCCTTTTGGTGGGGGGTCTGTCATCTTTTTGATGGTAGATTATGCAATAGTGTTTGTCCTATCATCCTTTTGGTGGTAGTGTCCGGTGTGAGTTTCGCTCCGTCATCCTTTTGGTGGGGGGTCTGTCATCTTTTTGATGTCAGAGTACGCAATTGTGTTTGTCCTATCATTCTTTTGGTGGTAGTGGCCGGTGTGAGTTTCGCTCCATCATCTTTTTTGTGGGGGGGTCTGTCATCTTGATTGATGTCAGATTGTGCGATAGTGTTTTGCTCTACCATCCTTTCGGTGGTAGCATCCGGTGTGTGTTTTGCTCTACCATCCTTTTGGTGGTAGTAGTCGGTGTGTGTTTTGCTCTATCATCCTTTTGGTGGTAGTAGTCGTGTGTGTTTCATCCCATCATCCTTTTGGTGATGACGACCTTTTTTGTCAGTTATCACAGTTTACTCAGAGGTTTGCATTTATCTAGTATTTTAATTCTCAAACATCTCTTTTCTTTTCGCACAAATTCAGGGTCTTCTTCATATCTAATTGACTTCTACCTCGGGATAAGGAACACTGTTGCAGTTCATTTCCCTAGGTTTAAGACGATTAGATAGGGACATCTGTCATACCTTAAATTTTTCCTACCTTTTTTCCAAATATTTTGCATTTTTTTATTCTATTTTCAATTTTGCATTGCCTGCTTAATTTCATGTCATTTAGACACGTGTCCACTTACAATTGGGCGTTTTCCAATTTTTATCATTTCTGACCAATGAGAGCGTAACACGTGGCCTAAAGCTGTTTTTGTGAATTTTAATTCTGTCATGTTTTCTTAATTCTTTGTACATATATTGTTTGTTAATAGAAATTAGATTTTTAATTTAGAAAGTTAATTTAGAAATTAGAAATAGAATTTAGATTTTTAGTTAACTAGACTTTAGAAATAGAATTATTTTAGAATAGAATTAATTAGAAGGTAGATTTAGATATTATAAATAGAACTTAAAATTTTAATTAAGTAAATCTAGATTTTAGAATAGACTTTTTATAGGAATTCTTTAGAATTTTTTATTAGAAATAGATTTTTTTAAAATTAGAATAGAAATAGATTTTTTATTAGAATTGAATTAAAATTTTGTTTTTATTAGAATTTAGAGTTTATAATTATAATAGAATTTTATTAGTTTAAAATAGATTAGAAATAGTTTAGGATTAGTTTTTAATTAATCAAATAATTTAGAATTTAGAATTATAATAGAAATTTATTATTCTAGAAAATATAATTAATTAATTTTTTATTTAGAATATAGAATTAGTTTAGATAAATTAAGAAATTAGATTTAGGAATTATTTAGTTTAGTTAGAATTAGAATTATTAGTTAATTAAATTTAGTTAGAATTTAAATCAGGATTTAATTAGAAATAGTTTAGAACTAGATTTTTTAATTATATTTATTTAGAATTAGATTAGTGTTAGATTTAGTTGATTAGAATAGTTTTTTAAAACAAAAAATTAATTAGTTAATTAAAAAAATAAAAAAGAATCAGATTTTTTTAAGGAAAAAGAGAGGCCCACGTCGGAGGCCCATTGGAGAGGAGAGAAGGGGCGGCTAGTGCATAATAAATAGGGAGAGATTGGTTTGGGAAAAAGGAACCCTAATTTTTTTTACTGTAGATCTTCTCCCAACATAAACCAAAAGCGGCGCCGCTAATTCCCAAGTGAAACCCTTCATGAAGTCCATCATCATCAATCATCACCGTCCTCACGAACCCCTTTCTCAAGTCAAAACCGGCGCCGTCGTTACCTTCAAAAGAACCCTCGACTGTTTCCATCACGAGACCCTTCGTTTGCACCATTAAAGCTTCTCACGGTCCCACATCATTCTGAGGTTTCGTCGAAAAACATAACATTACGCGAATCCGTTGTGTTCGCCGCCATTGGTTTCTGTCTTAGTTCACTTGTTTTTGACTTTTGGTTTCAAAATCCAGACTACGCTACATTTCTAGTCATGATCCGATGATTCATACGCAAGCAACGGCGAAGGCTTTACGGCAACTCTCCGTGTGATTTTCAAGACGCTTCCGCTTGATGGGCTTCGAAGTTACGGGGTCTGTCCTGCTACTTATCAAATTTTATTGCAGGTTGTGAAAGAAAGAAATTCGGAAGGGAGCGCGTGGACCGCAACTTTGGTTCCATTTTGAACTCCGAGTCAGTTTTGTCATGTTGTTTCGACTCGGTAAATATTTTGACTATTAAACGTTATGTTATTTGTTTGGAATTTCGCAATGTCAGGTGTGATGGTGGATTTGCTGTATTTAAAATTATGAGTTTCATTTTTTGGTATGTTCGATTTCGATTTGCTGTATTTTTTGTTCGGTTTAGATTCGTTGTATTTTCGGTTCGATTTCGATTCGGTTTTGCTCATCCTTATGTGATTTCAATACTGTAACATTACATGTGTTTTCAGTACTGTAGCATTACATGTGTTTTTTAAGATATTCAAGATGTTAGTATTGTTGCTGAAATTTTCCTATTTTGAGTTTGCCATCTGATTCTGTAGTTACGAACATTGAGACCAAAGTCTTCTTTTTCTCAGTGAGCATTATTTAGATATGTTGTGTATAATTTATATTAAATTACTTTACATTTATGTTAGGCGTAGACGTGTTTCTTTCTAGATTCAGCGAGTAAGATAATAATACTTTGTAAACATGTCGCTGCCTTGTTTATTATTGGTAAATAAATCTTTTCTGTTTCCATCATTATAATTATTTTGAATGTAGGATAAGATTAGTTGTATGGACTTAATTTCAAGTTAGGTCATGAGTCATTACTACTTTGAATCACTATATTGGATCACTATTAGTTTTACTAACTTTATTTTATTTTATTTTATATAATAATAATTTAAATAATAGTTTAAATAATGTACTTTATTTTCCTTTTAAGACTTACGATTCTCTTTTAAAATTTGGATATCATATTTCATTTACTTAAATTTTTTTTCTCTTTTTTATTTCATTTCAATTTTAATTTTAATTAGTTAAATAGATTTCTTAATTATCGTTGTTAAATAATAGACCACTTTTTTACTCAATTATTTTTATAAATTAGTTTATAAGACAAAATCAAATAAACCTTTTTGTTAAAACAAAATTTTAGTTAATTTCTAAACAACATTATTTTTCTAAAAAATGACAAACATGTTTAACCAAACTATTTTCTAATCAAATCATGAAAATTAAACTCTTGAAGTCTAGCACTTCTTGAGTTTTTTGAACAATTACTATTGGGGCGTACGCCTTGGATAGTGCATCGTTCAATTTTTCGTTGTAAAATGCATTTTTATTTGAACAAAGAAATATCATCGGAGTCTAACATTCTGTGTGATATTTTTGTTGTCCATTCAAATTTTTTTTTGTATTTTAATTGCCCAATTAATTGGTTGTGAGACCGACGTCTCATTTATCAACTAATTGTCGCTTTTCTTAGAGTTTTCAAATTTAAATCTCATATTTTCACCTCTAACACACAAATTATTTTCATACTTCATTTCAATTCAAACAATTTCAAAACCATTTTTCTCGATTAAAACTCCGAAAGAAGGAGGTTCTTGGAATCTAGCATTCTTTGGATCTTCGAATGAATAATTCTTGAGGCACACCCTTGAGTTGTTATTAATTCAATCTTTCGACTTTTTCAAACATTTTCAAACGCTCTCCTAAGTCGAGTGCTCGTACGCATTCGCAACCATCAACATTTCGGACACACATTCACAATTCATCGTGGTTTCGATATTAGGGGCACCCTTAGGGACTAATATCGTTTCTCATAATCTAACCCTTGACACGTCGTCAAGTCGGTTCCGTTTTCAATCAAATCCCCGACTCGTCGTCGAGCCATTTTCAAACCAACCTCTTTTTGCCTCGCATTCTCTTTTTGACTCAATCTTTTCACAAATGCTTTTCTTAAACTTACGAAAGAGGGATATTCTTAGAATATAGCATTCTTTGAATATTCGAACGAGTAACTCTCGAGGCGCGCACTTGAGTTGTTATTAGTTCATTCTTTCGATTTCAAAACATCCAATCCTTTATCTTCAACTTATTCAACCCAATTTCCTTAAATTCTTGAATGACAAGCTCTCAAGGCATGCCCTTTGGGTTGCTTGTCAGTCACTCTTTCCT
The DNA here is from genome assembly GCA_963859935.3 of Lathyrus sativus. Taxonomy (NCBI): domain Eukaryota; kingdom Viridiplantae; phylum Streptophyta; class Magnoliopsida; order Fabales; family Fabaceae; genus Lathyrus; species Lathyrus sativus. The sequence continues at coordinate 372,683,885 of OZ012737.1, forward strand.
TTCTCAACACAACTTCAAACCCATTTCAAACCTCGTCTTTTTGTGGTTGTTACCACGAACTGCAGACTCTCTGATTCTTTATTCATTCTTGAATGTAAGATACGTAGGCACAAGATTGCGATGATCTTGGCGAGCACACTTCTACCTTTCTCTGATATTCCTTCCATCCCCAATTTCCCTCATCCTTTCTCATATTCGAACTACGACGCTCTGATTTCTCATTCTCGTCCGAATGAGCATACGTAGGCACAAGGGCCCCAATCCTTGGAGAGCACCCTATCCTCTAACCAACCCATCCCCCTAGCGTCTTTACCTATTATTCTGCCAATTCACCTTTAACATCGAGAAGAAAAACAAGCAAACCTAGACAACGCTCACAGCAAAATACCCTAAGAGGTTCCCGTTGAGCACAACGGACGTGAGGGGTGCTAATACATTCCCCTTGCGTAAACGACTCCCGAACCCAGAACATGGTTGTGACAAACCTGTTCATATCCTTTCGTTTTAAGAGGTTTTCTCGATATTTGCCTCTCCCGTTTATTCGGGATAAATAAAGTTCGGTGGCGACTCTGTCGAACCGCATTTTCCATGCCTTTCGCGCGAGGGTTTTTTCTCCGAAATGTCTCTGTGATTTTTCGAGGTGCGACATTATGTATCAAAGTATAACCTTCAATATTGAACTAAATGTTATGGAGCACAAGTGCCTAGCAAATGCAGCTAGCAGGGATGAACAGATATGGCACTACAGACTTGGCCATATCAACTTTAAGACACTAGAGATCTGAAGAAAATATGGTTTCACAATTACCAGAAATCGACATTCCAAATGAAGTATGTGAAGAATGTGTGCAAGCAAAGTAACACAAGAACAACTTCAGCAAGGATGTAAGAAGCAATTCGATGACAATTCTTGAAGTCATATACTTTGATGTGTGTGGTCCTATCCAGATGGATTCAATTGAAGGTAACAAATACTTTGTCTCATTCATAGATGATTTCTTTTAAAAATTATGGACTTACCTGATCAAGAAGAAAAGTGAAGTGATTGAGGTATTCGTCAAGTTTAAATCTATGGGCAAAATACAAAGAGGTCGAAAGCTTATGATTATAAGGACTGATGGTGGTGGAGAGTATGCGTCGAAAGAATTCGACACATTTTGTGAGAAAGAAGGGATAATGCATGAGGCGGTGCCACCCTACACTCCACATCAAAATAGGACTATAGAAAGGAAGAATACAACCATCATAAATATAGTGAGAAGTATGTTGAAAGACAAGCATTTACCCAAATAATTACAGGGAGAAGCTACCTCGACGACAACATATATTTTAAACATATGTCTGATGAAAATGCTAGAAGAAATCATGTCAGAAGAATGTTAGTCTGGTGTCAAGCCTAGCTTGAGTCATATGAAAGTATTTGGATCTATAGCACATAAACATATGCCTAATCAGTTGAAAAGAAAGTTTGATGACAAGTCGAGTCAAATGATCCTAATAGGATATCATTTGACTGGACGATACAAGTTGTTCGACCCAATGAACAAGCAAGTAGTGATAAGCAGGGACGTGATCATAGACAAGCTTAAGGAATGGGATTTGACAGAAAATGTAAAGAAAGATTCAATGAGAATTTCATTTGAAGAACCAATAAGTGAAGCTTAAAGTGAAGTTCGACACGAAGAAGTTAGAGGTCAAGCAAGCACAAGCAGACCTCAAAGAACAAGACACACGCCTGTAAAGTTATAAGAATGTGTGATTAAATCAGATGATGTGGTCGAAGATGAAGGTGAGCTGGTACACTATGCTTTTTATGCAGATGTCAAACCTGTCAATATAGTTGAGGCATTAAAGATTCGAAATGGGTGAAAGAAATGAATGAGGAACTAAAGTCCATCGAAGTCAACAACATTTGGTCACGTGTCAAGTTTCCTCAAGACAAGAAGGTAATCGATGTGAAGTCGGTATATAAGTGTAGCGCATGATTTTCCTTCTTACGAATGAGGTCTCCCTTTTACAGGTAAAGTTTTAATTTATCCCAAGAGAGGGAAGGATAAAAAATATAAATAAACCCGTGAGTGTATGCAATGCAAGGCAATGTACTAAGAGATTTGGGAATCGGGATTGGTTATACTAAGGGAAGGTATTAGCACCCTAATTAGCAATAGTATCCTATAGGAACCTCTTGTATATATTTGTGTTACTGTTGATAAATTCATATGATGTGTATTAGGGATTTGTTGACTGTTTTGAGTGAGTGATAGTAGATATTTTTGTTGTTTTTATAGTGTAAGTTGAGATGGTTTAAGATAAAGGTATAGGAACCTAAGGGTTTTATTTATTACTATGCTTGCTAAGATCTCACAATCTTATGCCTACGTATTCTCAAAAGGAAGTTGAGAAATCAGAGCGTTCATAGTTCCACCTACTAATGGGTGGACTTGGATTTGAGAAAAGAGACAAGTTGTCATCTTAAGGGAGATATCTCACCTATTCACCAGAAATATTTTGAGAAAAAAGATAATAAACGAAGAAGCTTTAAACTTGGATGTAGAAAATCCAGAGTAATGCCACATCTTCCTTTGAATGGGTCTTTACATTTTAAGAGAAGAACCTTGACTTGGATATGGAATCAACAAGTGTGCCACTTACATCACTTAAATGCAAAAAAGTGTTTTTGTACCATAATAAGTGAAGTTCTGGTATGCAGATCACAAATGTCCCAAGATATGTCGAAACATTGATCTCTGCTTAACTAAACAAGGTCAACAGAACAGAATAATTTGATATCTCAAAGTCATAACAGTGTCATGATAGATGTTTTAACATCTGTTAAGACATGTATTATAAAGCAAGTGAAAAAACTGAAATATTCAAAATAGAATGATAAATAACACCAAGATATGATGACCCAGTTCAGTGTAAAACAACACCTACATCTGGGGGCTACCAAGCTAGGAACGAATTCACTCTCAGTAGTATTAATTCAGAGCTAAACTCCCTCGTTTACAACCCCTCACTTAATCTCTACCCAGTGCAACTTCTACCTAGAAATCACCATCTAGATAAGAGAAACCCTTCTCAATTCCTAAATCACCTCATTGATATCTAACAGTCACAACCTTCGGTGATTCTATCAAACTGTTCAATTGAAAGACACCCTTTTCAACACAATATTCAGTCAATACTCTTGACTAACATTAATACTTGAATTTTCTTAATAGCTTCATCCAAGAACAATATACAATTCATTACCTGAAGGTTTCTGAATATATAAAATTATGTTTACCACAATGTATCAAACCTGATACAAAGGGTGACTTACAATACAAGAAAGCCACACGGCTCTCAAAACCCTAAAACCTTAATTTTACTATACAAAAGTCTTAACAAGGAATAGTTATTTGCTCTAGGTCTTGGTCTTCCTTTTATAATCTTCAGCAGTCCATGGGCTTCAAAATCTCTGTCCAATCATTCCTTAATCCATGTTCTGATTGCATTTTAAATATTGGAACAGATCTGCAACAATCCTGTTGTATCAGACCAAGATGTCGAGTCCTTAAGATAGGACATCTTGTTCTTTACAGATTTCTTTATGTTAGAACATCTTATTCAACATCATGTTTTACCAAAATTTGGTCAAATCATAGAGCCTTCGATCTCCCCCTTTTGACAAATTTTGGCTAAAATTCCTTTTGCATAATAAACCCAAGAAATAGACTTTAGAAGGAGTAGAAAGTCCTGAAGTCATTTCAGCCAGCCTATGACAAGTCTAGCAGAAAATACTGTGACTCCCGAAAACTTTCATTCTTCCTATACAACATACACCACCAAAATTTGGTTAATCGATTAACACCTCCAAAATTTGGATTTTGGCGCCTTTTGGAGGGAAATCTGCACAAGTGTCTGTTTTCATCCGTTTTAAGCCCTGTTTATCCTCTGAAACTTACCTTTGAATGCTATAACCCCGAAAAGGCTCGATATAGCCTGAATGCTGCCTCTTGAGCTGAAATATCCTGCAAAACAAAATAAAATCGACCGCTCGATCGTTGAGTAAAATAAATGTCGGAGCCTCTGATGCTCGTTGTTCAGTCTTTTGCACTAAAAGAGCCTTGCGCCACAGGAAAACCTTGACCCCCTGCCTCATGAAGAAATGCTATGATATGAAAAAATAAAATGAAACACAAACCAAGTACGAGAACGAGTTGGTCAAATTTTGGGGTACAACAGCTGCCCCTATTCAAGCGACTTGGACCTGAATGAGTGAAAAGCGAACGACTTTCAAACAATCAAGGTAAAAGATGGTTGAATACCAAAGGACCCAAAAATTTGCCAACCGCATAAATAAACTACAAACTCTGATTAGGGATAAAAATCTCGGGAAGTAACTACACTGATAGTTGCCATGGTAACAAGTGAGCTGATTACCAATTTCAAATCATCGATACCAGGTCCGAAAGATCATTTGACATCACCGTTAGGCATCTGACACATAACGGATACTGAACCTTTGACTTCGCCGTCAGGCCTCTGCATTAATTTTGGGAAAACATCTGACATCATCGTCATGCATCTGACATATCCGTCAAGCATCAACATCAAATCGGTAAAACATATGACATCACCGTCAGGTATCTGACATCACCGCCAGGCATCGACATCAAGTCGGAAGAAGCATTTGACATCGCCTTCAGGAATCTACAAAGTTGATACACCTGACATCGCCGCCAGGCTTTCGCTAAATAAAAGCGAATAACAAATCTGAAAATCGGATCAACACAGAGCATCTGACATCGCCGTCAGGCATCTGTTGAGTTGATGAAGATATCTGACATCGCCGCCAGGGATTCACGAAGCTGATACACACCTGCAGGGGATAAACATCTAACATCGCCGTCAAGTATCCATGCAGTTGGGAAACACCTGACATCATCGCAAGGAATCTGCATCAAATCGGATAACACATATGACCTCACCATCAGGTATCTTGCTTGATAAAATACAAGCATCAAATCCGAAGATAGGCACTTCTGATATCGCCACCAGACATTCGCTAAATAAAAGTGAGAAACGAACCCAAAGGTAAGAAAATCTGACATCGCCGCCAGGAACTCGCTAAATAAAAGAGAGCATCAAACCCAAAGGTAAGGACATCTGACATCGCCGCCAGACATTCTCTAAATAAAAGCGAGCATCGAACCCAAAGGTAAGGACATCTGACATCGCCGCTAGGCATTATCTAAATAAAAGTGAGCAACAAACCCAAAGGTAAGGACATCTGACATCGCCGCCATGCATTCGCTAAATAAAAGCGAGCAACAAACCCAAAGGTAAGGACATCTGACATCACCGTCAGGCATTCACTAAAAAAAAGCGAGCAACAAACTCAAAGGTAAGGACATCTGACATCGCCGCCAGGCATTCGCTAAATAAAAACGAGCAACAAACCCAAAGGTAAGGACATCTGACATCGCCACCAGGCATTCACTAAATAAAAGCGAGCAACAAACCCAAAGGCCGGATCAATCGAAGCTGATAAACATCACGAGGATACTCCACTAGGGAAGAGAGAAACTTAACCAAGCAACTCTGGCAGGGAGAAAAAGAGAAATCTAACCAAATAACTCTGCTTTGGGAGTGCGAAGAAACTTAACCAAGTAACTCTGCTGAGGAACAAAGAGAAACTTAACCAAGAAATTCGGTTGGTAATCACATAATAAGACGAACGCGTCCATCAAAGATTGCATCATGGCTCAAATACCACCAAGGTAGAGACATCCATTTTCTGGAGACATACCTGGAACAAAGAGATAACGACCTGGCTTATGTTTCACATGCATATGTTTGAAAATGGCGTAATGCTCCACACAAAATGGAAATGCTACGCGTTGGGGGATGCTATTCACAGAATGCAAAATGCAACAGAACCAAACCAGCAAAATAAATGCTGAGAAGAAACTCAAGATCCACCCTGCTGGGGAAAAGGTTAACACAGGCCAATCACAATTGGACATTTGCTGGGGAAAACATACCCTGTATCTTCTTTACCGGGGTACCAAGTTCTTACAAGAACGAGAAGTTCAAACTCAGCTGGGGATTCACGTCAAAAACCTGCTGAGAAAAAGACGGCTCTGCCGGATAGACAACAAAACATTGAAAACAAATTCACCCTACTGGGGAATCAACAACTCTATGGGGGATCCGGAATCAACCACCGAGATTCACAACACATCCTGTTGAAGAAAATAGCCCCAAATGGCTTACTAATACCCACCTGTAAGTGACGACTTACTAGGGGAACAGTCGAAATCCAACCTGTCGGGAATTACTCACCTGAGGAATAATCTACCTCTACTATAAATCCACTCTTCCAGGGAATCACAAACTTACCGACTTCGCTGGGAAATAATCTATCTCTGCGGGGAAATAGGACTACTTCATGCTGACTTTGCTGAGATAGAGACCACCCAGCTAACCTGCTAGGGGAAAAGTAAACTCTACTAGGGATCGCCCAATGAGGGAAACAATATCGACCTCTGCTTGGGGATGAGTCAACAACTCGAACTCTGCGGGGATACAAAGTTATACATTCAAACTTTGTGGGGAGACAACACCTGACATTGCCCGACTGCTGAGAAAAGTTCCACCTGCAATGTGGAAAGAAATCCAGCCTCAACTCGCTGAGGAGTAACTGCATATCTGTAACCTGCGGGGATATCAATCTTGACCCTCCGGGGATAGCCTTAGTCTGTTGGAGACTTCGGTCTCAAATTGCGAAGAGCTAAATGTGTACCGACCAACTGCTGGGGGATAAGCGTACACACTTAATCGCTTGGTCTTCCTACATACAACTCTATCGGGGATAGAGATATTCACACTTCAATAACTGGGGGAAATGGTGATCATACCGGAGATACACCTCTGACAAATTGCCTCGAGGGTAACGACCCTGCAAAAATGAACAAACAGACAAGATATCCTGTGCAAAAGAACTATCTCAGTCATCATCTGTGACGTTGTTCAAATAACTCAAAGTCATAACGATTATTGGCAAAGCCTGCAAGTTTTATGTATGCACAATTTATCAAAAACATCGGGCGTTTTTTTGCAAACAAAACAGTAAGGCTAAAGAAAAACAAACGATTACTGAATAGTATTTGTTTTATTGACAAATGGGCCTGTAAATAGGCAAGATTTTACAACATATGCAAACCCCTGAAAAGAGGAAGTTGCGCAAAAATATACAGAAATATACAGAATGTCGGTAATGTGGCATAGACGAACACCATAAGTTGATCCATCTATGACTCGCATGACTCCGATGCTTCACCGGTGTTTCGTCTTCAGAAGAGATTAATTCAGATAAGCGACCCTCAGGTCCTCCCTCAATCCACTAAGCTTTGAAGATCACACGCAAATCGCAGTCATTTGCTTTTCAAAATCTCTAACTTTTGCGTGAATCGCCCTTTCAGGTTTTCAATTCACCGGGATACCCATTTTTGCCAAAGTTGCCTTTTCAGATTTTCAACTTTGCGGGTTTACATATTTTTTCTTTTTATATCCCTAACTTTTGCCCGAACCCATTCTTTTTATGGTTCGCCGGGATGCCCCATTTTTGCCTGGATATTCTTTTTCTTTCCAGCGGGTCTCTTTAAGCAAAGTATTTTTTTAACTGCGTCTGCGTTTACAGGGGATGTAAAATCCTCACCATCCATGGTGGATAACAAAAAGGCTCCTCCGGAGAAGACCTTTCGCATGATTGTTGCACCCCAAAATTTGCTCAACCTTTTCTTAACTTGGTTTATGTTTCATTTCATTTCATTTTGTTCTAGCATTTGCAATGCATAACATATTTCATTTCATAGGGGATCAAGAGGTTGTGCATAGCAAGAGAGGTCTTCTCAGAGTATTGAGCCTAAGCAAGGGTTCTTACTCAAGCTTGAATGGTCATCAGGACATCTTGAAGTGGTCAAAGTCTTGTGAAAGGATAAATGGATGTGTGTGGGTCAGCTCCTAACTTGGGGGCCAACTGAAGAGCATCAGGGGATTGTGAATGCATGATTATAGGTATGAGATGTTGAGATATCTTATGGAGTACCTTGAGATCCATTTGGAGCTTATTCAAGTTGTTGTGTGAAGTGGAACAAACCCCAGTCAAAAGTTTGGCATCTAGGGTTTTCATCTGGTAAATACTTAGTAAACTGTGAAATTGAAGGAGGTTACAACTCAATTCCAAGTCTCTATGGTCATGGGATGTTGTGTTGAGAGGTCTAATATATAATTTCAAGATCAATTCATCAAGGATCAAGAGTGTGAGAAGTTACTAAATTAGGGTTCTCAGGGTAAAATCCCCTATTTAGTGCCTGACTTCAAGACCACCTAGCTCAAGATACAAGTATCATCTCAACTTTTGGCCAATCTGGAACTTGTAGAGAATGTTATTAGCTTTATTTTGAGTACTAGAAGTCCTTGATTGGATTTATAGAACTCAAGTTATGATCCAGACATGTTACAGGTAATCAGATGAATGTGATTTTGTTCAACAAAAGTCAACCAACTTCCAAGCCATGTTTGACCTAGAAGGGTGTTTTTCCTCAACTTTTGGCCAACATGAAAGTTGTAGGTCATGGTCTTAGCTTTCCAAATAGTACTAGAAGTTTTTCATCTGATTTGTGGAACTCAAGTTATGAGGGTTACGAGTCAGGGGCATTTTGAGAAAGTAAGATTATAGGTCATAAAATTATAGGTCCATTTCACCAACTTAAGTACTTCAAATGGAAATCTTTTCAACATGAAACTTGCTCCAAATAGGGACATTTGCATTACCAAATCATTTCTTGTCATGTTTGGAGCTTGGATTGAAGATTGGGTGTTTGAATTTTTCATAAAGAAGGCTTAAAATGAGAAATTGAGATTTAATTGATTTTGAACTTTCTCAAGGCAAATTTATGCATTTTCTGAGTGAAAATAATGTTCCAAAGACATTACCATTTTCACATTTGCAATTTGAGGTCTTTAGATTGGTCATTTTCATGGTTTCTTCATCTTTAAGTAACAAGTTGGAAATCTACCATAAGATCAAAACAAGGCTTAATTCTTGGCCCTTTGATCAGCTCAAGCCATTTGGAGTTGATTTGAAACCGGATCAAGGTTGGTGCAGTGGAAAAATACACGTATGGCAAGTGGAAAAAGTGTGAAAATTTTGATTTGTGAATTGGGCTTTAGGACATGAATTGAAGCATCATTCTCATCTGAACCCAACATATAAAAGACTAGGAATCTTCCCAAACCTAGAGAGCTCGTTTTGGTGGTGAATTGGCTGAAATAGAAAGTTCGAAAATTGAGAGCAAATTGAAAATCGGTTTTGGATCTACACACCTTTGCAAGCAAAATTGAGTTGATCAAAAGCTTCCTTAAGGCATTTGGAACGTTTCTGGGTGGTTTGTTCAAAGAATCAGCCAAAGACAAGACCCAGTGGAGGTGCTCCACTAGGTAAATTCAAAATCACCATATCTCTCATTTTAAGCCTTGATTCTGTGCCATTATTGCATACTTGAGACGTAGAAACAATGTAGATCGTTAATGTATAAAATGAAATGGAATTTGGTGTGGTTTCAGTTTGATGCATAAATCTTGTTGTTTGAATTTTGGCTCATTCTTGAGTTCTTAGAACAAATGAAGCGTGGATTTGAACTCCTTGTGAGTTGTAGTTGCATTCTGGACATTTTGGTGGGCTAATTTTAAGCTTTTTAGTTTATGCTCATTTCATGTTTGCTTTCGATTTGCCTTGTTCATTGCTCAAAAAGGAAAACTAAGGTTGGATTTGAGTTTCTCTTGTTGAGAGGATGATTTTGCACTTTGATTTTGTTAATTTTGGTTGAGTTTTCATGTTTGTGATTTGCTGGTAACTGTTCACGGTGGCTGGGTGACCGGAGAAGATAATCGGAAGGGATCTCAGGCCACCCTCTGGTTTTTCTGAATTTTCGTTGACTCCAATTGAAGGAGATGACCTCTGAACCATTGGATCCGTTTACTTTTGTGTTGAACGCTCAGGATTAAGACACACGCTATGCTCCTTTTGACCAGATGCATGTGATTAAGTTTCAATTTCATTTAATGTGTTGGCACGCTGATGGCCTTGTGATGTGCATACTGAATGATCAAGTGGTTCTGATTGATTTCCATGCTGGTCCACATGTTGACCAACCCTGGTGGATTATTGGTTGAACCCTAATTCTGTTTGGGCGCCTTAGACCCCAGATGTTATTTGCACCCCCTTTCTGGCCCAGTCCACTTTTTCAACTGCCTTTTCTTGCTATTTGCACTGTGGTTCTAATTATTTTTATTTTATTTTCATTTCTTTTTTGATTATTTTCTTGTTTCATTTTAATTGATTTAAATGACTTCTCCAATTGATAAAATTCTCAAAAAATATGTTTTAAATTCCTTGGAGTGTCCTTTATTTTATAGAATTGTCATTTTATTTTTTTTAGTTTATTTTTCATTTAAAAATGAATTAATTAATTGGAGAGGTTTTATTTGAATTAAATTGTGACTTTGTGGTTTCTTTTATTTGTTTCTCCCTTTTCCCTTTGGTCCAATGAATGAAAATTGTTCCTTATACTCTTGATGAGTTGAACAATTTTTGAGGACCATTTTGCCCCTAGTTGGTTGAATTTAGGGTTGACTTTTGATGCTTTCCTTTTGACCCTCGATTCTCCCATTTCAAAGTGGTACATCTTGAATTCAATTTTCTTTTGATGGTGCTTTGAGGGGATATGGACCTTGTGCCCTTGGCTTCTGTTTTCCAACTTGTTTGGCTATCTTGTGCATTTTATTTGGTATTTGTTGAGCCTTTTTCCTAATTTTGAGATGACTTGCAAGTCAAGTCATCTCCAAGCAAGGTTCCCACACACATCTTGACCTATTTTGACTTGGATATGATATTTTTTTGATCCCTTGAGCTTTCAATGCCTTGTAATTCATGTTGTCAACATGTTAAGGATGTTTTTGGTTCAATTTTAGGTCATGACAATGCTTTTTGCTTGTTCATTTGTGTTCATCTTTTGAGTCTTTTAATTAGGGTTTCTATGTGGAGCTTTCTTGCTTTTCCTTTGTGCATATGCTTGCTTTCTCTTGTGATGTGTTTTCTTTTGTATTTGTGCACTCTCTCCTCATCTTCCATTCTGTCCCATGACTTTGGAGTGTTATTTAAGGTAGCTTGGTCCCTCCTGAGGAGGAACTTGAAGCTTACCTAAAGTAATGAATCCATGAGGACTTTTTCTTGGTGACTTTGTCACACTTGCTTGCTTGCTTTTGGTGCATCTCTATCTCTTTTCTCTTTGCATTCTCATGTGCATGCTTGGTTGATATGGGCTTGTGGTGGCTACTGCCCTACACATGTTTTCCTCCCACTTTCATTCTATGTGTTCTTACTTGTGCATTCCATATATGCATTCTCTTATTTGCATGTCTTATCTTGTTCTTTCTTCTTCTTTTGTCTTCCTTCCCTTAGGATTTCTAATCTCTCTTGTTTAAGAGAGGTTATGATAGATATTAGGGTTCTAACCATGCATGATAACATTAGGTAGTTCCCTTTTGAATCCCAACTTTAGGTCCATTTTGCATGATAACTTTTAGGATTAATTAGTCTCCCATTAGTGTTCCTTCTTCTCTTCTCATCTTCAAACTTTCATAAAACACTTAATAAAGAATGACAAATGTTGTACGCTACGAGCCTTAAGCCATTTGGGAAATGATAATTAGGTTGTTGCCTCTCAATTATCTAGAATGTTAGTATATGTCCTTTGGACGATATACGACACATTCGCTCCTAGATCATAGTCTTTAGTACAACATGAGTTACAAACCAAGTTCAAAACATTCCTTCTCTAAAAAACACAGAAACACTTCAAACCTTTTGTCACCCTTTGGGGTCTTAATCAGGAAAACCTTTTCATAAACAAGAGTGTTGTTAACTTTCAGTCCTATTGCAAACGGTAACGCCTAAGTCTCCAATGGTCGAGCTGCATACACCAAACTGCTAGAACTGTCTGTTAACCCTACTCGGGTAAAACTCTTGAACAACCTGTGTTCTCGTTAGCTCGAACTACGTTTGCTCTGATCATTCATACCAGATGAAAGTACGTAGGCACAAGACACGACGTCTTGTCGAGCAACCTTCCCCTCTTCTTTAGCCATAGTTGGTCGAACTACGTTGACTCTGACTTTTCCATTGCACGAGGGAGTACGTAGGCACAGAGCGGCGATGCTCTGCCGAGTTAGTCCTTTTTCTTTTCTTTTTGTCCATAAGCCTTTAGTGTAGATAGTTTACACACCCTTTTAGCTAGAAAACACATGCGTGGATCCCGTCGAGTACGACGGACGTGAGGGGTGCTCATACCTTCCCCTTGCGTAACCGACACCCGAACCTAGGACTTGGTTGCGATGACCTCATCTTTTCCCGTTTTCGTCAGGTTTTTTTCAATCGTTTCCTTTCCCCTCCTTGGGATAAATAATGATAGGTGGCGACTCTGTTAGTCATTGCTGACCTCTTTTTTCGCAGTAGCGACAACTGGCGACTCTGCTGGGGACTGGAATATCCCCTATGCAAGTCAATCCTAGCGCTTGTGTGTTTTCTTTTGGGTGTGTGTATGTATGTGCTTTATCTTTATTTTACTTCTGCATTTTACTTTCCGCATTGTATCATGCCTGCTGTGCTGTGGGGAGGGAAGTTACATTGAGTGATAAGCCGGACCTGGGCTTGAGTAAAAACTTAGTATTAGAAGCGAAAAGTAGTGGTGATCCTGTATGTTAGGCATGCACTAGTTCCCATGAAATTTGCGCTCAGACGAGATTCTCTTTGATGACTTTCTTTCCAGCTCAGTGGGCCGTTGAGAGGATTTCAGATTTGAGGTTTGTCGACTCTAGGGACCGATCATCTGTGATTCAGCTAAGTGAGGCCTCTTCGCGAGATGATGATGCCAAACTAGAAATGGTAAACGTATCATCATTTTTCAAAAGTCTATGACGCTGATGAACGCATAGGATGCCGAACCTTTGTCTGTGGATAGGTCCATACCTGTGAGAGGGATTGGGTTATGCAGGGAACCTTGTCTTTCAAAATACCTGGTTCTTTACAGTGTGAATTTGTTTATCAGTGGGTCCTGTTATCGGTACTTTGTTCTTGCTAAGGCGAAGCGCTGGTTCTTCTCGACCAATAGCACATCAGTCTTGATCCCCTGTTTGCATTTGCATGTGCATTTTCATTTGCATTTCATTAACATGTGTTTATGTTGCAGGTGTATATTTCCTCTTCGATTCTGGTGATTCTGTTCTCTTATTGTTGACATGGAGCCCTTGAGGAGGACCCTGGCCTACAAGTTTCCTATGCCTGATATTAGAACTCTGCGAAGTTTGATTTCTCTAGCTGATAAGAAGGTTATGGAAGATTTCAGAGAGTCTTATGGGAGGATTTTGAATGTTGTTTGTAAACCTTCTTTGGATGAATTGAATGGCCTTCAGATTTTGCTGCAATTCTATGATCCTCAGTTGCGAGGCTTCACCTTTCAGAGTTTTGTTTTGGCGCCTACATTGGGAGAGTATTCTGATATGTTGGGAGTACCTATTTTGAACCAGATACCATTCTATCATGTTGAGAGAGAGCCAGATCTGACTGAACTTGCTAAAGCTTTACATTTGGATGTCTCTGAGTTGAAAGGGAAGTTAGCTAGTAGGAATGGAATGTTTGGATTTTCGTTACCTTTTCTTGCGGACAAGGCTCGAATGTTTGTTAAGAAAGGTTGTTGGGTGAAATTCAATGCTATATTGGCCCTATGTATCTATGGCATTCTTTTAGTCTCGAACATCCCAGATTTTGTAGATGCGGATGCATTCCGTATCTTTGCTTCGAAGAATCCCATACCTACTCTGTTGGGCGATCTTTATCATTCCGTACATTACAAGAACGAGAACAGCGGAGGGAAAAGTGTATCTTGCTGCGCACCTTTATTCTATATGTGGTTCAGGAGCCACCTTCCCAAGACTGGTCCATTCTCTGCTACTACTAGTACATCGGAATGGTCCGAGCGCTTGATGAGTTTGCCCGCCGAAGACATTGTTTGGTTTGATAGGGATGTATTGGGAATTGAGATTATCTATAGTTGTGGAAGCTTTCCTAACGTACCGCTGGTCGGAAGGAAAGGTTGCATAAACTATAACCCGACCATTGCTATCAGACAGTTTGGGTATGCACTGAGAGGTCCTCCGAAGGATGAAGAGATATAGGAATCTCTGTATCTCACTGGTTTGTTGGAGGGGGATACTTTAGATAGAGTTGAACATGCTTGGAGAAATGTCCACAGGAGAGGAAAGGTTGCCTTGGGAAAGAGTAATAGTCAAGCATACGCTCCCTATTTGGTTTGGATTCAGAGTAGAGCCAAAGAATTGATGATGCCATATCCATCTATTCAGCCTGTGCATCCTCTTGAGATTGTAGAGCCTACCACAGTAGATATTCAGAAGTATAACCAGGTTCTGTCTGAGAAGGAAGAATTGAAAAAAGCTAATGAAGAATTGGAAAGAGAGATTATCCAGCTTCGCAGTGAGAAGATAGAGGCAGTTCATTCTTTCAGAAGACAAACCGAGCTTGTGAACAAACTGGGTACGGACCTGACTAAGGAGTCTAATGATAGAGAGTGCACAGGCCGAGATTTGAATGCCACTTACAGCGTCCTTGCCACCAAGAAGGGAAAGTTGGATAAAGCTTACATGAGGATCTCCAAGTTCGAATCAATATGGAATGCCACGCTCACTAACAACAAGGAGCGCGAAGACCGGTTAAAACTTCATATCAGCAAGCTAAAGGCTCAGCTTAATGTCAAAGATGGGGAAATTGCAGCAGAAGCATCACTTAGACGAGACAACGAATATAGGTTGAATGAAGCGATCATGAACTTGAAGGATCTCAGGTTGAGAGCTGACTCCAAGAGACGCAGGTTTGAAGCATGTTCCGGGGAAGAAGTTTTGGAGGATCACATTGATAGCCTACGACATACTTTTAGCCAACAGGATTTGCTTATTCAGGGGCTACTTGCTAGACCAGATCATCCTGAGACGTTGAGGCTGTTAGAGGATTTCTGATCGTATCATCCTGCTTGACCTGTTATGTTTATTTATGTTGTAGTTTTTGCTGTTTATTTGTTGTGTTGACCATCGCCAGGCTTGTTGGCTGAGGTATTTTCCTCATTTGTACTTAGCTGTAGTTTGTACATTGCCTGATGGCTTTTTGACCTATATACGAGGAGTTGGTATTCTATGCTGGTCAACAGAGTTCTCCATTGTCATGTTTTTCCTGGAAACTAGAATCGAGGGGGAAATGTCCCTATTGCATAAATACATGTCTGCATTTTAGCATGTTTCTCGCATTTGCAGGTGCATCAGAACTGTAAACCTTATCTTGTTTCTTGTGCCACTAGTGTTTCAGGATTGCAGATCAGATAACTCACCGCTACGGTACCAGAGGAAACCAGAAAAGACTGATGGATCAGATGCAGGTAAAAATGCAAGAGATGAGAGATCGTATGGCACAGCTGATGGAGGTCATGCAAGGGGTTGCTAGTGGCCAGGCGCAACTTCAAACATTGGTGCAACCTCTGATTGCACAGGTGGATAATGATGGGGTGTTACACGGTGGGATTGCTTCTAATCCTCCTCATAAAGAAACTCCTCGTGCAGACAATTCTATGCCAACTTTAGTCATCCCTACTGCTAGAGGGGGTGGTCACGCTGATGGTGTTGGAAATACGACAGGTTTTAATCATGTTGGTTTTGCTAATGGTGGTAATGGTAATGGAAACGACTTTGGCCTCGACGCCACATGTGTTGTGCATGATAGCATGGACCATACCTGGAATGAGGATAGGCAAGAGGATTTGTTCTCGCCAAGATTTATAAATGCTGAAATACCTTCTGAGGCTGATAGAAGGATTAATATGATAGAAGAGAAGATGAGATCTCTTGAATGCCAAAACTCCATGGGGCTGGATATGTCTAACCTGGGGCTGATCCCAGGCTTGAGAGTTCCTCACAAATTCAAAGTGTCTGACTTCGATAAGTACAAAGGCACTACTTACCCGAGGGTTCACCTGCGCCCGTATTATAGAAAGATATCCGCGTTCAGACGATGAAAAACTCTTGATGCACTTTTTCCAGAACAGCCTGTCCGGTCCCTCTTTGGAGTGGTACATGGGGCTGGAGCCCACTAAAGTCCGCAACTGGAAAGACCTAGCCGAAGCTTTTATAAGGCACTATCAGTACAACAGTGACCTTGCACCAAATAGAGTCCAGTTGCAGAATCTTTCACAAAAGAATAACGAATGCTTTAAAGAATACGCCCAGAGGTGGCGAGAGCTTGCTGCTAGGGTACAACCACCGATGGTAGAAAGGAAGCTGGTGGACATGTTTGTTGCTACTTTACCGGGGTTGTACTATGAAAAACTAATTAGCAGTATGTCGGGAAGTTTTTCAGACTTGATAGTCACTGGTGAAAGGGTAGAAAACAACATCAAGCTCGGAAAGATTCAGGCGGGAGAAGTACCCTCATCTGGAGGAGGAGGAAAGAAAGTATTTGGGAACAAGAAGCGTGAAGGTGACGTTAACTCAGTGACAAGTTCTAGAGGAAGAGGAAGGGGTCAGCAACATAATCAATATCGCCAACAGCAAGTTGCTAGTGTCACTATTCCTATGCAACCACAACAGCAGCAACAACAACAACAACAACAAAGACAATATCAGCCACAACAACAAAACTAGCAAGGTTATAGGAGGTATCCTGACAGGGCCAGGCCGAACAGAGTATTTAGCACTCCACCGATGCCCTACTCTCAGGGGCTTCAGACTTTATTACAACTGCAATTGATTCAGAAAAGGACTCTAGCTCCTTTGACAGGTCCTCCCCCACCTGGCTATGACGCAAATGCACGTTGCGAGTTTCACTCTGAGGCGCCTGGTCACTCTATTGATGATTGCAAGGCTTTTAAGCACAAGCTACAAGATATCATTGACAGCAAAGCAATAAATTTTTCTCATGATGCACCTAACGTTGTGCAGAACCCTATGCCAAACCATGGGCAGGCTAGGGTGGGTGCTATCTTGGTGGAGGAGAATTTAGACTTGATAATGGATGTGAATAAACTGAAAACTCCATTGAAGTTTGTGAAAGACAAATTGCTGGGAGGAGGTGTATTCCCAGGCTGCAGTGAGGATTGTGTTGATTATTTAAGTCATCCTGAGGGATGTGTTGATTTGAGAAGGTGTATCCAAGGAATGATAGATGAGGGGACGTTGTAGTTTGAACGGACCGCAGAAGAGAAATCTGTTGAGGAAGTAAGTGAGGAGAGGGATGAGGTCGCCACGATCTCGATCCCATATAAGACTATAATTATCTCAGCGCCTCCTAGGCCACCAACAATCACTATTACTAAAGCAGGACATGTGCCTTACGAAAGCACTAAAGCAATTCCGTGGAACTACGGAGCTGAGGTGTATTGTAATGGTCAGAAGATAGATTTGAAAAGTTTTCTTGTGGAGTCAATAGAGAATGTGGTGGGAGCAAGAGAAATCACCCGAAGCGGCAGGGTCTTTGCATCGCCCGAAGTGGTGGCTGAAAAAGCAGATAGAGGGAAGGGTAAGATGGTAATAGAAGAAACTTCCCAGTCTGGTGAAAGGGAGTCTTTGGAGAATGACGTGGAGGAAGTTATGAGGCTGATACGCAAAAGAGACTACAAGATTGTCGAGCACTTGCAGCAGACACCTTCCAAAATTTTGATATTATCGTTGTTGTTGAGTTTTGAAGCTCACAGGAATGCATTGATGAAAGTGTTGAGTACAGCTTTCATGCCCTAGGAAATATCAGTGAATCAGCTTGAAGGGGTTGTTGGGCATGTAAACGCGGGAAATGGCCTTGGATTTATAGATCTAGACTTAACGCCAAGGGGCAGAAACCACAATTGTGCGCTGCACATTTCTGTTGAATGTAGAGGAGTGGTTATGTCTCATGTCCTTGTTGACACAAGGTCATCTTTGAATGTGCTGCCGAAGAAGGCACTTATGAAGCTAGATACTCGGGGCATTACCTATACGCCAAGTGACTTGGTTGTACGTGCTTTTGACGGTACTCAGAGATCTGTCTTTGGTGAGTTGACTTTGCCTATCCAAGTGGGCCCAGAAGTTTTCGAAGCTGTGTTTTATATCATGGACATTCAGCCTGCTTATAGCTGTTTGTTAGGCAGACCATGGATCCACTCAGCTGGGGCTGTTACATCGACTCTGCATCAGAAGCTGAAATACATGGTTGGTGGCAGTGTTGTGACAGTATGTGGAGAAGAGGACATCATGGTTAGCCACCTGTCTCCTTTCAAGTATGTAGAAGTAGATGGGGAAATTCATGAGACCCTGTGCCAAGCGTTTGAAATCGTTCAGTTGAAGGAGAAGTCTCTAGCGGTTAGAAAGGATCCTGAAGTGGTTATGTCTTCTTTCAAAGAAGCGTAGGTTGTGGTACAAGCTGGGTCAGCCCAAGGCTGGGGGCAGGTGATTGATATACCTCAAAAGCAAGACAAGTTCGGTCTGGGGTACCGCCCATCGTCTTTACAAAGCACGCCGAAGTTCAAGGGACCGATCAGGTTTACTAGCGGGGGTGTCTTCTTCGAGCATCTTAATGCCATTTCTGATGATGAAGCTGGAGACAGTGACTGCGATATGGATGCCTGGATCAAGCCATGCCTTCCAGGACAGCGTCTATGCAACTGGTCCATTGAGGAATTTGTCCAAGTGACCAATGAATAATAATGCTTTATTTTTCAATTATTGTACGACCCTATGTTCTACCCGGAGCATAGTGGTTTGTTATTTCAGGGCTTGTTTGTTTACATTTGAATATTGTTTCTCTATTAATCAAAGGGCGTTTTTCCATTCAAATTTTGAGATCTCTGTTTTTCTTGTTTTTATTTGTTAACAATAAAATGGCAATGTGTTTGTTTGCATATCATTTGAAGCACTTAACCATTTTCATTGCAGGTCTCACATCATTGCAGATAACACCGATCAAGAATCTTCTATGACTCACTTCGACTTTGATAACCCGGTATTTCAAGCTGAAGAAGAGATTAATGAGGATGAAGACTTGCCCGAAGAGTTAGCTAGACTTTTAAGACAAGAAGAAAAGATCATTCTGCCTCATGAAGAAGAGATTGAGGTCGTCAACTTGGGTTCCAAAGAGGTTGTCAGAAATGTCAGAGTAGGGGATGCGTTGCAAGATGACATCAAGCAAAGGTTGATCGAGATGCTGCGAGAGTATAGTGACATCTTTGCTTGGTCTTAAGAAGATATGCCCGGGCTTGACACTGACATTGTGGTTCATCGATTGCCACTTCGGGAAGAATGTCCAACCGTCAAGCAGAAGCTTAGAAGGACACGACCAGACATGGTTGTAAAAATCAAAGAAGAAGTTCAAAAGCAGTTGGACGCTGGATTTTCAGCCATGACAACTTACCCTCCGTGGGTCGCCAACATTGTACCTATACCTAAGAAGGATGGTAAGGTATGGATGTGCGTTGATTATAGAGACTTGAATAAGGTGAGCCCAAAGGATGATTTCCCGCTCCCTCACATTGACGTATTGGTCGACAATACGACTCAATTCTCGGTGTTTTCCTTCATGGATGGCTTCTCCGGTTATAATCAGATAAAAGTGGCACCGGAAGACATGGAGAAAACAACATTCATTACACCGTGGGGAACATTTTGCTATAAGGTGATGCCGTTTGGGTTGAAAAACGCAGGGGAAACTTATCAGCGGGCAATGGTGACTTATTTTCTTGATATGATTCATCATGAGATCGAAGTCTATGTTGATGACATGATTGCAAAGTCCCAAACGAAGGAAGAACATCTGGTCAACTTATTGAAGCTGTTTGAGAGGTTGAGGAAGTTCAAATTGAGGTTGAATCTAAATAAGTGCACTTTCAGAGTTCGGTCCGGCAAGTTATTGGGGTTTATCGTCAGCAGAAACGGAATCGAGGTAGATCCTGCAAAAATAAGAGCTATTCAAGAAATGCCAGCGCCGAAGACTGAAAAAGAGGTTCGTGGCTTCTTAGGGAGGTTGTACTACATCGCTCGGTTCATATCTCATCTAACAGCCACGTGTGGACCAATGTTTAAACTGTTAAAGAAAGATCAGGCGGTTGTTTGGAACGAAAATTGTCAAAGAGCATTCGATAAAATCAAAGAGTATTTGCACGAGCCTCCGATACTGATACCCTTAGTTGCTGGAAGACCATTAATCATGTATTTAAGGGTTCTTGAGAATAGTATGGGTTGTGTTCTCGGTCCACACGATGAGACAGGAAGAAAAGAGCATGCAATTTATTACTTGAGTAAAAAGTTCACAGATTGTGAGTCCCGTTACTCAATGCTTGAAAAAACGTGTTGCGCACTCGCTTGGGCGGCCAAACGTTTAAGACAGTACATGCTCAATCATACAACCATGCTAATTTCGAAGATGGATCTGATTAAATACATATTTGAAAAGCAGGCACTTTCTGGAAGGATTGCCAGATGGCAAATGGTACTGACAGAGTACGACATCCAGTATGTTTCTCAGAAAGCCATTAAAGGGAGTGTCTTGTTAGAATACCTTGCTGAAAACCAATTGATGATTATCAACCGATGAGATTTGAATTTCCTGACGTGGACATTATGTACTTGAAAGAAAAAGATTGTAATGAGCCATTACCCACTGAAGGTCCGAAGAAGGGTTCTCAATGGCAGATGATTTTCGATGGCGCAGTTAATTCATATGGTAGTGGAATTGGGGCAATTATCACGACTCCTCACGGAACTCATATCCCTTTCACTGCCAGATTAACTTTTCCTTGTACCAACAATGAAGCTGAGTACGAAGCATGTATCATGGGTTTGGAAGAAGCTGTTGATCTGAGGATCAAGAATCTCGATGTATATGGCGATTCAGCGCTAGTTGTTAACCAGATCGAAGGAGAATGGGAAAGTCGTCATCCCAATCTGATCCCTTACAAGGATTATGCAAGAAGACTGTTACCATTCTTCGATCGTATAGACTTCCACCATGTGCCAAGATCGGAGAATCAAATGGCAGATGCTTTGTGTAATACCCCAAATTTTACCCTCAGATTAGCCGATTCATATCGCATGTCATCTCATTTTCGCATCAGCTAACTATTAACGGGTTACATAGTTTGTTTCGTTTTGCAGAAACCGCGTCTGGTATACCTTAGCCGTTAAAGGGCAAAATGGTCATTTTCACGTTACTTGCTGACTGTTTTTTAAGAGGAGTTGTCGCCAGGGTTTTTTTGAGTAATCAGAACCTCTGCTTCCGAGTTCTTTATTTTCTTTGAAGATAAACAAAATTCACTGTAATTTTGGCATCAGGATCTTTGAGGTACGGTAATCAATTCAACGAGCTAAGACTCTGTCGTCAGTGGATTTCCAAGACATTTATTTTGTCATGTGGGTTTGATAATGTTGAGATATTAATTAGGTTTGGTTCAAGTCAATGCAATGATCTGCTCTGCGGAATTTGGTTTCAACAGACATTTATTTCTCTGTTTCTTCTGCTATCTGCCATTTAAATTTTAAAAGGGAAGCAGTGAATTTATTTCGACTCAAGTCTGGAGTTAATATGCCTGTTTAATTATGATTTTGGCCGAATTAGTTCAGGACATGAGATTTAGTCATCAGAGAGACACATTGAATTTTTCAGTGCAGAGTGTAGCTCTGTTTTTTGCCGTAATTGAATTTCTCTGCTTTTTGCTAGTTTACCTCATTCCAGACCCATACCAATCCTATCATCAGGAAAATATCATGTGGCGCACTCTCGGGTTCACAAAGGGCAAAACGGTCATTTGTTCACATCCGGCCGTCCAGTTGAATTTTAAATTGTAATTAGGAATTTTGAGTTGTTCGATCTGGTTGGGAGGTTTTAATTGAAATGGTGTCGGAGTCGGAGTTAATCGGATAATTTGAGCGAATTGGGAATTAATAAAAAAATAAAATTTCATCTCATTTGATCATATTGCGTTCTTTTTTATTTTTCGTTGAAGCAATTTCTGTCATACTGACATTTCATTTTTAAGCCTGTTATTGCATTTCATTTTTATCCCATTACGTTTCTACATGATTTCATTTTAATCAAAATATTTTTTACTTCATATTTATTTTAAATTTTTTTTTTTTTAAGTTTTCTCTCATTTCCATTTTTTTAATGCTGTTTGTTCATTTTATTTGTTCATTTTTATTTTAGTTTCATTTTGCATATAAAAACAAATAAATAAATAAAATTAAAGAATTATTATTAAATAATAATTATTCTTTATAAAACATAATAAGAAATGAAATCACAAACAAAAAATCAATTTACATTATTTATATTACATATATAAATTCCTAATTTCTTAGTTTTTCCGGTTTCTTCGACTTCGACTTCGAACTCCCGATTTCATCTAAACCTGCACAAAAAAAAGGCTTCAGCGGATTAAACCACGAGCAACTAAATTCCTGAAGAAATTGCAAGAATCTCGCAACAGCAAGCCAAGACCGCAAAATCTGCAGCAACAACAAAGTTCCAAAAGCGCAACAACAACGTCTCCGTAATTTCCGTTTTGAATCCACCAAAGTTGGCGTTAATCCAGCCACCAAAAGCTCCTAAAGAAAAATATATAGTAATCAGCAACAGCAGATTGTAAAAAAAAAAAAAAAAAAAGAGGAGACCCATTCATCAATAAGAAGGGGGGGCGGTCATGAACGAAAACGGAGATTCAGAGATCCCTAAAAGGATTCTCATCATCATCAATACTATCAGAAGAAATTTAAGAAAAGAGAACACCATCAACAGAAAATCATCGACGGATTCAGAAATTTATAGAACCTCATCATCATCTGTCATCGGTGGCTACCGGAAAAGAGAAATCGAAAGCAATAAAACCAAATCGAAGCGGCGGCGGAAGCTGTGAAGCCTCAACACCGGCTAAGCTCCTAAGACCTCAGGAGATCATCATCGGCCAACGAAATCGTAACCTGGGTAAGAAGGAGTATTTGTTTTTGCTAATTTCATTTTTCTGTTGCAGAAATAACAGCCATATACTAACATGCAAAGAAAGAAGAACAAGTGGAAAGCTTAACAAAGCCGGCAACTGATAAAGGGTCACCTGCGGCGGTGCCTCAATAAGGAGGAGGAAGATAGAATTTGAAACAGACCCTAATCTGATTTAGGGGGGCCTTTTACGTTTTTCTTTTCTTATATTTTCATTTTGTGAAACGTTGGAAGTTGGTTTTAAGTAAACAAATTAATTAAATAAACAAATTAATTAAAGTACTTTCACAATGTAATTTGAAACATGTTTATAGTAGAAAGTAATACCTACTTTTCTACCATAAGATTCTTAAATTTAAGATTCTTAAGATTTTTTTTTATATATAAATTAAAGTTTAAAACATTTTTATAAATAAGAAAAACTGAAACCTTTTTGTGATTTTTTTAAACTATAACATTTTGTACGTAAAATTAAAACAACCCTTTCTTATTTAGTTAATTTTGGAACTTTGTTTAATTTTAAAAACTTCTTTTATTTTACAAAAAACCAAATTTAAGATTAAAATGTATTTTTATAATTTAAACTTAATTTTTTGTTTCATTTAAATTTTTACAATTCCGCCCCAAATTCTTCAATAAAGACTCAAAATATAAAAATGTCTAAGTTTCCCGTTTCATTTTCGTCTAAACTCCCATTGGTTTGTTTGTTGCAGCTTCAATATTTCATTTGTTCATACTATTTTTAGCATGGATGTAATTTACGCGAGGCCATGGTCGCGATTATTTTTATTTTTATTTTTCGCGTTTTTGGGAATTTGTAATTTACGCGAGTGGTCGCGATGCTTTCATTTACTGCTTGCTTTATGTTCATTTTTTTATTCCTGCCATGTAATAATTCTGTTGCTTACATGTTTTTACCGTTATTTACCCTCCGAAGGAATTAGGTTTAGCCGTTTGACCGCCGAGTCAATAACCCTAATTTTTTGACCGTTTCAAACCCTAATAACCTAGGTGTCCCGCCGTGGACAAAAACGCCCTTTACCCTAGCTTTTAGGTCAAAGAGCCGCCGTGCTCTGTTTAGGGTTTCCCGCCGTGGAATCCCTAATTTAACCTTAATTTAATTTATAAATTCAACCTAGAAAATAGGAGTTCAACAACTCCACGTAAGCGTGTCCTTAAGATACGTTTACTCCCCTTGAAACCTTGACCACAGTCAAGAAGTTTCTAACCTCCCTAATTAGGGGAACTACAATTACTCTGATTCCATTCCCATCAGGATATGTAGGCACAAGATGCGAAGTCTTGCCGAGTAAATTTAGGACTAACCCTTAGGTCTTTAGGTCACTTTATCCCTTAGTGCAATATATTTTAAACAGATAATAAAATAAAAAAAGCATACAATAAACAAAAGGTTCCTGTAGAGTACTACAGAAGTTTAGGGTGCTAGTACCTTCCCTAAGCTTAACCAACCCCTTACCTAGGTCTCTCCCCGCATTGTGTTTACGATGCAAAAATAGGTTTTCCCTCTTTTGACCTTTTCCTTCGGATAAATCAAAGAGCGGTTGTGAATCAAGAATTGTGATTCAAACTAATTAATAGTTTGATATCCTATTTCCACCGCAACAGAAAATGGCGACTTCACTGGGGAATACGTAATTTTAAGGGTTACCCCTATTTTGTTTATTGCATGCTTTTACATTATTTATTCTCTTATATATATTATTATTGTGCATTGTTTGGGGGGTACCCTGTTATTGTGAGATAAGTCCTAACCCGGACTTGAGTGACCTTATTATAGGAAGGTGAGATATTCGACGAAGCTTGCCGGGAGTGAGTCCCGACCAAGTTGACTCGAGAATCACCGCTCAGTTGAGACCCTTGCGAAAATGGTTTGGTTGATCGAGTTAGTCGTGAAAACTTTTACTATTTTCGGTTGGAGTCTGTGATATTGAGGACCGTAGTTACCTTAACACCACCTTGGCCTTATGTAGGATGTAGTGCGGGAACTATGTGGGAGTAGTCCTACAATGGTTGCTACGCGATACTACACTCAAAAGAGGTTCTCTTGAGAATGTTATTAACCTCCGAGTCAGTTGGAAAGTTGATAATATCCGAAGGATGGACTGATGACTTTGGGCACTTCTTTAGAACCCTTGTTCTGCAGGTACAACTAACCGTAGTAAATACCTTATGGGGATGGGTAGACCCTAACTCCTTGCACATACCTTTAACCTAGGACTTATGAATATATGTGCATTTGCATCCATAAAGCATCACATTGCATTACATGTCATGGAATTCAAACTTTATTTATGAACATCGCAGGATACCATGGATTACAATAAGGAAAATACTCTAAAATATTCTTTTAAGAGCCTTAAGTTAGATGACCTAAGGAAGCTAGGAGCTTTGGTTCAAGATTAACAAAGGATCCAGAAACAAGTATGGAAGGCCATTATCTCTGTTGAAACTTCAAGTAGACGAAGATTTCCTTTCGAATTTGTTACAGTTCTAGGATTCAAATGATCTTTACCTTTAGATTCCTCGAGTATCAGCTCTTGCCTACCCTAGAAGAGTACTCTCAATTGGTGGGGTTACCTATTCTAAAGGAGTCTTTGCTCCCTTTATTGGAGAAAGACCCTAAAGGACAAGACCGTTGCTAAAGCCATATGCTCGAAGTTCTCCGACATCAAGGACACTAATCACCAACAATTGTGAAGACTTTTCCCATGTACCCTTGTTTGGTTTTGATGAAGGATTTATTTTCCTCTAACTATCGATTTACCTTTTGAAGATAGGCTCATCCTCAAAAAGGCCCAACTAGAAGAGCAGAGCAAGGGGCAGAACAGGAAGCTTCCTTAGGGTCGTTATTAGCTTTTATTTAGCTATTATGCTAAGACTTTTCTAAGAATATTATTTGTAATCCATTTTTAATTAATAAATAAAATTTCTTTGTTATTCTGCAATATTCGTAAATATTTGAATTCCATGAAATCATTCCATTTTGCATTTCGCATTTTTGCATCATATTTTTGCATCACATGTGTCTCTCAGTTTCTTATTCTCGGTTCTCTCGCCTGTCAGTTTCGTCACCCTGGGTCCTCCGCATCAGTACAATACTAGAGCCCAAGCTCGAAAAAGGATGGAAGAACAAGCTCAAGAGATAGACCGTGTCATCCATGAACTCGAAGATCTTCGAGGAAGTGTGGGGAAGATTATGGAGATGCTACAAGCTCTTAATGCAAAGTTGGATTCTCAGCCCACTGTTGTTTCTGAGATCACCCATACTGTTGTGGATCCTCAACCAGCCGTTACTGTTGCGAATGTACCTCCTCATGGTTTTCAATCCAGTTTGGTGCGTCCT
Organism: Lathyrus sativus; assembly: GCA_963859935.3. Classification (NCBI taxonomy): domain Eukaryota; kingdom Viridiplantae; phylum Streptophyta; class Magnoliopsida; order Fabales; family Fabaceae; genus Lathyrus; species Lathyrus sativus. The sequence goes on from OZ012737.1 coordinate 372,710,374, forward strand.
ACCATCGCTCAACCAGTTCGACGAGTTACTCCTCCGAAGTGCAAAACTCCGAGCTCTGACCACCATAAAAGAGCTACACGTCCGAGGAATCGCTTGATGGTTTCTCATCAACATCAGCAGAATTATGTTCAAGGTTATCCGGTTCAGCATGCTCCACAACCCTATGTGGCTACTGTCGCAACTCCTGTCAATCCTCAATTTCCTACCTATCAGCCTGTGCAACCGGCTCCGGTCTATCAGCATCCGGTTTATCAACAACCTCCTGTTTATCAGTCTGCACAAGCTCCTATCAACTGTCAATGAGTGCCCAACAGTCCTGTATGCCAATCATCAGAGGAGCGAGCACCCCGACAGAATGGTCCAAGTAAGAGGCAGTATAAACCTTGTCTTCCGATCCCAATGACATTCACTGAGTTGTATCCTTTCTTAGTGCAACAAGGTCTGGTTGTTACCCGAACTTTGGGTCCACCTCCCAATCCAGTACCTGTCAATTACAACACCGCCGCTCATTGTTTATTTCATGAGGGTGCGCCTGGTCACGATTTGGAAGGATGTTACGCGCTTAAGAATATTGTCAGATATTTGCTAGAAAAGAAGGTCTTGTCTTTTGACGATCCTCAGCCGAAAGTCAAGACTCCTCTCAGGGCGTCCCAGGGGCCAGAATCAAGCTCTGCAAAGCCTGTTTTCAACATATCTCAACCAGTGACGCATATGGTGAATCAGCCGAAGCCGGTAGTTCTTCAGATGCCTAGTCCTTTTCATTTCAGCAATCCTCAAGATGATATGACCCCGATCAACAGAGAATCTGGGAGAGTTATTCTGAGTGAAGATTTGAAGACCGATAATAAAGTAATGATTGACGTAGCTGGGGCAAGCAAGACGACTCCTTCTAGTGAGGCTCCGCTAGAGGAAACCACTACCATGCCAGTCTCAGACTCGAAGACTTCATAAAAACATCTTGAAGGACTTTGAGACATTATATTTTGATTATTTATATGTTTATTTTCTTTGATTAAGCATAATTAGCATGTACGAACTTGTTTATTTTGGAATAATTAATGCAATGCATATTTGTCTGGAATAAATCCATTCGTTTCACTCATTAAAAATATTTTTTCCATAAACTATAATGCCAACTTTACCTGATCTCTTGTGTTGATAGAGAATTGGGAGGAGGATGATGAACCAAAAACGTCAAATCTCTTGTCGTATGCTTTCGATCAAAACCTGTTGATGATGTAAGGCATTGCTTCAAATCCCAAACACTGGAGACATAAGGATGATAATCCCTCTTTAACCCCTTTGAGCCTTGAAGTAGATGTTTCTTCTTTTCCAAATTAAAACCCTTATTTTAACCTGGGGCAGGGTAGTTTTTCAGTTAAACCAATCGAGCGCGCAGACCCTCACAAAGGAGGAGCGAACCTTTGAGGATCTATTTTATCCCTAACATCTTAGGAAGTTAGAAGTCGATGACCATACCTCTACTACCTAAAGAGTGGGGCAGTCACAAGCCTTTCAAAGGAGTCACACGACTTATTCAACAAAAATAAAAAATATAGCTCGCTAAGTCAAAACCTATGAAGGAGACTTAGGCAAAACTAGGGCATCCCGCTGGACTCCAAAGTCAAATTCAAAAAACGCTGTCCAGGCAAAAGTTAGGGAATGAAAAAATATAACAAAAATAAGGGATTACAATGAAGAATCCCCAAAAAAAGAACAAAGTCGTGTGACCAAACACAAAAGACAATAGGTGAGTGACTGCCATGTCCAAAGCCTTAATGAGTTCTCGACCATATCAAACCCGATTGAGATATGAATGCTCGTATCCTGTTAACTGAATAGGATTGGAGAACATCACGAAGAGGGGTGGGTACAAATAAATTCGAGCCTTTATACTTTGTTTCTTAAACCGTGAACCAAGCCGCGATACAACCTTTAAAAGACCTAATTGAGGTAAGGTTTCTTTTGAAAGCATACTCGACGAGATAACGCTTCCTGACTCCTACGAGCTATACTCAATTTACCGTTGGCATTACAAGTTAAATTCATATCCTAGCTAGTGATTTCGTTCGCGAGTTATAGCGATATCTTTTTCAAAAACAAAAATTTCAAGACAAATATATTGTTGCATTGATAGTTTCAGGATAGCATTTCACACGTGTCAGTTTTGCCTGATATCTTAGAAACTTACATATAGATGTCACAGATCCTGCTAAATAGGGGCAGATGGTTTCCAATTTTCTCATCAATGAGAGCCTGACATTCTTAAGAGATATTTTTGAAGACTCAGTCATGTCACCGTCGATCTGAGCCAGTTACGTCGAGATCTGACAAATCTCTCTAAGAGTTGGAAAACAATGGGGCATTTGGACTCCACGTTCTCTGTAAAATCCTCTTGAGCTGAATTTTCCTTACAAAGCAGGTACTCTGGGGCATGATATTTTTAAAATGGCGACTACGAAAAAGTCCATTAAGATCAAAACTAGCTTGTTTCGCGACATTCTTCATGTACCCGATGGATTTTACTCCCGACGATCTTCATTCCCCAGTAAATCTCATCATTGCAAAATCTACGTCTTAACCATTGCCTCAACGTAGTCCCCAAAGAGACTTTAAACCGACACAGTCCCCAGCGAGACTATAAGCTGACAACACTTTGGGCTGAGCCGGTAATCTCCAAGACAGCAGAGATCATACCAGCATCTTCCCAGTAATAGTCCCCAGCGAGACTTTAAGCTGACAACACTTTTGGGATCCATCCGATAAATGCCCAGTGACTCTCAAGACTGCAGAGATATCCCTGGTATCCTCCAAGTGATATATGTTCTTGAACCCCATTCTCAGCGGAATTATCTGTTCCTCAATGAAATTGCCTTACTTTCCTCATGAAATACTTCCCAGGAGACTACCATATTCTCCCCAAGAGGTCAAGATACCTTCCCCAAGAATGTCTGTTGATTTCTCCCCAGTAAGTCCGATGAACTCTCCGCAAGGAAGTTTGATATATCTTATCCCCAGTCGGATATACCTTTTCCCCAAGAAGCCGAGGTACTTTTCCCAGGAAGTTGCTACACTATCTCCATGAAGTTGTCTAGCTCCACGCCTTCCCCATACAGCGGATATTTATTTTATCCCCGAAATTCTATGATCCAAGAGTTCTTGAGCTGATTATGGTTCATGATAGCAATCCCTCACGTGAAGTCATGACATCTTATCGCCATGTGAAGGTCATGAATCCCCAGTTGAAGTCCGGGCATCATACTCTCCGGTGAAGTCGTATCGCATCCCCATGTGGAAGTCGTGAGATTTTCTCCCCGGGGAAATTTTAACTTTGAAGCCAGATTCGGTCTTACCATCAACTATTCCTATCCTCTAATAGATATATTGTTGCAGAGGTCACCGGGTATTCCTGTCGAGATGTTTATTTCATCTCATGTCTCCTCTCTCATCTGTTTTGTCAACATAAGCATGAGCATTACATACTTATTTTCATTTCATTGTCATACACATGAACATACACATTTGTATACACTTTAGCATACGCAATAACATTTGCATGCTTGCTATTTATCGTCATCCTTGTCGTTACCGCCGAGTAACTGGGTTTGTCCGCTCTCTCCAAGTAAATCGTCAGCCCTAAGCATAAAATACCTACTTGTTTCCAGTTTCCCCACAGAGTTTAACCCTCGTGGACGATGTTTATTTTCGTTACCTTTCCGTGTTAAGATAAGGTAGTCCCCATTCGAGTTCGCTTCCTCAATGGAGTCTTGTTTGACAGTTCTTTCTATCCCAATTCTAAATCGAACTTCGGTCTCGTCGGTCACCGAACATACCTGGATGTGCATTTATTTTGCACTATCTCTCAAGAAAAGCATTTACAATCCTTTGCAGATATGCAACAGTTCTCGCCTGAGAAGCTTATCACTACATTGCACAATAGACAAGCAACAGTTCCCAGCCGAGGAGCTTATCACCTGCCTTACACTTTATAATACACTCTACAATTGATCTTCTCATACAAGGAGCTCATTATTACATTACAGTGATCTAGATGTTTGCCATCATCACAACATTCTTGACAATTTACATTACAGTGATCTAGATGTTTGCCATCATCACGACCTTCTTTACAATTTATGTTACCTGCTATCACTCAGTGATCTAGATGTTTGCCATCATCACAACTTTCTTTACAATTTACATTACCTGTTACCACCTCTACAAGCAGTTCTCACCTGAGAAGCTTATTATTGCCACCCTTGCAAATAAGCGGCATTTCTCGCCCGAGAAGCTCATCCTATCTTCGTTATGACTTGCAGCAAATGGCCATCTCCATCGAGCAGCTGGGCTTCCATTTTCCTTGTCATCTTGAAGTACGGGGAGGTTTGAACAGAATCATATTCAGGAGAGCACAGATCTTGAAGTATGAAGAAGTTCGTTTTACCCTTTAGTAAAAGAAGAAGCTGAATCATATTCAAGAGAGCACAAATCTTGAAGTATGAAGAAGTTTATTTTATCCTTTAGTAAAAGAAGAAACCGAATCATATCCAGGGAGCACAGACCTGAGACATGGAGAAGTTTATTTTATCAGTCAATCTTTTATCCAATTTGGCATTTAAGTCCCTCCCAACGATAAGTGGCAGTTCTCTCTCGAGAAAGCTTATCAGGGTGGTTCCCATTAAAGTCCAGTTATTTTGGCATGCAGCTGGTTTGACCCTGTATATTTTCTACGGATCCCCGAATATTCCATTTGATCCTATCACGAGGGAAAGTTTCCAGAAGCTCGGATGTTATTCTTTGCTCAATGCTCCAACTTTCTGTTTACTTAATCCTACAGTCGTGCAGATCCAGTTTTGCTTTTCTACCCTAGAGTATCAGCCGGTCACGCCTGAACCTGTTGATCATTTACTCTTAGATATTCCCCAGTGGAGGCCGTCTCATCGGTGTCGTCTCCATTGAGGATCCCGTTCTTACCGTTCCCTTGCTAAAAGTGACAATTGGTCGCGTTCGCACCAGTTGACCATCGCTTTGGAATTCCTCAGTGTCGTGTTGTCATCCCAGTGCGTTGTATTCCCCAGTGTTTTCTCGTAGCGTCTGTCCCCTATGCTGTCGGGTTGTTTGCATCATTTCATATATCATTCCATCCTACGCATCGTATCATATTCATGGCATTGTCAGCATTAGTTTGTTCATGTTTTGTTTATAGCATTGCATATCGCCGCATCTAAGGGAAAAATTTTCGGTTATCTATATTTAAATCCCTTTCACCGTGATTTTCGAGTCTCTATCACTCAAATCATTCGGTGAAGTTATTTAAATAGGGGCAACTGTAATACCCCAAATTTTACCCTCAGATTAGCCGATTCATATCGCATGTCATCTCATTTTCGCATCAGCTAACTATTAACGGGTTACATAGTTTGTTTCGTTTTGCAGAAACCGCGTCTGGTATACCTTAGCCGTTAAAGGGCAAAATGGTCATTTTCACGTTACTTGCTGACTGTTTTTTAAGAGAAGTTGTCGCCAGGGTTTTTTTGAGTAATCAGAACCTCTGCTTCCGAGTTCTTTATTTTCTTTGAAGATAAACAAAATTCACGGTAATTTTGGCATCAGGATCTTTGAGGTACGGTAATCAATTCAACGAGCTAAGACTCTGTCGTCAGTGGATTTCCAAGACATTTATTTTGTCATGTGGGTTTGATAATGTTGAGATATTAATTAGGTTTGGTTCAAGTCAATGCAATGATCTGCTCTGCGGAATTTGGTTTCAATAGACATTTATTTCTCTGTTTCTTCTGCTATCTGCCATTTAAATTTTAAAAGGGAAGCAGTGAATTTATTTCGACTCAAGTCTGGATTTAATATGCCTGTTTAATTATGATTTTGGCCGAATTAGTTCAGGACATGAGATTTAGTCATCAGAGAGACACATTGAATTTTTCAGTGCAGAGTGTAGCTCTGTTTTTTGCCGTAATTGAATTTCTCTGCTTTTTGCTAGTTTACCTCATTCCAGACCCATACCAATCCTATCATCAGGAAAATATCATGTGGCGCACTCTCGGGTTCACAAAGGGCAAAACGGTCATTTGTTCACATCCGGCCGTCCAGTTGAATTTTAAATTGTAATTAGGAATTTTGAGTTGTTCGATCTGGTTGGGAGGTTTTAATTGAAATGGTGTCGGAGTCGGAGTTAATCGGATAATTTGAGCGAATTGGGAATTAATAAAAAAATAAAATTTCATCTCATTTGATCATATTGCGTTCTTTTTTATTTTTCGTTGAAGCAATTTCTGTCATACTGACATTTCATTTTTAAGCCTGTTATTGCATTTCATTTTTATCCCATTACGTTTCTACATGATTTCATTTTAATCAAAATATTTTTTACTTCATATTTATTTTAAATTTTTTTTTTTAAGTTTTCTCTCATTTCCATTTTTTTAATGCTGTTTGTTCATTTTATTTGTTCATTTTTATTTTAGTTTCATTTTGCATATAAAAACAAATAAATAAATAAAATTAAAGAATTATTATTAAATAATAATTATTCTTTATAAAACATAATAAGAAATGAAATCACAAACAAAAAATCAATTTACATTATTTATATTACATATATAAATTCCTAATTTCTTAGTTTTTCCGGTTTCTTCGACTTCGACTTCGAACTCCCGATTTCATCTAAACCTGCACAAAAAAAAAGGCTTCAGCGGATTAAACCACGAGCAACTAAATTCCTGAAGAAATTGCAAGAATCTCGCAACAGCAAGCCAAGACCGCAAAATCTGCAGCAACAACAAAGTTCCAAAAGCGCAACAACAACGTCTCCGTAATTTCCGTTTTGAATCCACCAAAGTTGGCGTTAATCCAGCCACCAAAAGCTCCTAAAGAAAAATATATAGTAATCAGCAACAGCAGATTGTAAAAAAAAAAAAAAAAAGAGGAGACCCATTCATCAATAAGAAGGGGGGGCGGTCATGAACGAAAACGGAGATTCAGAGATCCCTAAAAGGATTCTCATCATCATCAATACTATCAGAAGAAATTTAAGAAAAGAGAACACCATCAACAGAAAATCATCGACGGATTCAGAAATTTATAGAACCTCATCATCATCTGTCATCGGTGGCTACCGGAAAAGAGAAATCGAAAGCAATAAAACCAAATCGAAGCGGCGGCGGAAGCTGTGAAGCCTCAACACCGGCTAAGCTCCTAAGACCTCAGGAGATCATCATCGGCCAACGAAATCGTAACCTGGGTAAGAAGGAGTATTTGTTTTTGCTAATTTCATTTTTCTGTTGCAGAAATAACAGCCATATACTAACATGCAAAGAAAGAAGAACAAGTGGAAAGCTTAACAAAGCCGGCAATTGATAAAGGGTCACCTGCGGCGGTGCCTCAATAAGGAGGAGGAAGATAGAATTTGAAACAGACCCTAATCTGATTTAGGGGGGCCTTTTACGTTTTTCTTTTCTTATATTTTCATTTTGTGAAACGTTGGAAGTTGGTTTTAAGTAAACAAATTAATTAAATAAACAAATTAATTAAAGTACTTTCACAATGTAATTTGAAACATGTTTACAGTAGAAAGTAATACCTACTTTTCTACCATAAGATTCTTAAATTTAAGATTCTTAAGATTTTTTTTATATATAAATTAAAGTTTAAAACATTTTTATAAATAAGAAAAACTGAAACCTTTTTGTGATTTTTTTAAACTATAACATTTTGTACGTAAAATTAAAACAACCCTTTCTTATTTAGTTAATTTTGGAACTTTGTTTAATTTTAAAAACTTCTTTTATTTTACAAAAAACCAAATTTAAGATTAAAATGTATTTTTATAATTTAAACTTAATTTTTTGTTTCATTTAAATTTTTACAATTCCGCCCCAAATTCTTCAATAAAGACTCAAAATATAAAAATGTCTAAGTTTCCCGTTTCATTTTCGTCTAAACTCCCATTGGTTTGTTCGTTGCAGCTTCAATATTTCATTTGTTCATACTCTTTTTAGCATGGATGTAATTTACGCGAGGCCATGGTCGCGATTATTTTTATTTTTATTTTTCGCGTTTTTGGGAATTTGTAATTTACGCGAGTGGTCGCGATGCTTTCATTTACTGCTTGCTTTATGTTCATTTTTTTATTCCTGCCATGTAATAATTCTGTTGCTTACATGTTTTTACCGTTATTTACCCTCCGAAGGAATTAGGTTTAGCCGTTTGACCGCCGAGTCAATAACCCTAATTTTTTGACCGTTTCAAACCCTAATAACCTAGGTGTCCCGCCGTGGACAAAAACGCCCTTTACCCTAGCTTTTAGGTCAAAGAGCCGCCGTGCTCTGTTTAGGGTTTCCCGCCGTGGAATCCCTAATTTAACCTTAATTTAATTTATAAATTCAACCTAGAAAATAGGAGTTCAACAACTCCACGTAAGCGTGTCCTTAAGATACGTTTACTCCCCTTGAAACCTTGACCACAGTCAAGAAGTTTCTAACCTCCCTAATTAGGGGAACTACAATTACTCTGATTCCATTCCCATCAGGATATGTAGGCACAAGATGCGAAGTCTTGCCGAGTAAATTTAGGACTAACCCTTAGGTCTTTAGGTCACTTTATCCCTTAGTGCAATATATTTTAAACAGATAATAAAATAAAAAAAGCATACAATAAACAAAAGGTTCCTGTAGAGTACTACAGAAGTTTAGGGTGCTAGTACCTTCCCTAAGCTTAACCAACCCCTTACCTAGGTCTCTCCCCGCATTGTGTTTACGATGCAAAAATAGGTTTTCCCTCTTTTGACCTTTTCCTTCGGATAAATCAAAGAGCGGTTGTGAATCAAGAATTGTGATTCAAACTAATTAATAGTTTGATATCCTATTTCCACCGCAACACTTTGGCTACACTGTCTTCATTGTACAAGGTCAATTTTTGGAATGAAGCTCCAAGGATTGTTATCTCACGCCTTGACAGACCCGCTTTCATATTTGCCATTGAGGGAGCTTCCGATGGTAAGCCATGGTTCCATGACATCCAGAATTTCCTTAAGAACCAAGAGTATCCACCAGGGGCATCGACCCAGGATAAGAAAACTCTTAGGAGATTGTCTGGTAACTTTTACCTTAACCTAGACGGTGTGCTGTATAGAAGGAATCATGATCTGGTACTACTCAGGTGTGTGGATGAAAAAGAAGTAAGCTTGCTTATGGAAGAGGTCCACGAGGGTTCTTTTGGCACGCATGCTGGCGGACATGCCATGACTCGAAAGATACTACGAGCTGGTTATTTTTGGCTAACAATGGAGTCGGATTTTTTCAAATTCGCGAAGAGATGCCATAAATGCCAGATTTATGCTGATAAGATTCATGTGCCACCGTGCCCGTGGAACGTTATGTTATCCCCTTGGCCATTTTCCATGTGGGGCATCGACATGATTGGAAAGATCGAGCCCACTGCTTCCAAGTGGGTGGAGGCAGCCTCGTATGCTAATGTGACCAAGCAAGTGGTAGCAAGATTCATAAAGAAGGACATCATCTGCAAATATGGAATTCCCAAGCAAATCATTACTGACAATGGTTCAAATCTGAATAATAAGATGATGAAAGAGTTATGCCAGAATTTCAAGATTGAACATCACAACTCATCTCCCTATCGACCGAAGATGAATGGCGTTGTTGAAGCGGCCAACAGGAACATCAAAAAGATAGTGCAAAAGATGGTTGTTACTTACAAAGATTGGCATGACATCTTGCCTTTCGCCTTGCACGGTTATCGTATGATGGTACGCACATCAACTAGGGCAACTCCTTTCTCACTAGTGTACGGTATGGAAACTGTCCTACCGCTAGAGGTTGAGATTCCTTCTTTAAGGGTTTTGGTTGACGTAAAGCTTGATGAGGCAGAATGGACCAAGAACAGATTGAATCAACTTAGTCTAATGGATGAAAAGAGGCTAGCATCAATTGCATATGGTCGTTTGTACCAGAGCCGAATGAAGAAAGCTTACGATAAGAAGGTGCGCCCTCGAAGCTTTCAGACGGGCGATCTTGTGTTGAAAAAGATTCTCCCACCACAGTCAGATCGCAGGGGAAAATGGACTCCCAATTATGAAGGTCCATACGTTGTACGAAAGGTTTTCTCTGGAGGAGCCTTAGTGCTATCCACCATGGACGGTGAAGATTTTGCATCCCCTGTGAACACAAATGCAGTTAAAAAATACTTTGCGTAAAAGAGACCCGCTGGACACAAAAAGAAAAATCCAGGAAAAAATGGGACATCCCGGCGAATCATAAAAAAGGAAAAAGAGGTTCGGACAAAAATTAGGAATAAAATTGAAAAGATGTAGACCCTCAAAGTCGAAAACCTGAAAAGGCGACTTTGGCAAAAATGGGTATCCCGGTGAATCAAAAACCCGAAAGGGCGGTTCAGGCAAAAGTTAGGGATTGAAAAGAAAATGACTGCGGTCTGCGTATGAACTTCATTGCTTAGTGGATTGGGAGAACCTGAGGGATGTTTACCCGAATTAATCTCTTCTGAAGACGAAGCTTTGGGAAAGCGTCAGGGTCAGTCGAGTCATATAGGAATCAGCTCATGGTGTTTGTCTGCGCCACATTGCCGACATTGCTGTACTTTTTGTTTAAAATGTACACTTTTGTATTTGCTTTTATGCTTACTTGTAGTTTTGCGCAGCTTCCTCTTTTCAGGAGTTGCATCTGTTGTAAAACTTTGCTTATTCATAGGCCGATTATCAATAAACATATACTATTCAGTACTTGTCTGTGTGCTTCGTTTTTATGCTTTTACTGTGAAAAACGCACGATGTTTTTGATGAACTTGCATACATAAACTTGCAGGCCTTGGCCAATAATTGCTAAAACTTTGATATTAATTGAACAATGTCACAGACGATGACCAAGATAGTCTTGTTGTATAGGATGTCTTGTCTGTTTGTCTTTTGCAGGGTTGTTACCCTTGGGGCAAGGTTTTATGAATATGGATGGATTCATCTGTTCCCCAAACAGTGTTGTTCTCCAGCAGTTGAGGTTGCATCTCTATCCCAGTAGAGTTATGTGCCGTATATTAGCATGTCCTTGGCAAGTTGCCAGTGCGCTTTTAATTCCCCGCAGAGTACGAGTATGTGTTTACTCCCTAGCAAGTCAAGATTCGGGTGTATCCCCACAAAGTAGGTGCCAAGTTTTCCCCAGCAGTGGCCTGGTACTTTTCCCTCTCATTCAGTTTGATTGTAGGAACTCAGCTTCCAGTAGTGCAGACTGAGGCCTCCGGTAGTTAGGTCTTTGTTCCCCAAGATAGTTGCGTCTTGGAGGGCTGTTCAAGGCATTGTTGTTCTCCATCAGGTAAGTTAGGTTGTTTAGCCTGGATGTTTTAAGTACTTGGTGAGTTATCTGTTCCCCAGAATGTTTGTATTCCGGAGAGTCATCCGAGCATTTTCCTCAGCAAGTAGTGATCTGCTTCCTAAGTTGAGTTTGGATTTCCTGTTCTTGTATGAACTTTATCCCCAGTAGGTAAGCCTTTCGAGGCCTTTTCGTTTCGGTGTAAGTCCAATTGTTATTGGCATGGGTAAGCTTTTCCCTGCAGGGTTGTTTGTTGTTCCTGACAGGATGGTTTCTGTTTCTCTAGCATTTACTTTGTTGTTTCAGTTCTGTTGCATCTGCATGCTTGCATAGCATCTACCCAAACGCGTAGCATTTCCATCTTATATGGAGCATTACACCATTTTCAAAATTTTGCATGTGAAACATATACCGGGTTGTTATCTCTTTGTTTCAGGTGTATCTTCGGAGGTTTGATCTTCTCCTTTGGTATCCAGACCATGTGATTTCTCTTAGCCCGCGTGGTATCCAGACCCCGGCTCATGTTATTCCCCAGCAGCATCTTCGGATCTGAGTGGATCATGATGAGTATGGTGATGATCTCCTTTCCCCGTTGAGTATCCAGACTCTGGTCCATTCCTACTTGATGAGGTTTTCCTTTTTCCGTCGAGTATCCAGACTCCAGTAAAGATGGTTGTGGTATCCAGACCATGGTGATTGATGTAACAGCCCAAATTTCATTAATTAATTATTAATGTTAATTAATTTAATTAATTGAATTATTTTAATTATTGGATTTATTTGGTAGAGAATTTGTGATAAGAGAAATGGGAAGGAAAGAAAATAAGGAAGTATATAAGGAAAGTGGAAGAGAAAAGAAAAGATAGTAAGATAAAGGAATTAGAAGAGAAAGAATAGAGAAAGAGGAGAAAAGAGAAGAGAAGAGGGAAACTTGGAGAAATCATCAAGAATCAACTTCAAGCTTCAATCCAATCAAGGTAAGGGTGAGAAACATTATTATCTAGTCAATGTATGTGGTTATGTATGTGTGGGTTGGGTTTATTGTGAGTTTCCACCATTTTCCCATTTAGGGCAAAAGTGATTTAACCGGTAGAATCGTAGTTTAATCGGTTAGAAACTGGAAATAATGCCGTAGAATAGTCGGGTGATGTGTGGTTAAGTTGTTGGTACTGATTTGGTGAAGAATCGGTCGATTATTGGTGGATTTGAAGTTGGGGACAGATTGAGGGTTCTGTCTTAGCAGATTCGCTGGCTCTCGCCAGACGAATGAAGGCGAAGGTTCGCCGGGCGAAGCTCAGCGAATGCTAGCGAATAATTCAGAATTAAATCCCAGTGGTTTTCGTTGGCAAGTTCGCCAGGCAAAGGATAGGTAGCGAAGGTTCGCCAGGCGAATCCTTTAGTGAAGGGCAGCGAACCAATTCAGTAGCCAATGACTTTGCTCGCTAGGGAGTTCGCCGGGCGAAGGTCCAGCAAGCATTCGCCACGAGGTTTCGCCAGGCGAATAATGGCGAATCAGACAGTGTTGTTTCTGTTATGTGATTTTCATCCGATGAGTGGTTGCTTGGTTCGAATAGGTTAATACGCATATGAATCGAATAGTATGTGTACTATTGAAATGAGATATGCTGTGGGTAGCCGTAAGGCGTGAATCCTAGATTATAAAATATAATTGATAACGGAATGCATTGTTTAAATCGAATAATAATGCATGAGAATATATTATGAGTATGTGTGCATTGTGTGCTAATGTAGTGATAGTATTGAATTATGAATACATTGATGATGTTGTGTATAATTATGTGATAAGTATACATGAGGACACATTAGTGAATATGTATGTATTGTCTAATAAGTATGTGAATGCATATTGTTGTATGCTAATGTATGTAATGCATGGGAACATATCGTGGATATGTGTGTATTATTTTGATGAATGTGATGATGGTATTGAATGTGAATGCTTGGAATTGTTATGAATATATTGTGTGTGCAATCATATTATAATTCTTGAAGGGATGAATTATTTGAATGCATGGGATTAAGATGCGGGAACGGTCTTAAGTGCATTTTTGTTGG